>OZ012737.1:500823704-501221204 GCA_963859935.3 Lathyrus sativus
AAACAACAGTTTGATTACAACTGCACTAGCAACCGCTGGTGACTAACAAACCACAAAGACACACAGTCTATGTCTTCTCAAGGATTTTGACCTAACTGGCACCTTAAGGAAATACAAACAACAGTTTAATTACAAAGTTGTGTTTACAAAGATTGCTTCTACACAAGCAGATATAAACAAGTCAAAAGCACAATACACTTAAAGAAAATTCTGCACAAATTAAGACAACAGTCTTGAAAAAATTTCTTTGTTATTTCATTTGCTTGCTTGCTTACTTGCATGTTGTAACTCTTCAAGTCTTTGTATAGCCTGTAAAAAAGATTCGTTGAAGGGTAGATCTGGTATTCTTCATGAATGAGCTGGCAACTTGAGTAATGGTTTGATACGGAGGGGACAAAAATCCTACTAACTCAATTTCCTTACTCCATGAAATCCTCTTAGTGGAAGGAATACTGGTTTGTACCATGTACTATTCTCCCCACGTATAAACTCATTCTTATCTTCTATTCTTCAGTGGCTTCTGAATAAATTGTTGTTTGAAGCATGAGTTAGAATAGTTGATTTTGCTTAAGTTCAAAAACTTAATCATCAAACAAAAGCTTGATCACATCAATATCTGACTTGAGATTCTTCATAGTTTTTAGAACCTTCAGGGTTTAATCTTCAGAAACTTCAGCAGTCTTCCAAAGTGAAAATTGATTAGAGTCACACGTCAGAAGTAAGAGCCAAGAGAACGTTATAGCAACAACATACAGTTTTCTTAGAAGCTTCTCATCTGTGAGTTTGAGCAGAAGTAATTTAGATCAATATATTCAGAAACTTGTAATGTTTCACGTTCAAGAGTGAGAATCATAACTATTTGCTAAAGATACACAATAACAAACCATTAGGGTACCAAAATTGTTCTCACATAAATACTGACTTATTATCATCAAAACATAGAGATACAGATGGAGAACCAAATCTTGTTCTAACACCATCAATTTACCAACGCCTTTGATTTCCTCTTTAACACCGCCACCAAATCTGACAGCACTTATGGGCAGAGACCTAATATCCATCAATAACTTCTAAACCCTTGTCACATGTCTAAAACATCCACTGTCAAAGTACCAATCTTCTCTAGTTGAGGCTCGTAAGGACGTGTGAGCTATAAGGTTAACACCTCTATCTTTAACAATTCTCTTTTTGCTAACTTGCTTATCCTTGGAATGAACTGAGGATATTTGATTTCCATACAATTTATAACATAAAGGCTTAATATGACCATACTCTCTATAGTAATGACATTTCCAACAAGATTGGTAATTATTTGGAGGTTCATTATGTCTTCCAGAATGTTGTAACATGTGGTTAGAAATTGTGACCATCTTCTTCCTTTAAGAAGGAAAGAAATTTTCTCCAGACATTCTCCTTTGTTTATTATCAAGGTGATAATGAATTTCTGCATCTCTAGTATCTTTTAGATCAACCCTAGTTTTTCATCATTCTTAAGGAACCTGTCATGTTATTGAGCTTGGCATTTAAGAGGGTTATCTCACTTTAAAGATGTGAGACAACACCCAAGAGTTCATTCTTCTCATTCTCCAATTCAGCTATGACCTTTTTCTGATTTTCCTCTGTGTTCTGACGTTCTTCACACCTGTTGCAGGTTTCCTTGTAGAACACATCCAGATCTTCATAGAGATCATTTTCATCACAAGCTTCTACTTCATCAGCCTATCTGTCAGAGAGAGAAGTAACAGGTTCAACAGTCTCTGTGTTGGATTCATCTTCTGACTCATCATCATCAGACCAAGAAACATTCAACCCTTTTTTCTGCTTCTTGAGATGATTGGGACATTCTGGCCTAATGTGACCAAAACCTTCACACTCATAACACTGAATCCTTTTACTTTGAGCTGACTTCTCTTCAGTTATAGTATTCTTTTGAGAATCATATTTATTTTTGATGTCAGATGTGATGTCCTTGATACCTGGCCTTCCTTTTCTGTCCATTCTCTTCAGAATTCTATTGAATTGCTTCCTAAGTAAACTAATGGTATTTGACAGTCCCTCATAAGTATCTAGGTTAACTTGACCCTCTTTATCTTCAACATTGGATACAAAACAAATGTTTTTGTTCTTATTTTCAATTCTATCGTTCATGGTCAATTCAAAAGTTTGAAGTGACCCCACTAGTTCATCAACTCTCATACTGCTGATGTTTTGGGCTTCTTAAATGGTTGTGACCTTCATGTAAAATTTATTAGGAAGATACCTAAGAATCTTCCTCACCAAATTCTCTTCTGATATCTTTTCTCCCAAGGCACTAAAGGCATAAGCTATTTTAGGAACATTCATTTGAAAATCATGAATACTCTCATCTTCCCTCATCTTTAGATTTTCAAATTTGGTAGTGAGTAGATGAAGTCTAGACATCTTTACCTTGAATGTTTCTTCATGAGTTGTCTTAAGAATTTACCAAGCATCCTTAGCCATAGTACAAATATTGATTAGCCTAAACATGTTCTTATCAACTCCATTGAATAAAGCATTCAAGGCTTTGGAATTTCCAAGAGCAATTTCATCTTCCTCCTTGGTCCAGTCCTCTTCTAGCTTCAGGGTCTCCTTCCCATCTTTATCTTTAACCACAAGGTGCTCACATCCCTTGATGATAGCCTTCAAAGTTTTGTTATCCATTGATTTTAAGAAAGTCACCATACGCGCCTTCCAATAGTCATAATTAGTGCCATCTAGGACTGGGGGCCTGTTAACATTTCATCCTCCTTCTCTGTCCATAGTAATAGAATACAAACTCCATGAAGCTTGCCCAAAATCAAAACAGGGGTGACCTGCTCTGATGCCAATTGAAATTCTGACACGCAGATACCAGATTTCGAGACAAATGTCACAACACTTTGATCACACAAACAAATATGCAAAAAAACTTAAATGATAGAAAAGTAAAATAACACCAGTAGTTGTTAACCCAATTCGGTGCAACTCACCTACATCTGGAGGCTACCAAGTCAGGAAGGAAATTCACTATGATAGTACTAGTTCAAAGCTAAACCCCCTTGTTTACAACTTCTTGCCTAATTACTAACTTGTGCAACTTCTACCTAGAAACCCTCTAAATATGAGATCCCCTCTCACTTCCTAATCAATCACAATCCCAGTGACAATTCAATAACTACCCAAAATAGAAGTATCAATCCTTCCAAGTATAATACTTGGTTTTGCTTAAAAGCTTTAACCAAGAACAATACACTCTTACTTAAAAGCTTTAGAGTAGACAATTAACAATGAACAACCAGTCTACCTCAATGCATCAAAAGATACATGAATGGCATACAAGCAAAAATACGCTAAACACTAAAGAGACTCCAAGACACGACTAATCTTAATTTCCTCCAAATTCCATGTTTTCTTTAGGTTTAAAGACTTCTTTATATAAGCATCACATATGCATGGACTTGGGCTCTTAAAACAAAATGCAAAATGCCAGGAATCAAGCTTTCAATCATTAGATACTTTCCTGCACAAAAATATGAACAAAATACAACGTTTCTTAAAAAGGCTCAAGGATCCTTTTTACGAAAACCAACACAGTCTGTCAAAACAGAAGTTTCCGTAATATCCCTCCTTGCATAACACAAATGTGTGAATTAAAACACACTAAAAAATCACACTAAAAATACCATAACAGTTATGCCCTAACTTTCTAAAATAACATGTCCTGACACATGTTAGACCATCATATTGAACATGATGTCTGATTAACATGATAAAACATCTGACTTAACATCTTGCTGGCAACATGTTTTACTAAAATGTTGTCAATCTAAAAACCATAGAACTTACATTTTTCACAAGGATAAACGAGCTGATAATGTAGGCTTTGATATCGTAAAGTGTGGATGCACTATTGTGAAAACATATGGTCTCCCATGTGCTTGTGTTATTGCTAAAAAGGTGAAACTTGGTGACCCAATAAGATTGGACGAGGTTTTTACTCATTGGAAGAGATTTAGGTTTGATAATGATGGATGCATGGATGACGGTTAATCGAATATCTCTATTTTGACCGAATGGAAAGTAATGCAAGACAGATTTTTATCGATGACAACATGAAACTCCACATCTCAATCCGTAAAAATAAAAGGTGCTCCAAAGAAAATAAAGCCTACACTGAATGACAATTCGACTACACAATCTCCTTCATATTATGAACATGTTGACAAAGTTTTTCCTGACTCACCGACTCTAAAATCTCAAAAAAGTATTATCGAAGGCGCTCACATTATCAAACCACCTCCAACGCCACCTCCACCGAAGATTCATTTCATCGATGAGATGTCGATTTTTATACACAAATATATCGAGCAGAGCGTCAATGTTGTGGGGGACGGTAATTGTGGTTACCGAGCCATTTTGGGATTACTCGGTAAAGAAGAAGATAGCCATACACTTGTCCAACATCAACTTATCCAAGATTTTAAGACGCATGAAGAATCATACACACGGTTGTATGTAAAGAAACAAAATTCGATGCAATTTATGAGTCTCGTGTTCCTTGATTGAATGATCCAGCACCGGAGACAAAATGGATGTGCTTCCCTAAAATAGGTCACCTAATAGCATGTGCATATGATCGAGTGTGTGTTGACCTGACACACTACGGTTTTTCGAAAACCTTTTTCCCACTGCGCACCACCATACTCCGAAATTCAAATGATAGTATTATGTGTATTGGGTGACTTTCAAAATCAAGTTATATTATTTAAGTTTACTTGAAACCGGGATGCCATATACCACTTACATCATCGAAGTGGATGGTTCATCCAACAACAAAAATCGAGACTTGGTTGGATCATTTTACGGAAAGGATGCAAGAATTCGAGAGATTGAATAATGTTGAAAAAGAATCAAATGCCCAAAAGTTCAAAGGGGTACCACCTATATATTTAGCCAGCGACATATGTTTCAATTTATTTTAATTTCTTATTTAACCAGAAAAATAGTTGTATGTAATTGTGTCTCAATATAAATGAAGTATTATATATTCACCTTTTGTTCATATTTTGTCTTTGTGTATTTTTTATCTTCTCTATAACAATATTTGTGTTTTTGTCAATGAAAAAATAGGTTCTGTTTTAGTGTTCTGTTACTAGTTTAGGACAAATAAACTGAAAATGTCTTAAATATCACAAATAAACATCTATTAGTATGTCTCCAGAACGACACCCAAATATCTCCAGGACAAATAAATTAAGGTGCTCTAATGTTAGATTTCACATAAACAAAAAAATGTCTCAAATGTCAAATAAACATCTATTGTGTGAGATGTTGGATCGAACTCTATGTTGCACCCCAAAATTTGCCCTCTTTTTATTAGGATATTCAAGATTAATATTCCTAAAGAACATGAAGCGTAAGGCCTAATTCAAGATTTTTCCCATCCAACTTTGTTTCCAACTCTATGTTCAAGTGGAGTTCAAAGATCACAAGTTCATAATTCAAGACTTCATCCCTTGCAAATTGATTGGCATAAGAGAGACCCATTGTTCCAAATTCATAATTCATGGAGTTCAAGACTAGATTCAAGAATATTACAAAGAGAAATTTCATGACATTTGCAAGAATGTCACATTTTTTTACAAAGTTTCTAACTCTTAGTAATGCTTAGAAAATTAAGCTATTTCTAGTCTTAATTCAAGCTTCTAAATAACTTCATGCCATGGTACCCTTCATGCCCTATCAAGTCCACATGATCCTCTTTGTGCTTACAAACATGCAAGAAAAATATTTAAGAGTTAATTCAATGTTGGAATATTTCAAGATCAAGGCTATGCATGTATTCATGAGGCAATTTGAATATGATCCAAAACAGCCCCATGCAAGAAGTGGCAATGTGTATCATATCACAAAATCATTTTATGTCACAAAACCAAGAGGATAAACTTATGTTGATGCATCTACACATCAAAAATTAGAATTTGAAAATTCTGTCCAAAAGGTACTAGCCTTGACCACATGGGTATGCCCAAGCATAATCCAACCAATGGGTACAAGGTTGGAGGGCAATGTAGAGTGTTGCAGAAGAAAATACAGCAAAGCATACATAGAAATGGAAACAAGTGGGGCTGCACCAAGAAAGTGGTCATAAGTCTTTCCAAATATGGAAATTCTGAAAATTGAAAGATGTGCAAGAGCTATTGTTTTGGTACAGCAGAAAAGTGAGATAAGAGAGGATAGAGGGCTGCAAACACATTCATTCACACACATTTTGACATAGAGAGGTTGAGAGCAAAAAAGGAGAGAGAGCAAGAAACCCTAGAAAACTAAAAAATAGAGAGAACAAAAAAGGACAACAAAGTTAAGAGAGTAAGATAGAAATACAAGGGAACCATTGAGAAGGAGAATCATCAAAACATAGAGTGAAGAGTGAAGAGAACACCTAGCCAAAATCAGTGGAGGCTTTGCAAGAAGGGTAACAACTCTTGGGTATTCATTTCTTCAAACTCTTCTCTTTTTGTATATTGTGCATTTGTC
Source organism: Lathyrus sativus (assembly GCA_963859935.3). NCBI lineage: Eukaryota > Viridiplantae > Streptophyta > Magnoliopsida > Fabales > Fabaceae > Lathyrus > Lathyrus sativus. Next base: position 500,830,242 of record OZ012737.1, read on the forward strand.
ATTTATTACCTTTGTTGACTGTTATTGTGTTGTGCACCTTGTGTAAGGTCCCAAGAGGGACCGAGAAACCTTTTGAAAGAACCCCAAGAAAGAAAGAGAACAAAGAAAAAGTTCAGTTTTCTCACTCAATAGGGCTGACACGGGCCGTGTCACATGACACGGGCGGCCGTGTCAGCCCGCTGTTTGAGTTTTCTTTGCGCATATCCCCCAGACCTTTTGACACAGGTCGTGTTACATGACACGGGCGACCGTGTCAGCCCGCTGTTTGAGTTTTCTTTGCGCATATCCCTCAGACCTTCTGACACGGGCCGTGTCACATGACACGGGCGGCCGTATCAGCCCGCTGTTTGACATTTCTTTGCACATATCTTCCAGACCCGTTATGTAGTTTTAAGCTGACTAACCCGTTGTGTTTGTATGGTTTTTGTGCGTGTTTATTGTTGGTCATTTTTAACCTTTGTTTCCAAAAACTATTTTCAAGAAAAAAAACTCTCGGTTCACATCGAGCCATTTTTGACCTCGTAAGTCGATTGCCTTGTGCGTCGCCATCAACCTTGTTCGTATCACCTCAAACTTTTTTAAGCAATCAAACCCTTGATCCAACGTCAAGCGGATTTTCTCAAACAATTGTTGAACCAATTCACCATATTTAATAAAAGGATAAAGTTCTCTTTGTATTAAATTAAAGAGAGAGGATTGAGTGTAGACTTCTTCCTCTCCGAGTGTCAGGATACTCGCTGTAGAGTGTGTGGTCTCAATACTCGTTTTTCAATACGAAGACATAACCATACTCGCCACACCTTGCTCTCCTAAAACCTCGGTCTTGTGCCGAGTTCCTTTTTCAAAATTCTTTTCACAACAGAAACTTGAATGGTCGTGGAGTGGTTAGGCGTAGGCCTTCTCCTATCCCGAGTGCTTGACATTTACCGTAGGGTTTACAATCGCAAAAGCACTTACCATTAAAAACCAAAAATACTTTAATAAGAGAATGAAGTGCTCTTTGTTTTGAATTTAAGAGAGAGGATTAAATGTAGACTTCTTCCTTTCCGAGTGTCAGGATACTCACTGTAGTGTGTGTGGTCTTGATACTCGTCTTTCAATATGAAGACGCCACGTTCGCCACACCATTTCATAACAAAAACTTTGAGATAAAGAATTGGGTACTACCCACAAGGGGTTACTATCTGAGGATCTATTTCACCCCTAAAAGCAATTCCACAAATCAAACGTGACACTTTGCCTCGCATGGCAAAAACTAATCTTTCGAAAAGGATATGTTACGTCTGTTCTACCGCAAACAGGTAACGCCTAAGTCTCCAATGGTCGAGCAGTAATATACCTAAACTGCTAGAATGCGCACGATAACATCATTCATGAAAACATCGGTTAACCTTATCGTGAACTACGTTTGTTCTGATTTCTCATGCCAGATAAGGATACGTAGGCACGAGACGACGATGTCTTAGAGAACACATTCCCCCTATATCTGTAGTTCCCCGAACTACGTGGATTCTGACTTTCTCATATCTGTTGAGAATACGTAGGCCTAGGACCGCGAAGTCCTACCGAGTCTGTTCTTTCTCTCTTCTTCCCTCGTTACCTCTCTTTCACCTGTTTCTAACCCTTATCTCTCCTTTAGGAACACTCATAAAAAGAAATAATCTTTTAGCAAATATTATCACACGTCGACAAACAAATGGTTCCCATCGAGTACGATGGATGCGAGGGGTGATAATACCTTCCCTTCGCATAACCGGCTTTTGAACCCGTTCTTGGTCGCGAGATCATCTTATCCATTTCTTTCCTAAGGTTTTCTCGATATTTTCCTTTCCCCTCATGGGATAAATAAAGTTCAGTGACGACTCTTCTGTCCTTTCTTTTTGCCTCCCCGTTGTTGCATTTTTCGAGTAGCGACACTCTAGTATGGTCGAAGGGTAGCTTCTGGTTCGACAAGAATTAAGCATGAGATCGAAGTATGTTCGCATGCTGCTGTCGGAGTAATGCGTGTTGTAGTCGAAGTTTGTTCTAACATGCATTAGTCAATATTGCTAGGGTTGTTAGCATGTTGAATTGAGCCTTACTTGTAAGTCCAATTGTTTAAGTTAGCTTGTACCCTAATTTGGCTTGTAATGGATAATTGTTAAAAAGCCCATTAGGTCAGTGTGTTATTATTCTTATAAATAGGATGTTAGTTTCTCAATCTTGGCATAAGGAAAAATAGGAAGATAAAATCCTAATTTTAAGAGAGAGAGGTTATTTTGTTATTCTTGTATACTTGTAATCTTGTTTCTAAGAGAAAGGAAAGAATAATGGTTTATAACCAATCCTTGTTGCTCCTTGTTGTTTTACCTTGTTTTCTTTGTTAACCCTAACCCTTGTGTGCTTCTTGATCATAAAGAAATCATTTATATTTTGTTTCAAGACATCCGATTCACAACAAATTGGTGTGATGAGCGTGGAAAAGATGCCTTCACACAAAGTATGAGATTGAAAAGTTCACCGTAGTGAACGACTTCGGCCTGTGGCGCTTGAAGATAAAAGTCCTACTGGTTCAACAGGGTTGTTTGGAAGCGTTGAAGGGAGAGGAAGTCGTGGATGCTCCGTTAATGACAAAAGAAAAGATGGGCATGATTGAGAAAGCCCACAACGCAATGTTGTTGAGCCTTGGTGATAAGGTTCTTCAATAGGTATCAAAGGAGACTATTGCATTCAGATTATGGGTGAAAGTTGAAAGTTTGTACATGATCAAATCTCTGGTGAATCGACTCTACCTGAAGCAAGTTTTGTATTCATTCAAGATGAGTGAAGACAAAGTGTTGGCTGAGCAGTTGGATATGTTCAACAAGCTGATTCTTGATCTTGAGAATATTGATGTGAAGATCGATGATGAAGATCAAGCACTGTTGCTGTTGTGTGCTTTGCCCATAACACATGCTCACTTCAAAGAAAATCTCTTGTATGGAAGGGAGTCCCTGACCTTTGAAGAATTTCAATCAGCCTTGTATTCTAAGGACTTAGCGAACGAAAGGAGCATAAACCTTCAACGATGGGTAAAGGTTTGGCCGTTAAGGGAAAATTCTTGCAAAAGGATGGTAACTTCGATAAGAAGAAAGGTAAAAGTCAACAGAAGTTTTATAGTGGCGAAACATCTGGTATTCGATGTTATCACTGTAAGAATGAGGGTTACACAAGAAAGGTGTACCCTGAACGTCTGAAAGATCATGGAGGTAATGGCAGCGCAACTGTTGTTCAAGATGACTTTAACTCATCTGATGTTCTTGTGGTTTCAAGTGGCGACTCGAGAAAAGAGTGGATTATGGATTCAGGTTGCACTTGGCACATGACTTCAAACAAAGATTTGTTCAAGGAGCTATGTGATCAAGATGGTAGATCTGTGCTGCTAGGAAACAAAAAATCTTGCAAAATTGAAGGTATTGGATCTGTGAGATTCAAACTCCATGATGAGTCAATAAGGTTATTAACTAAAGTCAGGTATGTACCTGACTTGAAGAGAATTTTGATTCCTCTTGGTGAATTTGACAGAAAGGGATATATTTTTCAAGGAGAGAAACGTATCCTAAGAGTCATGAAGGGGTCGAAGGAAGTCTTGAGAGGCGTGAAGAAACAAGGCTTGTATACCCTTGAGGCTGAGGTTGTAAGTGGTTCAGAAAATATTTCATCCACGAAACCTATGTCGAAGAAAAAATTATGGCACATGATATTGGGCCATGTCAGCGAAAGAGACCTGGTCGAATTGGGGAAGCAGAACCTGCTAGGAGGTGACAATGTCAAAAAGTTAAAGTTTTGTGAATCTTGTGTATTTGGTAAATCTTGTAGGGTGAAGTTTAACAAAGGAAAGAAAAGAACACATAGATCCCTGGATTACATTCATGCTGATCTTTGGGGGCCTACAATAGATCCTTCACACTCAGGTGAAAGGTATTTTCTATCCATCGTTGATGACTATTCCAGAAAGCTATGGCTATTCATTCAGAAGACGAAGGATGAAACTTTTGAGAATTTCAAAAGTTGGAGGATTCTGGTAGAAACTCAAACTAGCAAAAAATTTAAGAGGTTGAGAATCGACAATGGCCTTGAATTCTACAATGAAGCGTTCGACAGTTACTGTGTTGAGTCTGGGATTGCAAGGCATAATATTGTAGCAGGTACTCCTCAATAAAATGGCTTAGCTGAGAGATTCAATCGAACAATACTTGAAAGGGTTAGATGCATGTTGGTTAATGTTGGATTGAAGAAGGAGTTTTGGGCGCAAGCTGTTTCGACAACAACTTACCTGATAAATAGATGTCCCTCGACTGCCTTGGGAATGAAGACACCTGAAGAAGTTTGGTCGGGACATCCACCTAGTCTCAACAGACTTAGAGTATTTGGATGTGTGGCATATGCTCATATTAGGCAAGACAAGGTCGAACATAGAGCTCTGAAATGCATATTCATGGGATACCCTGAAGGAGTCAAAGCTTATAGGCTATGGTGCCTAGAGCCAAGTCACAGGAGGTGTGTCACTAGTCGAGATGTAGTTTTCAATGAAGCATAGATAACTTTCAAGAAAACTGATGATGCTGACGAGGAGCTGGAATAGGGAGAGATTCATGTTGAGGTGGAGCATGTTGATGCTAAATTACGTACCCCAAATGAAGTCGAAGAAGATGCAGAAGATGTTGTCAAAGATGAGGAGACTGATAATGACTACCTGCTAGCAAGTGACAAATATAGGAGAGTCATCAAGCCACCTCAGAGACTTGGGTATGCAGATCTTATAGCTTATGCCTTAATCTCTGCAAGTGAGATTTTAAACGAAGAACCTAGAAGCTATAAAGAAGTTATGAGGAGTCGAAAGAAGACTAAATGGCTGAAGGCCATGGATGATGAGATGAAATCTCTTCATGATAACAATACCTGGGAACTGATCAAGAAACCTGCTGGAGCCAGGTTAGTCAGTTGTAAATGGAGTTTCAAAGTTAAGGAAGGAATCGAAGGAGTGGCGTCGAAGAGATACAAGGCAAGATTGGTTGCTAGGGGGTTCACTCAGAAAGAAGGTGTCGACTTTAATGATGTGTTCTCTCCTGTTGTGAAGCACAAATCCATTCAAATGTTGCTTGCCACAGTGGCACAATTTGACTTTGAACTGTAACAGATGGATGTGAAGACTGCATTCTTGTATGGTGATTTAGATGAAACAATTCTGATGAGGCAACCTGAAGGGTACGTCGAAAAAGGGAAGGAAGATTATATGTGCAAACTGAATAGATCTTTATATGGACTGAAACAATCTCCTCGATAGTGAAATAGAAGATTCGACAAGTTCATGGCACGCATAAGTTTCATTAGAAGTCAGTTCGACCACTGTGTTTACTTCAAATTTCGACCGGGTAATTCATTTGTTATTTTATTGCTCTATATGGATGATATTCTAATAGCAAGCAACACTGTCGAAGAAGTAATAAGGGTGAAGGTTGAACTCAATAAGGAGTTCAACATGAAGGATTTGGGAGTTGCGTCTAGGATTCTTGGGATTGACATCCGAAGAGATAAAAAGCAGTCGGAATTATGCTTATCTCAAGAGGCATACCTACGGAAGATTCTCGAAAAGTATGGTATGTCGAATTCAAAGCCTATCATGACTCCGACAAACCCTCAATTCAAGCTGAGAATACACCAGTGTCCCAACACTGATGTTGAAAGAACTTATATGAATAGCATTCCATATGCTAATATAGTGAGTTCTTTGATTTATGTTATGGTCTGTACTAGACCCGACATAGCATATGCAGTAAGTGCTGTAAGCAGGTGCATGGCGAATCCTGGAAAGGCTCACTGTCAAGCATTGAAGTGGATTTTAAGGTACATAAATGGGTCTCTGAATAGAGTCCTAATTTATGGTGGAGCCTTGGGTGAAAATAGTAACGCAGCAAACGAAGTCTGTTCACATGATGCTGATATGATCACCAAGACGTTGTCCAGTTGCAAGTTTTTCCACTGTATGCAATTGATAAAGCTGCATGAAGAAAGCTAGTTTCTTGATGTTATAGAGTTAGATCCAAGGTGGAGATTTGTGAGATGTTGGATCGAACTCTAGTATGGTCGAAGGGTAGCTTCTGGTTCGACAGGAATTAAGCATGAGGTCGAAGTATGTTCGCGTGCTGTTGCCGGAGTAATGCGTGTTGTAGTCGAAGTTTGTTCTAACATGCATTAGTCAATATTGCTAGGGTTGTTAGCACGTTTAATTGGGCATTGCTTGTAAGCCCAATTGTTTAAGTTAGCTTGTACCCTAAGTTAGGTTGTAATGGATAATTGTTAAAAAGCTCATTAGGTTAATGTGCTATTTTTCTTATAAATAGGATGCTAGTTTCTCAATCTTGACATAAGGAAAAATAGGGAGATAAAATCCTAATTTCAAGAGAGAGAGAGGTTATTTTGTTATTCTTGTATACTTGTAATCTTGTTTCTAAGAGAAAGGAAAGAATAACAATTTATAACCAATCATTGTTGTTCCTTGTTGTTTTACCTTGTTTTCTTTGTTAACCCTAACGCTTGTGTGTTTCTTGATCATAAAAAACCGTTTATATTTTGTTTCAAGACATCCGATTCACACATATTGGTATGTCGCAAATGTCTCCTTCACTAGCTCTACACTCGGACGAATGTTTAAACTCACTGATTTCACCTCCCTCAAAGATACCAAAGACGAAATCTACCATCTCCTACCTTACGAAGACAATCGAAAGATTGTGAAGGTCGAGTACCGTTCTCCGTCGATTGACAACAAAGGGAAGATTGAGTTCAGCAAATTTGAGCTCAAAACGCAAGCAGATGTAAGAGCTATGTGGAATACGTATTTCCATTTTGAAGAAAAAATTCCACTCGAGTTGAAAGTGATGATTTTGAAATCGGTCGAAGATATTGCGAAAATGTTAAAGCGTCCACCGGGATATTGAGGTGTAATGTTGCATTTTATGTTGAAATAATCATTGTAATACTTATTTTATGTTATGAATGTTAATTTCATTTTGAAAATTTAATTTTGTGTTGAATATGATACTAGTGTGTATCCGAAAATGTAGTTATCGAATTATTTCAGGAATACACCTCTGAAATAAATTAAACAAAAAAATAACATAATTCATAATAATTTTTGTTGAGCATATGTTAGGATACACCTGAAAATACACCGGAGATATATTTCTGAAAATGAAAAATAATTTTAAAAATTTATATGGTACAATCATAAGAAACTCTCAAATGTGTATCCGTGGATCTCAGCCATTCTAAGTTTTTCAATCATAAATCCGATTTCAATATATGAATAACCATCGTGAATGTGAAGCTTGAAATTCACCATATAATAGCCAATAACTTTTATTTTTTCTTTGGTTGAAAAGAATGACCAATTATTCCACACACACTTAAGAACTATAGAGGGTAGTAATCCCTATAGTCCAAGAGGGACTACTAACTTTAGTTGATGCCAAATGAGTGCTTCATCTGAGAGAGATTTGAACAAGGTGGCGGCATATTTCAAAAATGATTGTGACAAAATATATTGTTAAAACCGAATGTATTCGTCGTGGGTATTGACTTGTTACCAACGGAATCTAGGTTATTCCATTTTTATAAAGACATCAATTAAAATATTAAATTAATTATTGATCTTTAGTGTAAGATTTTTTATTTATAAATAAACTGAGTATTATCTACTTGTAACTATAAAGACTAATCCACATATCAGGGAATCATAATAAGCGGTAAAATTATACTTCAAAAAATTTAACACTATACGTGTTTAGGATTAGATTCGAATTTAAAATTTCTGATTAAATAAAATTTGAACTTATTATTTAAAGACAAATAGAAGTTTAGGGTAGGTGAGAGTGACAAAAAAAATGAACACATTAGGTACTTGAATCATCTATTTTATAAATCAAACATTTTATTTATTTATAGTCGATTTATAACCTATCACTAATATTTTAACTCAACAATCTCCGGATAAAGAAGTCGCCCACATTCTATAATAAGATCCATAGTTCACTCTCCCACCAAATTAAATTAATTATTTTTCTAGTAACAAACATTTGTTATTTCGATACTTTTATATTGTTCCATGGTTTTTTTAGTGTCTTATTTAAAAAATATTATATTTAAAAATTATAATTATTGTAATTTACAAAATTTGATGATTCATAAATTATAATTATTCTTTTATATTTAAAACATATCAAAAATATAAAATGTAATAGATTGATTTGTGAATCGTATATTCTAAGAGCTTTATAAGTGATTTTGTTTCTAGAATAATAATGTAAAAGTGTGAAAAAAATATAATTAATTTAATATAATTTTAATATATTTTAATTGTTTTCATTTTTATGTTGACAATGCTAAAAATCATTAATGTTAATTAATTCATTGGCGATAAATATTTGTTATGTTTAAATTTGACATAGTTAGTCATGATTCACGAAGTTCTTTAACTTAATTTAATGTCTTAATTTAGTGTAAAGATATAAAGTCACATTTAAGTGATGGAAATGGTCAGCATTACATAAGTTTTTTTACTAAATAAGAGGTGGTAAAGTTTTTACCATAGAAACTCTAAGGATGAGAATAAGTTTCTCTTGTACCTTTAAATAGAATAGTAACAATAGCTATATAAATAGAAACTAGTGTATTCATCATGATATCTACATTGAGAGAAATATACAGAAAGAATACATTAAAGTTTCTCATCTAAATTTTAGTTGTGTACTAATATTATGTTATTTTGGTACCCAACAATGGTATCAGAGTATTTGATTCGTTATCACTAATCCGCTGTGATTATTATTCACGATTACTATTTTCAAGTGTCGTGGTATACTTTTGTAATGATTGTTAACGTGTACTAGATTTGTTCAGGTACACGATAAAACATACAATATTACTTTCGTATACTGTAGTATTCACCGTGAAATAGTGTAATCCGATTCAAAACCATGACAACAAAATTTAAGATTGAAAAATTTAATGGGAGTAATTTCTCATTGTGGAAATTAAAGATAAGGACGTTTCTAAGAAAAGACAATTTCCCAGATGCAATTGATGGTAGACCTGCAAATATCACTGATCAAAAGTGGAAAGAGATGGATGATAACGCCGTTGCCAATTTGCACTTAGCAATGACCTACTCGGTATTGTCAAGTATTATAGAGAAAAAGACTACAAGGGAGATTTGAGATGCTATTATTAAATTGTACGAGGTCAAGTCACTTCACACAAGAATTTTCTTAAAAAGAAGGCACTACACTCTCCGAATGAATCCATATCAATTACAAATCACATAAACATCATGAATACACTATTTTCTCAGCTCACAGTGTCAGATTTCACGACAGCTAAAAATGAACGTGCTGAACTTCTACTTCAGAGTTTACCTGATTCATTTTGATGACGTTGCTGGTGCAATTATTGAAGAAGAATCTAGACCCAACAATAAGGAAGAAAGGTCAGAAAATCAAGTAGAGGCTTTAGTGATGACGAGTGGCAGATCAATGGAGCGAGGATATAGTGGGAGTCAAGATCGTGGTAGATCAAAACCTCGGAGAAGGAAGAATCTCAAATGCTACAATTTTGGTATGAGAAGGAATTTGAAAAGGGAGTGTTGGAACAACAAGAGGAATAGAGAGAAGACATCATAAGCATCCACCTCTTGAGTTTGTGTTGCAAGTACCTTAGATAATGTAGAAATCTTGTATAGCAAAGCAACAATCAGTTTTAAAGGTGGAAATGCCCTCAATGATGTCAGGATAATGGACTAAGGCGCCACATGACATATGACTCCACACAAGGATTGGTTTTGCACCTATGAACCTATCTTGAAAGAATATTTATTCATGGGTAATGATCACACTTTAGAAGTTGTTAGGATTGGTATTGTTAGAATAAAGGCACATGATGGTGCTATTCGCAAAATACAAGGGGTACGTCATGTAAATGACTTGAAGAAGAATTTATTGTCTATTGGGCAATTCAATGACCTCAGGTGCAAGATCCACATTGAAGGTGGAAACTTAAAAGTAGTAAAGGGAAACCTTGTGGTGATGAAAGCAGAAAAAATCACAAATAATATATACATGCTTGTGGGGGAAACGTTGCAAGATGCTAATGCATTAGTTGCTGTAGCCAGCCAAGAAAAAACAACAATGGTGCGACATCACAAACTAGGCCATATGTCAGAACGTGGTTTGAAAGTTCTTGCGGAACAAAATCTTTTACCTGGGCTCAAGACAATGTATTTGTCTTTCTTTGAACACTGTGTGACAAGCAAGCAACATAAATTGAAGTTTTCCAGAGTAACTACTAGAAGCAAATACATACTTGACTTGATACATTCTGATGTGTGGGAGTCACCATAAATATCCATGGGGGAGCAAAATATTTTGTGTCATTTATTAATGACCACTCCAGGAGATTATGGGTGTACCTAAATAAGAAAAAGTTAAATGTGTTTATAGTATTCAAGGAATTCTAAGCACGAGTGAAACTTGAAACTGGTAAAATAATAAAGTGCTTAAGAAACAAATAGTGGAAGAGAATATGTAGATGGTGACTTTCTGGCATTATGCAAACATGAGGGTATTATAAGACAATTCACAGTTCCATATACGCCTCAACAGAATGGTGTAGCAGAGGGAATGAATAGAACTCTCCTAGATAGAACTAGAGATATGTTGAGAACAACAAGAATGTCCAAGTCTTTCTGGGTAGAAGCCGTGAAAACTGCCTGTTACGTGATCAATCGATCTCCATCAACTACAATTGGTTTGAAAACACCAATGTATATTTGGAACAGAAAGCCACCTGATTATTCTTCCTCACATGTATTTGGATGTACTGTGTACACCATGTACAACTCCTAAGAAAGAACAAAACTAGATCCAAAGTCTAGAAAATGTATATTCTTGGGTTATGCTGACAACATGAAGGGGTATCGATTGTGGGATCCCACTGCTTGCAAGCTTGTTGTTAACAGAGATGTAGCTTTGCAGAAAATGAACTACAAAGTGAACAGAAACATGATAACATTGCCAAAGAAACTTTTGTTATTGAGATAGAAATGAAGTCTAAAGAAGATGATTCTTATGAAGTAGAACCAGAGGAACAAGCACCATATAAGTCCAATAATACATACGTTTGACGATCATCACATCAGATTATAACACTAACCTGAAATTTAGATTATGTAATGACAACTCATGATGCATATTATCTTTTAACAGAAGAAAGGGAGCCATCAACCTTTCAAGAGGCTGAAAACAGCTCAGATGCTTCTCAGTGGGTAGCAGCAATACATGAAGAAATGAAAGCCTTACATAGAAACAAAACATGAGAACTAGTTAAACTTCCATAGTGTCGGAAAGCCATCATGAACAAATGGGTATACAAGATCAAACAGGATGGTAATGATCAAATAGAACGATATAATGCAAGATTGGTGGTTAAAGGGTATGCTTAGAAAGAAGATATTGATTTCAATGAAATATTCTCCCCAGTTGTTAGACCCACTACTATCAAAATCGTTTTGGCTATGTGTGATGCCTTTGATTTACATCTTAAAAAATTAGATGTAAAAACTACTTTTTTCATGGAGAACTTGTAGAAGAAATATATATGCTCCAACCAGAAGTTTTTGAAGAACAAGGAAAAGAAAACTTCGTTTGCAGGTTGACCAAATCTCTATACGGTCTAAAACAGGTGCCCATATGTTGGTACAAGAGATTTGATTCTTTCATATTTAGCCTTGGATACAACAGACTTAATTCAGACCATTGTATATATTATAGTAGGTTTGGTAATAATGATTTTATTATTTTGTTGTTGTATGTGGATGACATGTTAGTGGTAGGCCCCAACAAAGACCAAGTCTAAAAATTGAAGGCGCAATTGGCTAGGGAGTTCGATATGAAGAACTTGGGGCCAGAAAACAAGATTTTATGGATTAAAATTCACCAAGATAGAAAACATATGAAGATTTAGCTTTCTTAAAGAAATCATCTACGAAAAGTTTTGTGGCGCTTCAACATGTAAGACTGTAAGCCAATATCTACCCCACTTTCTATAAATTATAAATTATCCTCAAGTATTAAAGGAAGCCTTATGCATCAGTGGAGAGGATGGAAATGTCTCAAGTACCCTATGCATCAGCGGTGGGAAGCTTTATGTATGCTATGATATGTACAAGGCCAGACATTGCACAAGCAGTAAGAGCAGTCAGTTGATTTATGGCGGATCTTGGTAAAGAGCATTAGGATGATGTTAAGATAATCCTAAGATATATAAAAGGAACCTCAGATGTTGTGTTATGTTTTAGAGGATTGGAATTTATTGTAGGGTTATATTGATTCAAACTTTGCAGGTGGCCTTGATAAAACAAGATCTACTACTGATTATGTGTTCACACTTACAGGAGGAGCAGTAAGTTGGCTGTCAAAATTACAACCTGTTGTTGCTTTATCTACTACAAAAACTAAATATATGGTAGCTACGCAAGCTTGCAAGGAAGATATTTGGATACAAAGGCTAATGGAAGAACTCGGGCATAATCAACAACAAATTGTTGTGTATTGTGATACTCAGAGTGCTTTGCACATTGCAAGGGATCCAACCTTTCATTCAAGAACAAAGTACATAGGTGTTCAATACCATTTTGTTCGAGAAGTAGTATAGCAAGGGAGTGTCGATATGTAGAAAATTCACACCAAAGACAATCTAGCAGATGTTATGACAAAGTCAATCAATGCTGGCAAATTTACTTGGTGCCGATCCTCTTACGACATGATGAAAACTTCACAAAAATTAACTTTAAGTGGGAGATTGAGAAGATATAAAGTCACATTTAAGTGATGGAAATAGTCAGAACCATAAAAGCTTTTTTACTAAATAAAAGGTGGTAAAATGTTTACCATAAAAACTCTAAGAATGAGAATAAATTTTTCTTGTACCTTTAAATAAAATAGTAACAATAACTATATAAATAAAACTTATTGTGTATTCATCATGATATCTACATTGAGAGAAATATCAAGAAAGAATACATTCAAAATTCATGTTCCTTCTTTTGTCGTGTTTTCTAGAGTTTGTTCATCATGTTCTTTAATATTCAACTTCTTCAACTACTTGATTGATCTATAAGTATGCTTAAATAGAATATTAATTTGTTTAACTTACTCTCATCACTAATTATGTTAAATAGATGATTAATTAGTTGTGTCGCACCATTATATTTAATAACTATTTATTATATTGAATATAATTAATTACATATATGTTAAATGTATTAATTATCGATTTTGTTACTCCCTCCGTTTTTTTATTATAAGTCGTTTTTGACTTTTCACACATATTAAAAAATATAATTATTATGGTATGGAAAAGAGAAATTATGAAAAAATTTACAAAATAGTCCTTCATTAATTATATTGGAAAGACAAATTTACATAATTGAAAGGAGAGAGAATAATAAATATTTAAGAGTATAATAGGATAAATAACATTAATGGTTTATTGCTATTATAAAAAGACTTATATTGTGGTACAAAATATTTTCCCAAAATGAATTATAATAAAAAATGGAAGTAGTATTTTGTTATTAATTTTTAATGGCAAATTTATATGTTAAAATTATAAATTTGAGTTAACGTTTATTAATATTGTACAATATTAAATTTGTATCAAACTTACCCTATAAAAACTTTCTCAATCCACCCTATAAATATGAGAGATTAATCAAAATGGTTTTTAATAATATATTTTAATAATTTTTTGTTGTTGCAAAGATCATATCAATAATGCATTCTAGTTAGGGGTGACAAAACGGGTCGGGTACGCCAGGTCGGTCTATTTGACTCATCATTTTTGGCGGACTGAGCTGAGGTTTTTGGCTCGATACTTTAAGTTGGTCCGTCCCGCCTAACCCGCTTGAAAAAGCGGGCCGAGGCGAGGTGGCGCGGGTTATGCCCACAGACTTTTTGTTAAAACTTTTTATTCTTTTACTTAGAATTAAAATAACTTTAACTATAAAAATAACACTCTTTTCTTAAGATTATGTTAATTGAATTGTATTATAAATTATTATACAAACAAATTGAATTATAATTGTAACGTTCTTTCTATAACTTTATAATACATGTGTTGATTGGAAAACTTAAAATAAAAGAACAATTGTATGTCATGCTAAATTATTAAGTTGTTAAACATTAACTCACATGTTTTCTTAGAAAGATGTTAATTTTTAGAAAATGAAGGATTTGATTAGTGTATACGTGTGACAAATTTAGGATTTAACTATTAAGAAATCAGTCAATATAAGAGTCTATATGATGTAAACAGTGAGAAAGTCAAATGTTGATATTTTATGCACTGTGATGTTTTATGCAGTGTAATTGTTATCATTGTTTGTCTTTAGTAAATTCTTAATTGAGTTTTTTTAGTAGTTAGTTTTTAAATAGGATTAGGATGATATGTATTATTTATTTATTTATTTTGATACGTATTTTTATTGTGCTTGAGTTTATTTCATTATTTTTTTTTTGTAATTGGTCTTTATTTATTTTATTTCTTGAATTGTTTGGACTTAAGATATGTTGAATTTCTATTATGCGTTGTTAAAAAAATCTTGTGTCGACCTCTTTGGTAATAAATAATTTTTTTGTAAATCGATAATATAAGAAAATTAAGGGCTTTGGAAAAATCCAATATGCCCTTGCCTTAGAAAATGCCACTTCATCATTTTAGGGGCTTTTTGTGTCTAAATATTGCTTTTTCTAACCAAATCACATTTTGTAATGATATAGTAACATAATACTTACCAATTACTTTGACATTGTGTTCAAATATTAAGCTATTTTCATATTTTGGTTTTAAACAAACCAAATGAATGTCATTTGTCAACTAATTGCGGGTTCCAATGTCAAAAATAATCTACCAACTCACTTTTCTTCTCTCTCCCAAATGAAAATCTGCCCATATCTTTTCATTTGCTAATTTATACAAACTCCTTTCTTCTCTCTCCCACTCCAACTCATTTTTCCTTCTATCCAAGCCAAGCTCTCCAAAAGCTTCATCTTCTTCAACCTCATCGCATATTTGAAGATTAGTTTTGGTAATATGAGACGAACATACATTTTCTTCATGGTTTATTTAACAGTTTTATTCTTAAGTGTTCTATTTATGTGATCTTCAACATTTGGTGGATGTTTCTTTTTTTCAAGTTTCATATAAAAGCTTTGTCTTCTCATATCATATGCATCTTTTTATTTTGATGACTCTAACATTTTGATTTTTAGTGTTTTTGCTCTATATTCTTGTGTTGCTTCCTACTTAGATCTGCACTGATTTGTTGTTGTTGCTTCCTGCTCAGATCTAGAATTCATCCTCACATTTGTAAGCTCTAATTAGTCATCATACTAATTAATGTTTAAATCTGGTTGCTTCCTACAAAGTTTTTTTACATTAATGCTCGATTTATCGTTTTTTATTTGGATATGTTTTTTTACGTTATCATCAGGGAAATCCAGAAAGATGGTTTTATTTAAGCTCGATTCATCTACACTGATATGTTTTTGTGTTATCACCAGGGAATCTAGAGAATTTGAAAAAATGAGAATGGAAGTTGAGAGCCTAAAGGTAAAGTTAGACATAAATTACTGTTGGGTAAATTGACATGATTATTCTTTCACATAAAATTGAATTTGTAAGAGGCCAGTTACAAAAGAAAAAGAAATAAATACATTTTTTATTGAGAGAGTGTTATCTAATTTTTGATTTGGTTTTTGTATATGAACATCCATCTTAGCTGGTATTATTTGAGAAACAAAAGCATTGTATCTTGGAATTAACATTCAGTTAATATATATATATATATATATATATATATATATATATATATATATATATATATATATATATATATATATATATATATATATATATATATATATATATATATATATATATATATATATATATATATATATATATATATATATATATATATATATATATATATATATATATATATATATAGGCAGTTTCGATTATCAAATTGATTTATGTAAAAAAAAAATTAAGGGTGCATCAATCTAAATTAGAAGGCTAAGTTTTTAATATTAACACTATGCCAGAATTAACTTTTAGCAGCGCATACAAAGACAACGCTTTTAGGAAAAGCGCTGCTAAAGAGTAATTAAAAAAAACAGCATACCTAAGACAACGCTTTTTTAAAAGCGCTGCTAAAGGGGTACACTAAGAAAGCGCTTTATTTAAAATGTTGCTACATGTATGGCCTAAGACAACACTTTTGTAAAGCGCTGCTGTAGGGGGTCCTATGAAAGCGCTTTTCTAAAGCGCTGCTGTAGGTTGATGGAAAGAAAGCGCTTTCTTTCTAAAGCGCTGCTATATGCTTTTGCAAAGAAAGCGCTTTTGCCAAGCGCTGATGTAGGTATTAAAAAGCGCCGCCATAGGTGTTATTAGAATTAATTTAAAATATCACAGAATCTTTAAAGAAACATAACAGAGCTCGCGCGTATTCATTCTTTCTTTCTCCTCTGTGACGAACAAGAACCCTATTCACCACGACCGTCGCCCTCCTTCGTCCGACAGCCGCGCCTCCGTTCAGTCTGTGTTGCATTTCTCCTCCATTTGACCGCCTGTTTTCGACAGCATCCACTGTAGTGCATTTCCGCCATTGTTACGGTATTTGAAGTTTTTCATTTTGCATTTTTCTGGATTATTGTCTTAGTATTTCATTTTTCTGGATCATATGATGTTAGTGTTACTTCTTTTCTGAGTTATTGACTTGTTTTTGTTGATACCGTTGATGAGAATTACTCTTTTGATATTGTCTTGAGTTTTGTATACAAGGTATTTGTTGAAATGACACAATGAATTTATTTATGTTAAGTTTCAGTATATCTAGCAGTATACAAGGTGTTTGTTGAAATGCCACAATGAGTTTTGTATACAATGTGTTTGTTGAAATGCCACAATGAATTTACTCTTTTGAATATAATGTGTTCTTATGTATTTTTAACTATTGCTTTGAGAAGTTTCTTTAGAATGTGGCCATGTTTTTTAAAATGTTTTTGTTTGTTCTTTTTATGAATAGACCAAACACATGTTTGTTGTTTTCTGCTTTGTTAATGAGTGAGAGTGAGGTATAACAAATAAGTTCTTTTTATTATTACAAATAAGTAAATGTGAACTCATATAAAGTGTAGTATACAATATGATCTTTAACACTTTATATGAAGTTCTTTTTATTATTACATATTAATTACAAATAAAATTTTTACACTTTATATTAATTTTTACAATATGTAATAGCACTTTATAAAGTGTATTATAAAAAAAACTCATATAAAGTGTACTATTGTCTAATTTTTACACTTTATATGAGTTATTTTTACTAATAATTAATATGTTAGTTAAAATTGTATACAATTTTAGATAAATATAAACTCAACCATAATTTTAAATTTACTAAAATATTTGGGGTTATCATAATTTTAAATTTAATAATAAAAAGTTAGTATCCAAGTAATATTCATTCATGACCTCTTTAGCCATATAAATTGCAAATTAATTAATTTTATTGCAAGTTTTATCAATAGTTGATGTTCCAAGAATTATTTAATGTTGATGATGTTATTAATTTTGTCTGTTATAGGGGTTACCTGTGAAGAGCAAGGTTGTGATCGTTTTCAAGCATCCTACTGTGTAGCTTTCTTAGAAGTTATTGATTTCTTTACCGGTATTCTCTGTATTTGTTTAACTTTCTTAGTTTAGTTTAGACTACTCAATTACTATGTGTCGCTTCCGCGAAAATAAGGTGCCGGCAAAACAGAAGAGTCGCCACCTTTCGTTATTTATCCCTCGGAGCGGGAAAGGAAACGATCGGAAAAACCTGACGAAAAGGGTATAAGACAAGGTCATCACAACCATTTTCTGGGTTCGGGAGTCGGTTACGCAAGGGGAAGGTATTAGCACCCCTCACGTCCGTCGTACTCGACGGGATCCACGCTTGTTGTGTTTACTGGACGAGTTGGTTTATCTATCTACCTATCAAGGCTGGCTTAAACAGAAAAGAAAAATGACTCGGCAAAGCGTCGCGCTTTATGCATACGTATTCTCATCAGAGAATGAGAAATCAGAGTCAACGTAGTTCGGCCTATGGGTTACGGATGGGGGAAGGTGGCTCGCCAATACGTCAGTATTGTGCCTACGTACTCTCAACAGGCATGAGAGATCAGAGCTTACGTAGTTTGGGCTACGGATTACGGGTATTCAGATTCATCTGTTTTATCGAGTAGGGTTAAACAACAGTTCCAGCAGTTAGGGACAAAGCCTGTTTGCGGTGGCGCTGAAGTTTAACGACACTCTTTTCTTCAGAAAAAGCTTTCCTTTGAATTATGGGCCCACGGGGCAAAAAGGTTTGAAGTTTGTTTTCTGTCTTTTACGGAAGAAGTGTTTTTTATTGTGTCTGCAATTTCAATCGCACTAAAGACTATGACCTAAGAGTGAATGCGTCGCATGTCACCCAAAGGGTACCATACTAAACATCCAGACTGTTGAAAAGCAGCTCTCGAACAATCCTTTCTCAGATAGCTTAAGGCTCGTAACGTACGAAAGAAATCATTCATGATTACTGTATTTTAAGCTGTTTTGAGATGAGAAGAGAGAACGGACAGGTTCAACTAAAGGGAGACTATCAAGTCCTACTGTTGTCATGCCAAGGATTCATCCTATAGTTGAGGTTTGAAATAGGGAACTCCTAGAAGTTATCATGCATAGGTTTCAACCTAAATTTCTATCATCACTTCCTTATCAAAGGAAGTGAGATTCCTAAGGGATCATGTCAATGATACACAGAAACAGATAAAGCATCAGCTTAAACAGTAAACGGTAAACGACTGTAAAATGCATGCCATGCAAGTGAGGGAGGAAATGTGTGTGGGGTGTCAGCCTCCACAAGCTCATCTCAACCTCAAGCCAGAATGAATAACAGTAATCATACTGAAGAGATAACATGTTGTCAAGCAAAATAGGAGAAACTGCAATCATACAGAAGAAAAGTAAAACATGCTATCAAGCAGAATAAACCACATGGGCAAGGGAGCAGGGCTCTACCGAATACCCGCAAGCAAAGCCATACAGTAACAATACAAGCAGAGGGAGCAACTCAACCTCTAGTGCAATCATGCTCCTAACTTAAAGTCAGTCTAGATATGAACTTATTCTAATGCATCAAGCAAGTCAAACAAGGCACATCAACACAGAGAAGAAAACAGACAAGAAAGCAGATCAACAACTCTCTCTCAATTCCAAGCTTCAGCTCTTCTAACAGTAATCCAGTCTTCAGACTTCAACCACCCTTCATGCCAAGTAGCTTCACTGGCAAGTATCAACTTACTTCTCCAGATTTCAACCCATCACATAAGTGTCAACTTATCCTTTTTCTCCAAGCTTCAGCTCTTCAGTCAATCCTACCTTCAAGCTTCACTCTTAGCAGCAAGTATCAACTTGATTCCTTCAGGCCTTCCAAGCATCCATGTAAGTATCAACTTACCTTATTCCTCAAGCCTCAGCTCCACACTCAATTTCAATTGAATCCTCTTCATAAGTATCAACTTAGTCTTCAAGCTTCAGCTCTCTTTGCTTTACCAGTCTCAACTTGGTCTTCTCTCTTCATCTACAAGCTTCAGCTTCTCAGAGTAATCTTTAATCACTTAGAAGTGTCAACTTCATCCTTCAATCTTTAAGCCTCAGCCCTTCACTCAATCTCCCTTGAATCTTCAAGTATCAACTTGTTCTTCTTGTTCTTCAAGCTTCAGCTGCAATGGCAATGCTCAAAGAATCATCCTCTTCCACACTCTTCAATGGAGTCCTCATCTTCACACCCAAGTCCAACATATTTCAAGATACTCAAACCAGAAGACAATTGATTTAACAAAATGAGGAAATGATAAACAGCTTACTGACAACCAAAGGAAGCCTGTAAGGGTTCATCATTGTGAGAGACTGGTTCCCTCAAAGTTCTACTTCCCAGATAAAACCACTCATCCTTCCAAAGGAGGGATGTGAATATCTGAGAAGGACCTTTATTCATTGGGAGGAATGGAAGCACAAGATGCTTTCCATGTTTGTGAAAGAAATCATTCTAACTACAAGGCTCTCCCTATGTCCTACCTCTTAATCTTCATCAGACACCTTCAGGCACCAACAATCCAAAGCTCCAAGCAACTTCAAGCAACTTCAAGCATCCTCCTCTTGTCTTCAACTTGTCTTCAACCTCAACCAAAGGCAAACCAAGCACAAACCCTAATCTAAGGGAACTAGGGAAGTTAAACTAGTTGAATTAGTAAGTTAGGATCACCTAAAACCTAGTACTAAAGTTAGTCCTAACTAAAATACTAGAATCAATTGTAAAATCCTACAACAATTACTATGGGAACCTAGGTCAATCATGACTCTACCACATTAGTTTCAAAGATCAAACCATCAAATTGGACCTAGAACTAAATCCTACATTCTAAGGTATCAACCTAAAACCCTAAAAAGGAAGCATCTAAATATCAATCTAGAAAGCGTACCTATTTTCATCACAAAAATGTGATAAAATTACTATGGGATCATACATGTCTAACCTAATCACACACAAAAAATTAGGCCAAGAATCATCACCATGAGATCACACAAAATTCTACAAAAATATGCATCAAACATAAACATTTTAATATCAATTAAAATACAAAATTCCAATTAAATCAGAAATTATATGAAATGAAAATATTTTTTCTCTAAAAAATAATAGACTCAATCATGAGTAATATGCAAAAAGAATGGGTTTAATTGGATTAATATTCAATTTATTATGAATTTTACAAAAACCATGAATTAAATGGAAATTAAATGAAAATCAAATAAAAATAATGAAGCGCGCGGTGTAAATAGCAGTCATTTTCAGTTCAAAATCTGGGTTGGGCTCACTGGGGGGTGTGGATAACACTTAAATCAT
The DNA here is from genome assembly GCA_963859935.3 of Lathyrus sativus. NCBI lineage: Eukaryota > Viridiplantae > Streptophyta > Magnoliopsida > Fabales > Fabaceae > Lathyrus > Lathyrus sativus. The sequence continues at coordinate 500,851,315 of OZ012737.1, forward strand.
TAAGCCCAAACGCCTGAATAAATGAAACGCATCGTTTCATCAAAAATCCTTCACAAATCAGAATTAAAACGTGGCCCTTGGATCTTCTCCCAGTCAATGGTCAGACCATGATCTAATGGTGAAAACTTCATCTTCTCTATTTCAAACCTCTGAGCTTCGCGCCCAGCTCCGGCCACCGCCGATGGAGCTCCGATCATCCCCTTCAACCCTAGTTCTTCCTAGAGGCCTCCAATCCAAGAGGTCAAAACATGAAACACATTCCAAATCTTGCCACGAACTCAACCATACCATTAGTTTCTTCTGAAACCCCAAGAATCATCATCTCCCAATCTCAACCGAAAATGGTGATCCACTTAATTTGTCTCTAATTCATCAATTAACCATCTGAAATCCATCCTATGTCATTCTACAACTAATCTAACACCTTAATTCAACCTAATTCTAACTAAATCATGCTATAGGAAGAAGATTACCAACCTGGAAATTCTTGAATAATAGATGCACCAAATCTTCACTTCAAGCCCTCAAATCTTCTGGACACGATCACTGAACCTCCTCCTTGCTTCTGTATGCAAAAGATTCAATGGAAAGTGCTTCAATCTTGAAACACGATGATGAGTTGCAGGTGCTGAAAACCACTTGCTCCCACACGATCTAGCCACCAATTCTTCTTGGAAATGATCTGAAGTCACTCCTTGGCACTCATGGAAGAAGTATCTACCAAGAAAATGGATGGAAATTAAGGAATTTGGTGAAACCGATTTCAATTGCAATCCAAGAAAATTCACTCTCAAACTAAGCTCAATCCTCCAATGATCACCAACCTCTGCCATGGCTCCATTCTACTCAATATATAGATGAAGTTTGGATGATGTAGAACCCTCTAGATCCTTCCAATGAGATTTTACACTTCTCATGTCATGAGATTTTGAATCACTTATCATGACATGTACAACCCTTGCAAACAGCTTGGAATTCATCCCATTCACTCTTAATTTCTCCCCTAGTGAGATATTAGAGGTGTTTAGCTTGCCAAGTTCCTTGTTCATGCCTTAATTTTGAGTTATGCATATGTTACTTAATATGCAAGCAAGTGTTTTTCAAAGCAAGTCCATGAATTGAATCTCAACTCAAAAATTTGGCTAAACCATTGTTTTTAAAATGTTTTCTAGAGTCAAAATGATATATTACATGCCATGGTTTGGATGTGTAGGTTGAAAATATCAATTTCCAACTTTGGTTTATTTAACTTATGCCCTTATTTTAGGTCATTTTTGCAACTTTGAGCTACAAGCCTTTCCAACATCTCATGACCTACTTACTATCCTTAAAACATCATTTTGAACAAGTTTGATGTTGAAGATTTTTCCATTTGAAGCTTGGAAATAGGAGTTATGGCCTTATGCTTGAAATGACCTGTAATCTCCAAATGACCAAAATGCCCTTGACTTGTAAAAGCCATAACTTGAGTTCTACAAATTCTATCAAGGACTTATAGTACTATCTAGAAAGATAATAAGATAAGGAACAACACTCATGTTGACCAAAAGTTCATAGGAATCATCCTTCTTGGGCAAAAGTTTGATGCAAGTTGGGTAACTTTCAAGGCCCCAGATTCACATACCTCAGATGACCTGTAACTTGTCAAAGTCATAACTTGAGCTCTACAAATCCTATCAAGGACTTCTAGTACTCAAATTAAAGCTAAGAACAAGCTCTACAAAATTCATGTTGAGGGTAAGATGATATGACCATCAAATCGTGAGCTAAACTGCCTTGAAGATAAGGGTCAAACTAGGGGATTTTACACTGTCAAGCCTTAGAAACCCTAGCTTGAAACTTCTCAAACTCTTCAATAATGATGATTTAACATTGGAATTATCCTTATAACATCTCAATGCATCACTCCATGATCACATGGCCCTTGAATTAGGTCTCAACCTTGCTCAAATCCTCAGTTGACCTAGGGTTGACCCAGTCAAACCCTAACTACACCACTTATGGCTGAGTCTTCTTAATCTTGCACCATGACCTGTCTAGGCTTCATGATGGCTTTCAAGACATCTCATAAGCTCTCTCAAGGCTTCAAGTCCACATTTTTGGCTTCAGAATCATCTGAGGAGCTCCCCATAACTCTCAAGTTAGGAGGCACACAACCTTGGTTTCAACCAATCTCTCTGAGGATCATCTGACCTCTCTGACAAAGATATCAACCTCTGAACACTTGAATAACCTTCTTGGCTAGCTTCAAACTCTTGTGTAGCCCTTGATTGGTACTCATACCTCTTGATCTCCTGCATACATGTCTATGAAATGCAAATGATAATGCTAATGTGAATGAAATGAAACACAAGCTAGGTAAAAAAGAGTTGGTCAATTTTTGGGGTGCAACAGCTGCCCCTATTCAAACGGCTTGAACCTGACTGGGTGAGAAGCGAACGACTCTCAACCAATCAAGGTGCAATACAATTGAATACCGACAAACCCAGAAATTAGCCAACTGCACAAGTACACGGTACTTTGATGGGAACAAATCTTCGAAAACTGAAATGCTAGCTGCGCGGAAACTAGCTGGGGAATTGGTCACACGGTAACCGGTAATACATGGTCGATCATGCCGTCAGGCATCAAGATTCCTCGGGACCCATCAGGTCAACAATCAAGTTAAATCATGCCGTCGGGCATTCAAAGAAAACTTTCGGGCATCAGCCGGACTTCATCAGTAAGTCGGGAATAGAATTCTCGGTCAATCATGAACCAATTGGGGATATCCGACTTCTGCCATCAGGCACTCTGCTTCAGCTGAGAGAACTTCTTCGTTAACACGGTTGGACTTCAATCATCAAGTCTTCAAGGGGGAGTTTCAACTTCGCTGTTCAGAAACCTGCTGGGGATGACGCATCTCCGTTGGGGATTTTGGAGAACTATCAAGTAACTCTGCTTCGGGGATCTAGAAATCATTCTGGATGAATCATCTCTGATGAGGACATCAAGAATCGTCTTGGACAAATAGCTTCATGGGGACTTCAAGAATCATCCTGAACCCATACTCTGCTGGAGATTTCAGGGATCATCCTGAACAAACACTCTGCAGGGAACTCTAAGCATCAACGTGAGCAACCAACTCTGGCGACTGCACCGGGGATTTTAAGAATCATCTTAAGCAAACGACTTTGCTGGGGGAGAATTCAAGATTCATCTTGAGCAAGCGACTCCGTTGGGGAGAATTCAAGAATCATCTCGAGCAACCGATCTGCGGAGGAACACCTGTAAAACAAGAACGGTACCGACCTAGCTCATGTTTGGTATGCGTATGCTTTAACAATGGCACAATGCTCCACACGGTGGAAATACTACGCGTTTATGATAGATGATATGCAATCATGCAAAGTGTTACGATCCCGTCAGCAAAATAAATGCTGAAGGGAGAATCCTCCCGTCAAGGAGAAAGAACCACTCTGGTGGAGGAAGGAATCATCCTGCCGAGAAGAAGAAGTCACGCTAATCTCAATAGGACTCCGCATGGGGAAACAAACTTCAGTTGACTGCCGCAGGGGAATGAAGCTCTACGAGAATCTGGACCTGCTGAGGAAAGCGATATCAATCGCAGAGATAAACTGCACGACCTTCACGACCACTTCCCTGGAGAGGACGACTCCGGCGGGGAAATCTGGCATCAGCTATTCAACATTCTACTAGGGAAAACCAATCATGTCCCGAACGGCTTCCAAGGACTCGGCTCTCTTGGGGATCTGCAAACTCGGCTGGGGAAGAAGAAATCATCCTGCTTCGGGAGAGAGTACGACTCTGTGGGGAATTTCAATTCTGCTGGAGACTTCAGTCTGGAACTATCAATTGCTAGATACTTCAGCGTATGACTCAGCTGGGGAGATGTCGTTCCTTCAGGATACATCTGATTGGGGGGAGAATCTTCTCTGCCTGGGGAGACGTATCAATGCTTACGATCTCACGTTCAGACTCTGCGGGGAGAGGATGCTGAATTCTGCTGGCGAAGAAGGAGTCATCCTGCCTGGGGACGCATACGGCGGACTGTCTGGTACATGCTACACCTGCACCAACACAAACAAACAGACAAGATACCCTTCTCAAAGGGACCTATCAAGGTTATCATCTTGTGACAATGTTTAAGTAATTCATTGTTTCAACAATCAGTGGCCTAGGCCAGTAAGTTTATGTATGCGCATTTTGTCAAAAACATCGGCGTTCTTTTTCGCAAACAAAACAGATAAATGCTAAACAGACAAACAGAATTGCTGAATAGTATACATTTTATTGATAACGAACCCCTGAATGGGTAAAAATGTTTTACAAAAGATGCAAGCTCCTGGAATGAGGAAGCTGCGCAAAAAAGTAAAAACATAAATATACATCAGTATATACAAATGTCGGCAACGAGGCGTAGACGAACACCATGAGTTGATCCCTCTATGACCCACTCGACTTCGATACTTCTCCGATGCTTCAGCTTCAGAAGAGATTGATTCAGATAAACGGCCTTCAGGTCTTCCAAACCACTAAACAATGAAAGTCCACACGCGGAATGTAGTCATTTGCTTTTTCATATCCCTAACTTTTGCGTGAATCGCCCTTTGCGGGTTTTCAGTTCACCGGGATACCCTTTTTTTGCCAAAGTCGCCCGTCCGGGTTTTCGACTTTGCGGGTGTACATTTTTTCGATTTATATCCCTAATTTTTGCCCGAACCTTTTTCCTTTTTTATGGTTCGCCGGGATGCCCCATTTTTGCCTGGACTCTCTTTTTACTGTCCAGCGGGTCGCTTTCAAGCAAAGTATTTTTTAACTGCGTCCGCGTTCACCGGGGATGCAAAATCTTCACCATCCATCGTGGATAACAACAAAGCTCCTCCCGAGAAGACCTTGCTGACGATGTACAGACCTTCGTAATTAGGAGTCCACTTGCCCCGGTGATCGGAGTGTGGAGGAAGAATCTTCTTCAGGATGAGATCACCCGTCTGAAAGCTTCTAGGACGCACCTTCTTATCATAAGCTTTCTTTATTCGGCTCTGGTACAGACGACCATACGCAATCGATTCTAATCTCTTCTCGTCCATCAGGCTGAGTTGGTTCAGTCGGTTCGTAATCCATTCTGCCTCGTCGAGTTTCACATCAACCAAAACTTGCAAAGAAGGGATCTCCACTTCTAACGGTAGGACAACTTCCATACTGTACACTAAGGAGAAAGGAGTTGCCCCGGTTGACGTACGTACCGTTGTACGATAATCGTGTAGTGCAAATGACAGCATCTCGTGCCAATCTTTGTAGGTCAAAACCATCTTCTGAACAATCTTCTTTATGTTCTTATTGGCCGCTTCAACAGCGCCATTCATCTTCGGCCGGTAAGGAGATGAGTTGTGGTGTTCAATCTTGAAACTCTGGCACAGCTCCTTCATCATCTTGTTATTCAGATTCGAACCATTATCAGTAATAATCCATTCGGGAATTCCGTAACGACAGATGATATCCCTCTTTATGAATTTAGCCACCACCTGCTTGGTCACATTAGCGTATAAGGCTGCCTCCACCCACTTGGTGAAGTAGTCGATAGCTACGAGAATGAAGCGATGACCGTTAGATGCAGTGGGCTCGATCTTGCCTATCATGTCGATGCCCCACATGGAGAACATCCACGGGGAGGACATGACATTCAACGGGCACAGCGGCACATGAACTTTATCAGCATAAATCTGGCATTTATGACATCTCTTCGCGAATTTAAAGCAATCCGATTCCATCGTCATCCAGTAGTATCCCGCTCTCAGGATCTTTCTCGTCATAGCGTGCCCGCCGGCGTGTGTACCAAATGTGCCTTCATGGACTTCTTCCATGAGCATACTCGCCTCTTTCTCATCTACACATCTGAGTAGCACGAGATCGTGGTTTCTCTTATACAAAACTCCATCAGGATTGAGATAAAAATTCCCAGACAGCCTCCTCAGAGTCTTCTTATCGTGGGTTGACGCTCCCTTAGGATACTCCTTAGTCATAAGGAAGGTCTGGATGTCATGGAACCATGGCTTGCCGTCGGCGGATTCCTCGATCGCAAAGACGAATGCAGGTCTATCAAGACGAGAAAGGACAATTCTTGGAGCTTCATTCCAAAAATTGACTTTATACATTGAAGCCAACGTGGCTAAGGCATCAACCATCTGGTTTTCTGCTCTGGGCACATGATGGAGTTCCACTCGATCAAAGAACGGAAGTAGCCTTCTGGCATAGTTCATGTACGACACCAAATTTGATTGACGAGTCTCCCACTCCCCTTTAATCTGGTTGATCACAAGAGCCGAGTCACCATATGCGTCTAGGTTCTTGATTCTCAAATCAATTGCCTCTTCTAGACCCATGATGCATGCTTCGTACTCCGCTTCGTTATTGGTGACTGGAAACGTCAGTCTCGCAGTGAACGGGATGTGGGATCCATGGGGAGTCGTGATGATCGCCCCAATGCCACTTCCATAGGAATTAACTGCCCCGTCAAATATCAATTTCCACTGGGATTTCCTATCTGGCCCCTCGTCGGGCAACGGTTCATCGCAATCTTTCGCTTTGAGAAACATGATATCCTCATCAGGGAATTCAAATTTCATCGGCTGGTAATCCTAGATCGGCTGTTCGGCAAGGTAATCAGACAATACGCTTCCCTTGATGGCCTTCTGGGAAACGTACTGAATATCATATTCTGTCAACACCATTTGCCATCTGGCAATCCTGCCCGAAAGAGCTTGCTTCTTGAAGACGTACTTGATCGGATCCATCTTCGAAATTAGCATGGTGGTGTGATTGAGCATGTACTGTCGTAAACGTTTGGCAGCCCAGGCTAGTGCACAACACGTCTTCTCCAGCATCGAGTAACGAGATTCACAATCAGTGAACTTTTTACTCAAGCAATAAATGGCATGCTCCTTTCTGCCCGTCTCGTCGTGCTGACCGAGAACACACCCCATACTATTCTCAAGAACTGTCAAGTACATGATTAATGGTCGTCCAACCACTGGGGGTATCAAGATCGGAGGTTCCTGCAGATACTGTTTTATCTTATCAAATGCCTTCTGGCAATCCTCATTCCAGATAATTGCCTGATCTTTCTTTAAAAGCTTGAACATCGGTTCACACGTGGCCGTGAGCTGAGAGATAAACCTTGCAATGTAGTTTATTCTGCCCAAGAAACCACAAACATCTTTTTCTATTTTTGGCACTGGCATTTCTTGTATCGCTTTAATCTTCGCAGGATCAACCTCGATGCCTCTTTCACTCACGATAAACCCCAGTAACTTTCCGGACCGTACTCCGAAAGTACACTTGTTAGGATTCAGCCTCAACCTGAACTTCCTAAGCCTCTCAAAAAGCTTCAGCAAATTGACCAGGTGTCCCTCTTCCGTTTGGGACTTCGCAATCATGTCATCAACATATACTTCAATCTCATGATGAATCATGTCATGAAATAAAGTTACCATTGCCCGTTGGTAAGTGGCCCCTGCGTTCTTCAGACCGAAAGGCATTACCTTATAGCAAAATGTTCCCCAGGGAGTGATAAACGTAGTTTTCTCCATGTCCTCCGGCACCATCTTGATCTGATTGTAACCGGAGAAGCCATCCATGAATGAAAACACGGAGAACTGAGTTGTATTGTCGACCAACACATCAATATGAGGCAACGGGAAATCATCTTTAGGGCTCGCCCTATTCAAATCCCGATAATCGACGCACATTCGTACCTTACCGTCCTTCTTCGGTACAGGCACTATGTTGGCAACCCACGAAGGGTAAGTAGTGACCGCTAAGAAGCCAACATCAAGCTGCTTCTGCACTTCTTCTTTGATCTTAACGGCCATATCTGGTCTCGTCCTCCTAAGCTTCTGCTTAACGGGAGGACAATCTTCTCGCAGCGGCAAGTGGTGGACCACGATGTCAGTATCAAGTCCGGGCATATCTTCGTATGACCAAGCAAAGACGTCACTATACTCTCTTAGCATCTCGACCAATCTCTGCTTGACATCACTCTGCAATGCAGCCCCTATCCTGACGTTCCTGGCTAGTTCTTCAGAACCCAGATTCACGATCTCAATCTCTTCCTCATGAGGCAGAATAACTTTCTCTTCTTGTTTCAACAAGCGGACCAACTCTTCAGGAAGGTCTTCGTCTTTATCAATCTCTTCTTCAGCTTGATAGATCGGGCAATCGAAGTCGAAGTGAGCCGTAGAAGGTCCAGAGTCGATGTCATCTGTTATGTGGATCCTGCAATAACAAGGGTTAAGTTTAAAACAAGGATGTGCAGGTTAGCACAAACCCCATTGCCATTTTATTGTTTTTCAAAACGAATATAAACAGGAATAACAGAGATCACAATATTTGAATACGAAGAAAAACACCTTTTGATTTATTGATAAAATGCATGTACATAATCCAACAAGGCCCTGACAATAAAACCACTATGCCCCAGGTAGGACATAGGGTTGTACAATGATTGGAAGAAGTAAATCATTACTCTTCGCTTGTCATCTGGATGATATCCTTGACGGACCAGTTGGTAAGGCCCTCGCCTGGCTTGCTTGGCTGAATCCAAGAGTCGAGGTTGCAGTCGCTATCTCCGCTGTCTTCAGACACCGCGATGATGCTTTCAAAAATCACTCTGCCACTGGTAAACTGGATCGGCCCTTTACCTCGCGACGCACTGCTAGAAAAAGAAGCTTCAGCTCCAGGAGAATATCCCAACCCAAACTTATATTGCTTGTTAGGTATCTCCAAAATTCGCCCCCAGCCTGGGGCAGATCCGGCTTGGACAACGGCCCGGGCTTCCTTGAAGGAAGAGAGAGTCATTTATGGCTTTTCAGCGACTACAGGAGCTACGTCCTTCACTTTAACGGCTTCGAACGCTTGACATAGAGTTTCATGGATTTCCCCATCCATCTCAACATACTTAAAGGACGATAAATGGCTCACCATTATGTCTTCCTCGCCACAAACAATTACGATGCTACCCCCGACAGCATATTTGAGTTTCTGGTGCAACGTTGAGGTCACGGCACCAGCAGCATGGATCCACGGCCGGCCCAAGAGACAGCTGTAGGCAGGCATGATGTCCATAATGTAAAAGACCGCACCGAATGTTTCCGGTCCGACTTGGATCGGCAACGTCACCTCCCCGAAAACATGGCGTTTGGTTCCATCGAACGCTTTCACAACTAGATCACTGGGTGTGCAAATCACTCCACGAGTATCCAACTTCATTAATGCCTTTTTCGGAAGAACATTGAGCGATGACCCTGTATCCACCAACACATGGGACATAATCGTTCCCCTACACTCTATCGAGATGTGCAGGGCGCTATTGTGATTCCTCCCTTTCGGCGTCAGCTCTAAATCAGTGAAACCTAGCCCATTTCCAGCATTCACGTGGGCTACAACCTCTTCTAGCTGGTTGACCAATATTTCCTGCGGTACATATGCGGCGTTCAACACCTTCAGCAGCGCGTTGCGGTGTGCTTCAGAACACAACAACAGATTCAGGATGGAAATCTTCGAGGGCGTCTGATGGAGATGATCCACAATCTTGTAGTCACTCTTTTTAATCAATCGCATAAACTCCTCGGCGTCTTTAACAAGTAAGTCTTTTTCTGCCCTACGCGGGATCTCTTCAACGACTTTACTTTTACCTTTATCAGATGCGTCAGCTCTGACCGCTTTATCCGCCACGACCTCAGGTGGTGCAAACACTCTACCGCTGCGAGTAATACCACTGATTCCCGCAAGGTTCTCCACAGACGACCCAAACGGTTCTAGCTCCAACTTCTGTCAGTTGCAGTAGACTTCAGCCCCATAATGCCATGGGACAGCATTAGTGCTTTCGAAGGGTATCGGCCCAGCTTTGGTGATAGTAATTGTGGGCGGTCTGGGCGCAGAAATAGTTATCGTCTGGCGAGGGATGGTGATGGTGGCGACCTCATCATCTTGCTTCAGCACTACCTCTCCCGATCCACATTCGGCCCTCCGGCTAAACTGTAAAATCCCTTCAGTCATCAGACTTTGGATTCCCTCTATCAGCTGGTCACATCCATCAGGACTAGTAGCACAACCCATACATAGCTCTCCGTAACCTGGAAAGAAACCCCTTTTCATCAACTTAGCTTTAACGAAGCTAAGCAGCGTCTTCAGATCTCTGACGTCAGTCAACAAATCCAAACTCTTGTCTTCGATAATGGCGTTTACTCCACCTCCCCTATGATTCGGCATAGGGTTTTTCGTGACATTTTGCACATTATCGGAGAAGTTGATGATCTTAGCGTCCACCATGTCCTGCACCTTGTGCTTGAAGGCTTTGCAATTCTCTACTGTGTGGCCTGGTGCCCCTGAGTGAAACTCACAAGTTACATTAGCGTCATAACCTGGCGGAGGTGCCCCTGTCAAGGGAGCCAAGGTTCTCTTCTGGATCAACTGTAGCTGAAGCAAAGTCTGCAATAATTGCGCGTACGACATGGGCGGTGTCTCGAGGTGACGACTCGACAGAGGTGCCCTATTCTAATACTTTCTGTACTCTTGTTGATTCGGCTGCTGCTGCTGCTGTGGCTGTTGAACTTCCGGGATAGTTATGCTGACCACCTGTTGGTGGGGGCCTTTACCCTTCCTTCGAGCGTTGGTCACAACGCTCGTTTCTCCTTCTCATCTTTTACCACTATAAGGTTTCTTTCCGCCTCCTCCAGCTGAGGATGACTCGCCTTGAATTTTCCCGAGCTTGATCCCATTTTCAATGTGCTCACCCGTAATAATGAGATCTGAGAAGGTTCCAGACATACCGCTGACCAACTTCTCATAGTAAACCTGATAACACGAAATCGTATATATATTTTGATGCATAATTTAACTGAAGTTTAACTGTTTTCGATCCGATTTCGGGTTATTTCCGTGTTATTTGTCTGATGTTTTGCAGGTATTTAACGATCACGTCTAAACAAGGCAACATGAAGAAAAGAAGCAATCTCAGATGAAATATGGACGAAAAAAGAGTGAAAACATCATGAAAAGCGCAGAAGGCTGTTTTTGCTGATGTGACGACCGTCACAGCTCCATGACGACCGTCACACCTTGTGACGACCGTCATGCAGGCAAAAACGCCCCACTTCAATTGCACGTTAAAGAAGCAGTTCCAAGTCCCAAATAGTGGACCACTGTTCCCTGATTATTCTGCCTCAAAGTCCACCCTCTTCAATTTATAACCGTTATAATTCCATTTCTATAAAAGGGGAAGAAGGGGACCTCAGAAAGGGAGCCGCATTCATACAACGAAGTGCTGCCAAATTTATTTCCAGAGCAACCTTTCCAGTTTAATATTCTTATTTATTTCTCTTTACTTTTTCTGCATTCTTTTCATTCTTTTGTAATTTCTACTTCTATTGTACGATCAAATTGGCATAAAGACCAGAATCCTGCCAACATCTGTGGAGGATCTGCCCAAAGGCCAATTGGAATATTTACAGGTTTCTCATTTCAATCGTAATTCCAGTTTTATTATAATGCATATTATTATTTATTGTTTTTATTTATGTTTTATCTTTCCCAAATCCATGTCTAGCTAAATTTAAGTAATCGATATGTGGAAATAATTCGAATGGGATTTGATAATAACCGGTTGAAAAAATTTCTTTTCAAAAGTAATTTATGGTCTGAGTGTTTAAAATGGATTTACTGAATAAACGTCGTCGCGAAAGCGAGAACTTATTTAAAAGTAGTTTTGCCACGAAAGTGGGAAATTAATTAAGATACGAACCAACAAGCGAAAGCTGCGGTAAGATCAGATAGTAAACACGAGTCATTCATTTTAATAACAGCGAAAGCACTTTAAAATGAATTAGAACTTAGAGATTTCCAAAAAATAATTTTAACCCCGAATGGGATACGAAAGTGTACGTTTGACCCTTAGAATTATGATTAGCGTCAATAACCATCGTGAGGCGAGAGTCTTCAAATCACCATTTTCTGCTTAAATAAACTTTGAAAATTATTTCATACACCGGTAACTTGTCAAATCCCTGAAGAACACAATTACTGCATATCGATTCAATCAATTATAATCTAAGTAACCGTCTTAGTTTCCCTTTTAGTGACAATCTTATTCCCTTAAACATATTCTACCTAGCTAAACATAGTAACTCCCGAGAACACTAGTTTGATTACGAGTCCCTGTGGGATCGATATCTATTATTACTACGCGATAGACTGTGCACTTGCAGTTAGGTTGTATTAGACATAGAAAGTCGCGATCAAGTTTTTGGCGCCGTTGCCGGGGACCCGTTTAGTCAATAGTGTAACCTTCTGTTACGCCGTATAGACTAGGTTAACAATTTTCATTTTTCCTTTACTAGTGCTATCGATTGTATGCCAAGTAATCGCTCACAAGACGATATCTTGAAACCTTCAGTCGCAGAACTAGAACGCTTCTTACATCTAAGAAGCCGAATCATTGAGTACCAACTCAAACATAACATTCCCGATCCTCTCACTCCCATTCCCAAATCCGAAGAAGAATCAAACATGGCTGAAGGACCTCCAAACAAACCGCTGAAGGCATACGCTACACCCTCTCAGATGGAGCCTAGAAGTAGCATTGCTGCCCCAGCTATTACCCGAAATGATTTTGAGCTAAAACCGTTATTGCTGTCAGCTGTACAACAAAACCAATTCTCAGGAAACGCAACTGAGGATCCGAACGAACATTTAACGAAGTTTGTACAATACGCAGACACAGTGAAAGCAAATGGAGTAACTCCAGACGCGATAAGACTTCGTCTTTTCCCATTCTCTCTTAGAGACAGAGCGTGGACATGGTTACAATCTTTATCATCCAACTCCGTTACGACATGGGAACAATTGAAAAACGTCTTCTTAGCGAGATATTTTCCGCCAAGCAAAACTGCTATGCTTTGAGCTCAAATCAACGGATTTCGACAAAAAGATACTGAATCTCTTTACGAAGCATGGGAACGATTCAAAGATATGATGAGAACATGTCCTCACCAAGGTCTAGAAGACTGGGTGACAATCCATACTTTCTATAATGGGCTTTTATACAATACTAGATTGACAATAGACGTTGCCGCGGGTGGTGCACTTATGGATAAGCCATACGATGAAGCCTATCAATTAATTGAAAACATGTCTCAAAACCATTGCCAATGGGGAGGTGAACGCACTCCAACAGAGAAAACCACAGTGAAAGGTGGGATGTACGAGATCAGCAGTCTTGAAAAGTTCAACGCTAAAGTAGATGCTCTAGCACAGAAGATTGATAGTCTGACCGTTAACCCCACTGCAACCGTCGCTGCCGTAACTCCAAATTGCGAGTTATGCGGAAGCACCACTCATAATGCACCCGAATGCCCATTGCTAGCCGGAATCCCACCATACCAGGTAAATTATGCTCAAGGAAATCCTTACGCAAATACCTATAACCCAGGTTGGCGAAATCATCCAAACTTTTCTTACAAAAGCGAAAATGCATTGCAAATGCCTACTGCTCCGCCAGGATATCAGAAACCAGCTTCTGCTCAGACTGCACCTAGGAAATCAAACCTCGAATTGATGATGGAAAAATTCATAGCTACTCAAGCTCAAACAAACAAAGAATTCCTGAATCAAAACATACACACTAGCGAGCAAATTAAACAGTTGACCGGAAAAGTAGACGCTTTAGCCACCCACAACAAAATGCTAGAAACACAGATATCACAAGTGGCTCAACAACAAGCCTCTGCTGCCGCACCTGCTGGCACATTTCCTGGACAACCCGAACAGAATCCAAAGGGCCAAGCAAATGCTGTAATACTAAGAAGCGGAAAAGAATTGGACGAACCGATCGATCCGAGGACCGAAAACTCAGCCATGCAACAAAAACCAACTGAACAGGTAGAAAAGGAATCCGAGTTAGAGAAGAAGGAAGACAACGAGAAGGAGGGTACCGCAAGTGAAAAAACTCAAGCACCTCCAGCGCCATATAAACCACCTATTCCTTATCCGCAAAGATTAATAAACTCCAAAACTCCAGGACAGTTTAAGAAATTTGTAGAGCACCTTAAACAGCTGAATATTACCATTCCTTTTACAGAAGCGATAACTCAAATGCCGTCATACGCTAAATTTCTCAAAGAAATCCTGTCGAATAAGAGAAAGATCGAGGATAACGAAACAGTTACACTTACTGCAGAGTGTAGCGCCATTATTCAAAACCGCATGCCTCTTAAATTAAAAGACCCAGGTAGTTTCTTCATACCCTGCGTCATAGGAAAGTTCGTAATAGACAAAACTCTATGCGATTTAGGAGCCAGTATCAGTGTTATGCCTTTATCTATATGCAAAAAGCTGAATATGGGAGACCTCAGACCAACCAAAATGTCCGTTCAATTAGCTGACCGATCAGTAAAATACCCCATCGGAATACTGGAAAATGTTCCAGTACGCATAGGACAATTCTACATTCCAACCGACTTCATAATCATGGACATCAAGGAGGACACTGTAACCCCAATTATCCTAGGAAGACCATTCCTAGCTACAGCCGGAGCGATTATAGACGTGAAGAAAGGAAGGCTAACATTCGAAGTAGGAGAAGAAAAGATAGAGTTCATTCTCACCAAGTTCTTACAAGCACCAGCCATATACGATACCTGCTATTTAGTAGATGAAATTGACGAATGCATAAGAGAACTTGAAAATGAAGAGACCGCGTATTCAGAAATAATAAAGATTCAAATACCTGATATTTCTGAAGACGACGATTGGCGTAAACCGTATAAAGACGACAGCCTAAGCGAAAGCCTAGCACTGACCCCAAACCATATGCCAGGTCCGAAGAACCCATCTTTAGAACTTAAAACACTACCCAAAAACCTTAGATATGAATTTCTAGACGATGAACTAAAAAGACCAGTGATAGTCAACGCCGACTTAGGACAACCAGAAACCGAAAAGCTATTAGAAGTCCTAAAGAAGTACCCCACCGCGTTAGGCTATAACATAAGCGATCTAAAAGGTATAAGCCCTTCGATCTGTATGCATCAAATTACAATAGAGGAAGACTCTAAAACCTCTCGAGAGCATCAGAGAAGACTGAACCCCATCCTGAGCACTGTAGTCAGAGATGAAGTAAAGAAATTGCTAGATGCAGGAATCATCTATCTGATCTCCGATAGTGAATGAGTCAGCCCAGTTCATGTCGTACCGAAGAAAGGAGGAGTCACATTAGTTAAAAACGAAAAAGGCGAATCAATAACAAAAAGAGTCGTGACTGGCAGCAGGATGTGTATTGATTATAGGAAGCTTAACAAAGCCACACACAAAGATCATTTCCCGCTACCCTTCATAGACCAAATGTTGGAAAGATTAGCCAAACATTCATATTTCTGCTATCTAGATGGTTATTCAGGATTTTTCCAAATTCCCATTCATCCTGATGACCAAGAAAAGACTACATTCACCTGTCCTTATGGTACTTTTGCTTACTGCCGAATGCCGTTCGGACTCTGTAATGCTCCAGCAACCTTCCAAAGATGCATGATGGCAATCTTTGCAGATTTCATAGACAACATCATGGAAGTATTTATGGACGATTTCTCGGTATGTGGACAAAGTTTCGAAGGATGCCTACAAAACTTAGAAATGGTATTAGAACGTTGCGTAAAAGTGAACCTCGTCCTAAATTGGGAAAAATGCCATTTTATGGTCCGACAAGGAATAGTTCTAGGACATGTCATATCAGATAAAGGAATTGAGGTCGACAAAGCTAAAATAGAGATTATAAAAGATCTCCAACCTCCAAAATCCGTACGAGAAATACGGAGTTTTCTGGGACATGCCGGTTTCTACAGAAGATTTATAAAAGATTTTTCAAAAATCACAAAACCTCTGACCGGCCTGTTGATGAAAGATGTTGAGTTCGTCTTCGACGACGACTGTCTAAAAGCATTTGAAACATTAAAATCAGCCCTTATCACCGCACCAATCATGCAACCACCCGATTGGCGACTACCGTTCGAAATCATGTGTGATGCGAGTGATTATGCCGTAGGCGCAGTTCTAGGACAAAGGAAGGACAAGAAACTCCATGCCATCTACTATGCCAGTAGAACCTTAGATCCTGCCCAAATGAACTACGCTACCACAGACCATGCTGCCATAAGGTACCTAATAAGCAAAAAGGATGCCAAACCAAGACTATTGAGATGGATCCTGTTATTACAAGAGTTTGACTTAGAAATCAAAGATAAAAAAGGAACCGAGAACGTTGTTGCAGATCACTTATCCCGAATAGAAGGCATCAGACACGAACCAGTACCGATAAATGACGATTTCTCGTACGAACGTCTGATAGCCAAATTAGAAAGTGACATACCCAACTCAATCTCGGAAGATCTGGAATTCAAAAAAGCCGTAGAAGCCGTCTATGCCCAAGTCACATTACCTTGGTATGCTGACATCGTTAATTACCTCACTGCAGGCGTGCTTCCACCGGATCTCACTTATCAGCAAAAGAAGAAATTCTTCCACGATCTGAAACACTATTATTGGGACGAACCTCTACTCTTCAAGAGAGGGGCCGACAACATATACCGTTGCTGTGTCCCAGAGGAAGAAATAGAAAATATCATTTCCCAATGCCATTCAGCACCATATGGTGGTCATGCTAGTACATCCAAGACGTGCGCTAAGATTCTCCAAGCCGGCTTATTCTGGCCTAACCTCTGGAAAGACGTTCACATCGCTGTGCTAAAATGTGATTGATGCCAACGAACCGGCAACATCTCACGACGCGATGAAATGCCTCAGAAAGGAATCTTAGAGGTAGAAATCTTTGACGTATGGGGAATAGATTTCATGGGACCATTCCCACCTTCTTTTGGTAATAACTACATACTCGTCGCTGTAGACTACGTGTCTAAATGGATAGAAGCCATTGCTGCTCCAACAAACGACGCACGAGTAGTAATCAAACTCTTCAAAAACACAATCTTTCTTAGATTCGGTGTACCCAGACTCGTCATTAGTGACGGCGGATCTCACTTCATATCGCGAATATTCGATAAACTTCTCTCTAAATATGGAGTCCGACACCGGGTAGCTACACCTTATCACCCGCAAACTAGCGGACAAGTAGAGGTCTCGAACAGAGAAATAAAACAAATATTGGAAAAGACTGTCGCTACCTCAAGGAAAGATTGGTCGTCAAAGCTACAAGAAGCTTTATGGGCTTATAGGACCGCTTTTAAGACACCAATAGGTACTACACCCTACAAATTAGTTTACGGTAAATCCTGCCATCTCCCTGTAGAATTAGAGCATAAGGCCTTCTGGGCCATTAAGACACTCAATTTCAACTACACCGAGGCAGGAGAAAAGCGAATCTTGAACTTACACGAATTGGAAGAACTTCGATTAGACGCTTACGAAAATGCCCGTATCTACAAAGAACGAACTAAAAAGTGGCATGATAAACGTTCAGTCAAGAAACAATTCAGTATGGGAGACATCGTATTGCTATTTAATTCAAGATTAAAACTCTTCCCAGGTAAACTAAAATCTAGGTGGTCTGGACCTTATGAAGTGACTAAAGTACTTCAGAGTGGAACTGTTGAAATTACCGATAAGACGAATGCACCGTTTATCGTAAACGGGCAACGTCTAAAACATTATAATAAGAATGAAACCAGCCCCCAAGTCTGCAGTATAACATTGCTTGAGCTTCTAGCTCAAACACCCGAATAGCTTGTCACCAAGCTATCGTCAGGCTTTAGACGTTAAAAACAGCGCTTACTGGGAGGCAACCCAACTTTTCCCGCATTTTTCCTCGTTACTGTATTTCATTCTTTATTTAAAATTTTACTTTGAAAATTTAACAAAAATTCTAAACTTATAATTACTACTACTTTCTACTTTCGTTTGTTTTCATATTTTTATTTTTATTTTATTTTTCTCTTTTGTCTTTTGTTTCTACCGCTTTTTGTTTTTAAAAATCCTGACTTCAAACTCCTGTTTTAAACATTTCAGGATTTTTAAAGTCTTCAAAACATTCTTTCTGTTTTCTCCGAATTACCTGCGAGTATGGCCGAGTACGACTTCACAAAGGTTCATTTTCGAGGACTAGCTCAAAAGGCAAGATTTGCAGCACTAACTGAAAGAGAAATCGCCTTAACGTTGTATTATGATAAGTCTACCATGGATAAACTAGGAATCACGGATATCATTCAATACCTGTTCAATCAACTGGGTTGGGAGAACACTGCTTTAAAAACACGTTTTGCTACCTATAAGGATCTTACCTATGAATTCCTTAGTTCTTTCAGATACATACCCAACTATGGTTTTGGATCCAACACAGAGCTGATTACCTTTCTGTCATACCCTAAATTTGTCCTACCCTTTTGTAAATATTTTCGCATTTTATTGTTTCGTGCCATTTAGACACGTGTCCACCTGAAATTGGGAGTTTTATTTTTATTTTTATCTTTTCGACCAATCAAAGCGTGACATGTGGCCTAAGAAGGGCATTTTTGTGAATTTTAATTCTTTTCTTAATTTCTTAAATCTTTTTCTTTTTTTAAAAAAATATATTATTAATAACAATATTTTATGCACATGTATATAGTTCTTTTATTTGTAAACATTAATTTTCGTTTTTTAGTTTGTTTTACATATATATAGTCGTTAATATCCTTTTATATATATATATATATATATATATATATATATATATATATATATATATATATATATATATATATATATATTATATTTAATATTTATTTTTTTTTAAAAATAGTTTAATTTAGTTTAAATTAATTATTATTTTGGTAAATGTTTGTTAATAATAATTGAAAGGAAATGTGAGAAAAAACAAGTTGGGGGAGGAGCCCAATTACATCGGCCCGTTAGGTTTAGGTGTGTTCTTAAAAGAGGGAAGATTGGAGGAGGGAGAGAGATCACTGTTCATCTCCCCTCTCAAAGTGAAAACGGCGCCGCTAGAAACCTTGACCCAAACCCTAACTACCCTTTCAATCTCCTCCCTCAATTTGGTCTTTATCGCTCCCTTGCCGCCTTACCGTTTTAGTTTCTGATCGAACCACTATCTCAAAACAATTTCGGAATCACCGGCAACGCCGACGCCCCTTTTCGCGACCACCTTCCTTTTGGAACCTTCAAACTTACCTCCAATGTCTGACCTTCGTTGTGTACGAGTCAGCACGCTCCGATGAAGGATTCCGACAACATCAATGACGTCGTGCCATCGCAAGGAGTCGGAGCTAACAACATTTAAACTCTGCAATGGAGAGTCGAGTAGCAGCAACTTAAGCACATCTGGTTGACTCTTTGGAGAGCCGCAAACGCAACGAACAATTCATGAGCTGATGCGCGACTGAATCCTATTTTGGTTGGTTTTTTATTACAACTATGCTTCCATTTGATCGTTAATTTGTTGATTATTGTTATTAGAGTTTGAAACTATAGTATTCAATACTGTTTGTGTAACATTGGAAGTTTGCTTTCTGTTAAGTTAATTTTCTTTAAGAGTTGAGTTGAGTTGTTATAATTTGTTTCGTGTCCTAACTGTTGTATTGCCGTATTGCGATTCTGTTCGAACGAGTTTTTTCTTCTGACACTATTATTGATAGGGTAGTGTGTGTTCATATACCTGCTTGCACTTTGATGGTAATTTAGAGTAATAAATTATGTGGATGTTATTAGGATTTCAAAACGTCGTGGTCGTACATTACAGCTTCAGGTATTTCGTTTTGGCAGGGGTACATAGTTTATGTTTGGATTGGACTGATACAACTTGTTAGAATTTTCTGCCATATGTATGTTGGTTTCCTGTTGCAGAAAATGAAAGTGATATTGTTATATTTAATGTGGATTAATGTCATAAATGGCTTTTTGATTCAAGTGTATGTAGAATAATGGTGATTGTGTTCATTATTACATCATGAACGAGTTATATTGTGAATATTGTGCGGATTGTTTCTGTGTTATTTAAAAGTATTGTGTTTGAACATGTTACTGCTTCTTGGTTGATATATTGCGTCGTTGTTAGTTGGTCCCAAGTTTATCATTAAGGTTGTTGTTCTGTTGTTGATGCACTGACCCGATGTTAGTTTGCTTTAATTTGTACATGGAATTGACTTGGGATATGATGCGACTCTTGGTCCAAACTTTGTTGTATTAGTTTCCTTTGCGACACGGTTACGGTTTTCGACTCTGGATAATATCATAAATTGTGATTACCTTTGTATTATTTTCAATTGTCTGAGTATCTAGTTGTATTTTGATCTGCTGCATATGCTGTTCGTATTTGTTGCGGATACTGCGGGCGTGATTTCCGTTTGTGCTAATTTTTGGTTTATAGATACTGTAAGACGGTGTTTTACTAATAGTTATGATTGGTCTGCAAGCTAGTTATGTTGTGTTTGTGCTGAACTTGAATGCTGATTTTGTGCTGCTGCTGCGGATGTGGACGAAGGTGTCGGTCTGTTAGTCTGTTACTTTTTTTTATGTTTATGGTTTGAATTCATTGAATAAACTTGTTGCAGTTTTTCATGTGAACATAGTTGTTGTTGGTTGTTTGTTTTACACCTTTTTTTTTATTTTATATTTATGTTTGATAAGAATCGGGTACGTGTTCAATATATTCTATTTTGGTTCAAATTCGATTTCAGTTTCCTGCCCATTGTTGCTGCTACCGTTTATAAATCATGTGGGTGTGCATTTGTATATACTGTAACACATATTTGGCTTTAGATTGAGGGTTTGAATGGTACATGTTGGTATATCTATATCATTTTTTTAAGTGACAGTGGGGAATTTAGAGTTTAACTCATGTATGTTATACTAGTATGCACATATTGTCAATTAAACATCTTAATAAACTTGCTCACAACTTGGTTTGGTAAATATAAACTTGATAGATATTTCTTAATATGTATGCTAATTAATTATATATAATCATTTTTCTGCCTTTGTTTTTTTTACTGGTATACAATGGGAACATTAGTTTTTATATATTGTGAACATTATTTCTCTTTTTCTTGACTGCTTTCCTATTAAACTATAAGGTAATTAGTATACAATATGATAGTTTTGTATGATTTCTATTCCATTGTGATAATTTGAATTCATGGGCTTGACAATTCATATTTATTCTGTCACAAGTTTCCGTTGAGAATTTCGTCAAGTTCCGATGTTTAATCTTTAAATTGCAAACGTATATCATTTCAAATTTTGGTAGTTTATTTTTTTAACTTTTCTATCCGATTTAGTAATTTTTTTTTTTAAGACAATTCAAAATACTTTTTTTAAAAATCTTGGACTATTTTTCAAACATATTTTCAAGAACTTCTTAATCGAATTATTTTCTTAATCAATAACAAAAGAACTTTTAAGGTCCAGTATCTGTTAAGTTCTTGAATAATTACTATTGGGGCGTACGCCTTGGGTAGTAACATTCGACTTTTCATTATAAAACACACCCTTTAATTATTTAGACAAGAAAATGTCATTTGAGTCTAGCACTCCACGTGACACTTTTGTTGTTTATTAAAACAATATTTTATAAAATAAATCAAAATCATTCTTTTTTAAGCGTTTTATTTAATAAGGCAATTCTATTTTAAAGAAAAAACTTTGGAGCAAATAAAATTTTATTAAACATTTCTAAATGCCAATAATTATCTTTTTTAAAAATCAAAATTAATTTATATGCAATTTAATAGATAGTTATTTTGAGACAATCCTAAACCATTTTCTAATTAAAACTTCAGACTATTTTCGTACTTTGTTTTCAAAATTGACATCTTCCTTCCTCTGTTTCCATTCCAATATCTTTTTTATATACAAATTATTTTCTCAGATAAACCATCCTCAAAACTAATAAATCCCTCTTTAAATATTAAATTATTTTTAAACCAAATTACGAAAAATTAAACTCTTGAAGTTTAGCATTTCTGGAGTTTTCGAATGGATATTATTGGGGTGTACACCTTAAATAACGTATTGTTCAACTCTTTGCTCTTTAAACATTCTCCTATTTGGACAAAGAAATATCATAAGAATCCAGCAATTCTGTGTGATATTCCCGTTGTTCATTCAAACTTTTTATGTATGAAAAATGTATCATCAAGATCTAGCATCTCGATAATACCCCGATTAGTTGATTGTGAGTCCGACGTCTCATTTGTTAAGTAATTGTCGTTTCTCCTGAACCTTTCGAATTCAATCACGTGTTCTCACCTCTCGTGCCGTAAACCCATTTTCATACTCCTAATTTCATTTCAAATTACTTTCAGCAATATTTTATAGATTAAAACTCCAAAAGAGGGAGATTCTTGAAATCTAGCATTTTTTGAATCTTCGAGTGAATAATTCTCGAGGCACGCTCTTGGGTTGTTGTTCATTCAATCTTTTGATTTTCTCAAACACATTCTCAACGTCTTTTTGATCAAAACCCCCGAAAGAAAGAGGCACTTGGAATATAGCATTCCTTGTATCTTCGAGTGAATAATTCTCGAAGCATGCCTTTGAGTTGTTATCCACTCAACCTTACGACTTTTTTCAAACTCAACCATTTTCAAACATTCCCCTAAGTCGAATGCTCGTCCGCATTCGCAGCCCTTTTTCATTCACAACTCCTCGTGGTTTCGATATTAGGAGCACCCTCAGGGACTAATATCGTTTCTCACAACCTTAACACTTGACACGTCGTCAAGTCGGTTCCATCTTCGATCAAATCCTCGACACGTCGTCGAGCCAGTTCAAAACAACTTCTTTTGGCCTCGCATGCCATTTCTCGATTCGATCCTTTCACAAACATTTTTTTTAAAACATACGAAAGAAAGATATTCTTAGAATCTAGCATTCTTTGAATATTTGAATGAGTAACTCTCGAGGCGCGCCCTTGAGTTGTTATTAATTCATTCCTTCGATTTCAAAACATCCAACTCTTTATCTTCAATTTATTCAGTCAATTCCCGAAAGAACTGAGTTCTTGGAGTCTCGCATTCCTTGGATTCTTGAGTGACAAGCTCTTGAGACGCGCTTTTGGGTTGCTTGTCAGTCATCCTTTCGTCTCCTTCGCAAAACTTTCAACTCATTCAACCTCATCTTTCGTGGTTGTTACCACGAACTACGACCGCTCTGATTCTTTATTCATTCTTGAATACAAGATACGTAGGCACAAGATTGTAATGATCTTGGCGAGCACACTTCTATCCATCTTCCGTTTTCCCCCATCCTTTCCCATAGTCGAACTACGACGCTCTGATTTCTCATTCTCGTCCGAATGAGCATACGTAGGCACAAGGGCCCCAATCATTGGCGAGCACCCTATCCTCTAACCACCCATCTCTCCTTTACGTCTTTAACCTTTTTACCCTACCAATTCTACCTTTATCAACGAGAAGAAAATCAGTAAACCTAGACAACACTCCCCACAATTACCTTAAGAGGTTCCTGTCGAGTACGACGGACGTAAGGGTTGCTAATACCTTCCCCTCATGTAACCGACTCCCGAACCCGGAACTTGGTTGCGACAGCCCTGTTCCTATCCTTTCGTTTTTAAGAGGTTTTCTCGATATTTTCCTCTCCCGTTTATTCGGGAAAAATAAAGTTCGGTGGCGACTCTGTCGAACCGCATTTCCGCGCCTTTCACGCGAGGGTCGTATGTTCGAATGAATTTTTCGAGGTGCGACAGGTGGCGACTCTGCTGGGGAATTTTGCTCCATGCAAAGAGAGAGTCGAGCCTATCTTTTGGTTTGTGAGGGGTGTTTATTTTTTATTTGTTTTCTTTTTATATTTGTTCTCTTGTAGATTTTATTTGCGCTTGTTATCTTGGTTGCCTGTTGGTTCTTGGGATGACATCATGAGTAAGGCTCTACGCCCGAGCTTTGGTAAAAGCAGAGAGAACACATAGTTTAGAATTGGTAGTCGAGTAGTGTTAGTCTCCGAGGACTTGCTCCTTATGGGCCTAGCATGAAAGCTCCTCCAAAGGAGACCTATTCGTAGATCTTGTTGTAACACAGCTAGCCTGTTGCACGACTTGATTAATGAAGGGTCCGTGATTCTGGGAACCTTTTGTTAGCACCAGTTCCGATATTGGTGGTCGTGTAGTGTTAGTCTCCAAGGACTCGCTCCTTGTGCTCCTAGCATGAGGACCCCGCTCAGGAGAGACCTTATCGTCATTATCGTCGTAATGCAGCCAGCCTGTTGCGTGACGCTAATACGATTAGTGTCCGTGATCCTGGGAACCAAACATAGAAACCATCCCGTAAGTGGGTTTATGGGTAGAATGTTTAGATCTTCCCGTATAGGTTATACCTGTCATTTTTCTTTGAGCAGGAATTATGGTTACTTATCTATCACGGTTACCAGCTTCAGGAGCTGTTTGAACTATGATCTTGTGATCCTGGATCTTGTATCTTGCATTGCATCTTGCATATCATTCGCATTGCATTTCATATGTTGTGCATTTTGCATCTCCGGTCTTTCAACAGAATCTCATGTCTCCGTTCCTTCTTCTCCAGTAAATCAAGTTGATTCCTCGACACCAGTATGCAACTAGAGCCAATACCAGACGTATGATGGAGCAGATTCAGCAGGAGCAAGTTGCCTTCAGGGAAGAGTTGGACTCTATGAAAGGAAAGATCGACCAGATCCTCGAAGCTATCCTCGCAGCCAGGAGAGAGGAAGAATAGCGTGAAGCCGCCGCTGTCGTCAACAACAATGGACAAGGGTCTACTGCCATCCCTTTGGTTCCAATCCCAAATTCTCATGGGACGCTGTTGAACTTCAACAACGCAGCCGAAGGAAACACTTCTCAGCCAATCCCAGCGCCCGGAGTTACCATTGGAGCCATCCCGCAAGTCCAGCCTACTGCTGTGCAAATCCCAGCTCCCCATATTGAAGATACTCTGATGGATCAGTATGACGATGTTCAGAACTATCATGCTGCTATTCCCATCGCCAGTCCTGTTGCCGCTCAGGATTCAGAAGCCATGAAGATGTGCCGAGATCTAGCCGAGAAACTCCGCGCCATGGAGGGGCATAACTCAAATTCTTTCAGTGCTCTGGAATTGTGCTTGGTGCCTGATGTTGTCATTCCTCCCAAGTTCAAGGTGCCCGAATTTTCAAAGTACAAAGGTCTCAGTTGCCCAAACATTCACCTGAAGATGTACTGTCGCAAGATGGCTGCCTATGCCAGAGACGAGAAGCTCATGATCCATTGCTTCCAGGACAGCTTGTCTGGGGCATCACTCAAATGGTATATGCAGCTGGAGCGTAACAGTGTGCGCACTTGGGCCGAGCTAGCTGATGCATTTGTCAAGTAGTACAAGTACAACACCGATCTTGCTCCGAACCATACTCAGCTTCAGAGTATGACTCAGAAGGATAACGAATCCTTCAAGGAGTACGCGCAGCGATGGAGAGAGCTAGCCGCAAGGGTGCATCCACCTCTTGTTGACCGTGAATTGATTGACATCTTCATGGGCACTTTGCAGGGCCAGTACTACGAAAAGCTGATCGGTAGTGTCTCCGCTGGATTCTCTGACTTGGTGATCGTCGGTGAGAGGATTGAAGAAGGGCTGAAGAGTGGGAAGATCCCAGGAGGTCCTAATAGCCAGACTAATGCCAAGAAGCCTTTCAATGGATACAAGAAGAAGGAGGGTGAAACAAATGCCATCTTTTTGCAGAAAGGGAAAGCTTCTCAACAAGCTCCTGCTCCTATGCCTTATCAAGTTCCCTACTATCAGTATCCATATGTTGCTGCTGCGCAATATGCTCCAATGCCTTATCAACCAGCTGTTCAAGCAGCGCAAGCTCAGATGCCACGACAACAAGCTCCTCAGCAACAAGCCTACAACCAGCAAGGATATCAGTATCCTCCTCAGCAACAGCAGATCCAAGCTACTCAGTAACGACAAGGTGCTCGCCCACAGCGTCCACAGAGAACATGGAGACCAGATAGAGTCTTTGATCGTCTACCAATGTCATATGCCAAAATCTTTGCTCAGTTGATGGAGAAAAAGGCTATTGTTCCAAGAGATTTGGCTCCTCCAACCATCATTCCTGCCGATTACGATGCAAATGCTCATTGTGAGTTTCATAAGGGCGCTCCAGGTCACACCATTGAGGACTGCAGGGCTTTCAAACACATAATTCAAGACATGATCGACAGAGATGCTATCAACTTCAATGGGAAGTCTCCGAATATCATCAACAATCCGATGCCACCAGTCAACTAGTGCCAACAATCAATTCCAGTCAAGTTCATTCCCCGAAGAAGGCAGTCATGTTGCCATTTCATTATTCGCAGTTTCTTATGTTTTGTCTTTGTTTATTTAAGTGATGTATGCTTTGAACAATTGTCATTCGAATTTGGTTTCATTAATGTATCGTTTATGCATGTTTTGAATTAGTTATGTCGTATTCACTCATATTTTTTACTTATCACAAACACATTTATTTACTCCACTCTATTCACTGTTGTTTAGCATGATTCGTGGGAGGATGATGAAAACGAGATACCCATAATTGCAAACTATATGCTTTCAGACCGAATCTCGTCAATGATGTACAGGCATTGCTTCAATTCCCCAAACACCGGAGATATAAGGAGTTAATCCCTAGTAAACCTCTTCGAGCCTAGAAGTAGCAGTTTCCTTCGGATTATTCAAACCTTTACACTCGACCTGGGGCAGGGTGGTGTTCAGTTAATCCAATCCTGAATCAACAAAGCGAAATCCCAGAGACGGTGGTTTATCCATGACGCATGACACGACAGTCACAACCTTCCAACAAAGTCCAAAGAAAAAACATCAAAAGCCTGCTAAGTCAAACACTTTAGAGGGGACTTAGGCAAAATCAAGGCAATCCCGATGGATCTGACAAGCAGAGTCAATCCATGCAAAAGTTAGGGATCAAAAACAAAAGCAAAAGAGGACCCCGAAATCCTCAACAAAAACAAAAAAAGGATTTAGTGGCCACCCAGATCAAAGGGGCACTGGCATCCATCAAAATAAGGTGACTGCCACGACGAGCAAACCTTGAACCATCAAGTCTACACCGTCCAGACAAGTGTAGAATTAACTGAGCGTAGGACTGGAGATCATTAAGAAGAAGGGGTGGGTACAAATCATACTTTGAGCCTAATATCCTTTGTTTCATAACCGTGAACCAGACCACGTTATAACCCTCAAAAGACCTAATTGAGGCGAGGTTTATTCTGAAAGTATATTGTCGCAAGGTTGCGTAACCTGACTCCTCACATGATTTCTAACCATTAACATTGGTGTCACTATGCTTGCAACATCTTTTCGCACCAATCAAACAACACAACGTCTGGGCTAGCAGTCCATTCGTCTCACTATCACGACACTTCAATAAAAGACACTTTTTCAAACTTGCATCGAACTTTGCATTAATTATTACCATTTGTGAATGTACAATTTTAATTGCAAATCAGTGCTAGGTATTCAAGGACATCTCAACAAGGTCCAACTGAGGAGGAACTTGACTTTTAGTGGCGTACACGAAGCAAGATTATTTCAAAACCCACAGGCTGGAGCAAATCATTCAACAGCTCGAGCAGGGACATGCCATTAACAAGTTCAGACTGGGGCAAGACCATGTCGCCTTGATCATCAAGCAGAGTTGCAACCTTTTCTGAAGGAAATTCACAACAAATCACCAAGTACCCAGACATGGGGCATATAGGACGTCTTCTGCTTCAATCATGGCATCTTCAACAAACTGCGTGTCGAGGAAGTCAATCCCTCCCACCACCCGAAGTCCAATTTGCATTGGCAACTACCAGAGGCCACCACGCTGGCGTCTCCCTCGCATTTCCAAATTACCCGTCTGCATCATCTGCATCATACCCATTGCATTCGACCTCATAAGCATCTTACATCATATGCATACTCCAATCATACCATATTCCCCCAGCTCTTGCATCTCCGCACGTCAGCATTTGCATTCGCACATCCACTCGTAGGGAATATCATTTATCATCCAGCATTCATATATGCAAGTCAAGGTCCAGGATCAATCTCGAAGATTTCCAAGACCGTCGACCGCTCAGTCAGGGGCATCTTCCGCAAGATGGTGGGTTTGTCCCACGATTTTCAAGAGCTTCAAAGCAGTCATCAGCCCAGGCAGGGGCAATCTTCTGCAATTGTGGGTCTCTCCCACCAAAATTCGAAGTTATTCAAAGCAAGATTCAGCCCAGTCAGGGGCATCTTTTTCAAGACCGTGGGTACTTCCCATGGCGTGTTTCAACCTCGTGGTTGAGCAGATCTTCAAATCAACATTCATCCTAGTCAGGGGCATACCATTCAAGACCGTGGCTTTCTTCACGAAGTTGTTTAACCTTTTGTGGGGCAAACCCAAGAATTTCAGTGCAAGATTCAGCCCGAGCAGGGGCATCTTCAGCAAGGCCATGAGTGTCCCTCATGAAGTTGTTCAACCTTTTGTTGAGCAAAACAAAATTCCAAGACAAACTCAGCCCAGTCAGGGGCATCCTTTTCAGAATTCATGGGCGTAACCATTTCAGCAAAACTATGATTTCCAAGCAAAGACGGTGGGCGTTCCCCGTTGACTCATTTCAAATTCAATTTTCCTCTTGGGGGTCCCCCAGTGAGTTGTACCCAGCAAGCGTGACCGTTGTCAATTGCCTTACTATCATCCTTTTGGTGATAGTCGAACTTCGTCAGTTCAACCTAGCCTGCATCCTTTTGGTGTTGGTAAGCTTCAAATCTGTGTAGTTCTATCATCCTTTTAGTGATAACGACATGTTTTGTTTATGTTTTCGCTCTATCATCCTTTTGGTGGTAGGTCTGGTATTTCGTCGATATCAGATTGTGCGATGTTTTGTTTATGTTTTCGCTCTACCATCCTTTTGGTGGTAGGTCTGGTATTTCGTCGATATCAGATTGTGCGATGTTTTGTTGGTGTTTTCGCTCCATCATCCTTTTGGTGGTGGGTCTGGCATTTCGTCGATGTCAGATTGTGCGATGTTTTGTTTGTGTTTTCGCTCTATCATCCTTTTGGTGGTGGGTCTGGCATTTCGTCGATGTCAGATTGCGCGATATTTTGTTTTGTTTTCGCTCTACCATCCTTTTGGTGGTAGGTCTGGTATTTCGTCGATATCAGATTGTGTGATGTTTTGTTTGTGTTTTTGCTCTACCATCCTTTTGGTGGTAGGTCTGGTATTTCGTCGATATCAGATTGTGCGATGTTTTGTTTGTGTTTCCACTCTATCATCCTTTTGGTGGTAGGTCTGGCATTTCGTCGATGTCAGATGGTGCGTTATTTTGATTTTGTTTTCGCTCCATCATCCTTTTGGTGGTGGGTCTGGTATTTCGTCGATATCAGATTGCGTGATGTTTTGTTTATGTTTTCGCTCTACCATCCTTTTGGTGGTAGGTCTGGTATTTCGTCGATATCAGACTGCGCGATGTTTTGTTTGTGTTTTCGCTCTACCATCCTTTTGGTGGTAGGTCTGGTATTTTGTCGATATCAGATTGCGTGATGTTTTGTTTGTGTTTTTGCTCTACCATCCTTTTGGTGGTAGGTCTGGTATTTCTTCGATATCAGATTGCGCGATGTTTTGTTTGTGTTTTCGCTCCATCATCCTTTTGGTGGTGGGTCTGGCATTTCGTCGATGTCAGATTGTGTGATGTTTTGTTTGTGTTTTCGCTCTATCATCCTTTTAGTGGTGGGTCTGGCATTTCGTCGATGTCAGATTGCGCGATATTTTGTTTTGTTTTCGCTCTACCATCCTTTTGGTGGTAGGTCTGGTATTTCGTCGATATCAGATTGTGCGATGTTTTGTTTGTGTTTTCGCTCTACCATCCTTTTGGTGGTAGGTCTGGTATTTCGTCGATATCAGATTGTGCGATGTTTTGTTTGTGTTTCCGCTCTATCATCCTTTTGGTGGTAGGTCTGGCATTTCGTCGATGTCAGATGGTGCGTTATTTTGATTTTGTTTTCGCTCCATCATCCTTTTGGTGGTGGGTCTGGTATTTCGTCGATATCAGATTGCGCGATGTTTTGTTTATGTTTTCGCTCTACCATCCTTTTGGTGGTAGGTCTGGTATTTCGTTGATATCAGATTGCGTGATGTTTTGTTTGTGTTTTTGCTCTACCATCCTTTTGGTGGTAGGTCTGGTATTTCGTCGATATCAGATTGCGCGATGTTTTGTTTGTGTTTTCGCTCTACCATCCTTTTGGTGGTAGGTCTGGTATTTCGTCGATATCAGATTGCGCGATGTTTTATTTGTGTTTTCGCTCCATCATCCTTTTGGTGGTGGGTCTGGCATTTCGTCGATGTCCGATTGCGCGATGTTTTGTTTATGTTTTCGCTCCATCATCCTTTTGGTGGGGGGTCTATCATGGTCATTAATGATAGATTGTGCGATGTGTTTTGTGTTTCGCTCCATCATCCTTTTGGTGTTGGGTCTGGCATTTCGTCGATGTCAGATTGTGCGATATCTTGTATGTGTTTCGCTCCATCATCCTTTTGGTGGTGGGTCTGGAATTTCATCAATGTCAGATTGTGCGATATTTTATTTGTGTTTCACTCCGTCATCCTTTTGGTGGGAGGTCTATCATGGTCATTAATGATAGATTGTGCAAATTTTGTTTGTCTCGCTCCGTCATCCTTTTGGTGGGGGGTCTATCATGGTCATTTATGATAGATTGTGTGATATTTTCGTGTGTGTTTCATCCCATCATCCTTTTGGCGATGACGACTCCGTTTCCGGTATTCACAACTTACTCATAGTTTTACCTCATCCAGCTTTTTAACTCTCTGACATCTCTTTTTCTTTCGGACAAATTTAGGGTCTTCTTCATATCTAATTGACTTCTACCTCAGGAATATGAGCGTTGATGCAGTTCATTCTCTTAGGTTTAAGCCTATTAGATAGGGGCATTTGTCATACCCTAAATTTGTCCTACCCTTTTGTAAATATTTTCGCATTTTATTGTTTCGTGCCATTTAGACACGTGTCCACCTGAAATTGGGCGTTTTTTTTATTTTTATCTTTCGACCAATCAAAGCGTGACATGTGGCCTAAGAAGGGCATTTTTGTGAATTTTAATTCTTTTCTTAATTTCTTAAATCTTTTTCTTTTTTTAAAAAAATATATTATTAATAACAATATTTTATGCACATGTATATAGTTCTTTTATTTGTAAACATTAATTTTCGTTTTTTAGTTTGTTTTACATATATAGTCGTTAATATCCTTTTTTTTATATATATTTATATTTAATATTTATTTTTTTTAAAATAGTTTAATTTAGTTTAAATTAATTATTATTTTGGTAAATGTTTGTTAATAATAATTGAAAGGAAATGTGAGAAAAAACAAGTTGGGGGAGGAGCCCAATTACATCGGCCCGTTAGGTTTAGGTGTGTTCTTAAAAGAGGGAAGATTGGAGGAGGGAGAGAGATCATTGTTCATCTCCCCTCTCAAAGTGAAAACGGCGCC
Source organism: Lathyrus sativus (assembly GCA_963859935.3). Lineage (NCBI taxonomy): Eukaryota > Viridiplantae > Streptophyta > Magnoliopsida > Fabales > Fabaceae > Lathyrus > Lathyrus sativus. The sequence goes on from OZ012737.1 coordinate 500,882,877, forward strand.
GCTAGAAACCTTGACCCAAACCCTAACTACCCTTTCAATCTCCTCCCTCAATTTGGTCTTTATCGCTCCCTTGCCGCCTTACCGTTTTAGTTTCTGATCGAACCACTATCTCAAAACAATTTCGGAATCACCGGCAACGCCGACGCCCCTTTTCGCGACCACCTTCCTTTTGGAACCTTCAAACTTACCTCCAATGTCTGACCTTCGTTGTGTACGAGTCAGCACGCTCCGATGAAGGATTCCGACAACATCAATGACGCCGTGCCATCGCAAGGAGTCGGAGCTAACAACATTTAAACTCTGCAATGGAGAGTCGAGTAGCAGCAACTTAAGCAGAGACCAGGCGATTCGATGATATGCGCATCTGGTTGACTCTTTGGAGAGCCGCAAACGCAACGAACAATTCATGAGCTGATGCGCGACTGAATCCTATTTTGGTTGGTTTTTTATTACAACTATGCTTCCATTTGATCGTTAATTTGTTGATTATTGTTATTAGAGTTTGAAACTATAGTATTCAATACTGTTTGTGTAACATTGGAAGTTTGCTTTCTGTTAAGTTAATTTTCTTTAAGAGTTGAGTTGAGTTGTTATAATTTGTTTCGTGTCCTAACTGTTGTATTGCCGTATTGCGATTCTGTTCGAACGAGTTTTTTCTTCTGACACTATTATTGATAGGGTAGTGTGTGTTCATATACCTGCTTGCACTTTGATGGTAATTTAGAGTAATAAATTATGTGGATGTTATTAGGATTTCAAAACGTCGTGGTCGTACATTACAGCTTCAGGTATTTCGTTTTGGCAGGGGTACATAGTTTATGTTTGGATTGGACTGATACAACTTGTTAGAATTTTTTGCCATATGTATGTTGGTTTCCTGTTGCAGAAAATGAAAGTGATATTGTTATATTTAATGTGGATTAATGTCATAAATGGCTTTTTGATTCAAGTGTATGTAGAATAATGGTGATTGTGTTCATTATTACATCATGAACGAGTTATATTGTGAATATTGTGCGGATTGTTTCTGTGTTATTTAAAAGTATTGTGTTTGAACATGTTACTGCTTCTTGGTTGATATATTGCGTCGTTGTTAGTTGGTCCCAAGTTTATCATTAAGGTTGTTGTTCTGTTGTTGATGCACTGACCCGATGTTAGTTTGCTTTAATTTGTACATGGAATTGACTTGGGATATGATGCGACTCTTGGTCCAAACTTTGTTGTATTAGTTTCCTTTGCGACACGGTTACGGTTTTCGACTCTGGATAATATCATAAATTGTGATTACCTTTGTATTATTTTCAATTGTCTGAGTATCTAGTTGTATTTTGATCTGCTGCATATGCTGTTCGTATTTGTTGCGGATACTGCGGGCGTGATTTCCGTTTGTGCTAATTTTTGGTTTATAGATACTGTAAGACGGTGTTTTACTAATAGTTATGATTGGTCTGCAAGCTAGTTATGTTGTGTTTGTGCTGAACTTGAATGCTGATTTTGTGCTGCTGCTGCGGATGTGGACGAAGGTGTCGGTCTGTTAGTCTGTTACTTTTTTTTATGTTTATGGTTTGAATTCATTGAATAAACTTGTTGCAGTTTTTCATGTGAACATAGTTGTTGTTGGTTGTTTGTTTTACACCTTTTTTTTTTATTTTATATTTATGTTTGATAAGAATCGGGTACGTGTTCAATATATTCTATTTTGGTTCAAATTCGATTTCAGTTTCCTGCCCATTGTTGCTGCTACCGTTTATAAATCATGTGGGTGTGCATTTGTATATACTGTAACACATATTTGGCTTTAGATTGAGGGTTTGAATGGTACATGTTGGTATATCTATATCATTTTTTTAAGTGACAGTGGGGAATTTAGAGTTTAACTCATGTATGTTATACTAGTATGCACATATTGTCAATTAAACATCTTAATAAACTTGCTCACAACTTGGTTTGGTAAATATAAACTTGATAGATATTTCTTAATATGTATGCTAATTAATTATATATAATCATTTTTCTGCCTTTGTTTTTTTTACTGGTATACAATGGGAACATTAGTTTTTATATATTGTGAACATTATTTCTCTTTTTCTTGACTGCTTTCCTATTAAACTATAAGGTAATTAGTATACAATATGATAGTTTTGTATGATTTCTATTCCATTGTGATAATTTGAATTCATGGGCTTGACAATTCATATTTATTCTGTCACAAGTTTCCGTTGAGAATTTCGTCAAGTTCCGATGTTTAATCTTTAAATTGCAAACGTATATCATTTCAAATTTTGGTAGTTTATTTTTTTAACTTTTCTATCCGATTTAGTAATTTTTTTTTTTAAGACAATTCAAAATACTTTTTTTAAAAATCTTGGACTATTTTTCAAACATATTTTCAAGAACTTCTTAATCGAATTATTTTCTTAATCAATAACAAAAGAACTTTTAAGGTCCAGTATCTGTTAAGTTCTTGAATAATTACTATTGGGGCGTACGCCTTGGGTAGTAACATTCGACTTTTCATTATAAAACACACCCTTTAATTATTTAGACAAGAAAATGTCATTTGAGTCTAGCACTCCACGTGACACTTTTGTTGTTTATTAAAACAATATTTTATAAAATAAATCAAAATCATTCTTTTTTAAGCGTTTTATTTAATAAGGCAATTCTATTTTAAAGAAAAAACTTTGGAGCAAATAAAATTTTATTAAACATTTCTAAATGCCAATAATTATCTTTTTTAAAAATCAAAATTAATTTATATGCAATTTAATAGATAGTTATTTTGAGACAATCCTAAACCATTTTCTAATTAAAACTTCAGACTATTTTCGTACTTTGTTTTCAAAATTGACATCTTCCTTCCTCTGTTTCCATTCCAATATCTTTTTTATATACAAATTATTTTCTCAGATAAACCATCCTCAAAACTAATAAATCCCTCTTTAAATATTAAATTATTTTTAAACCAAATTACGAAAAATTAAACTCTTGAAGTCTAGCATTTCTGGAGTTTTCGAATGGATATTATTGGGGTGTACACCTTAAATAACGTATTGTTCAACTCTTTGCTCTTTAAACATTCTCCTATTTGGACAAAGAAATATCATAAGAATCCAGCAATTCTGTGTGATATTCCCGTTGTTCATTCAAACTTTTTATGTATGAAAAATGTATCATCAAGATCTAGCATCTCGATAATACCCCGATTAGTTGATTGTGAGGCCGACGTCTCATTTGTTAAGTAATTGTCGTTTCTCCTGAACCTTTCAAATTCAATCACGTGTTCTCACCTCTCGTGCCGTAAACCCATTTTCATACTCCTAATTTCATTTCAAATTACTTTCAGCAATATTTTATAGATTAAAACTCCAAAAGAGGGAGATTCTTGAAATCTAGAATTTTTTGAATCTTCGAGTGAATAATTCTCGAGGCACGCTCTTGGGTTGTTGTTCATTCAATCTTTTGATTTTCTCAAACACATTCTCAACGTCTTTTTGATCAAAACCCCCGAAAGAAAGAGGCACTTGGAATATAGCATTCCTTGTATCTTCGAGTGAATAATTCTCGAAGCATGCCTTTGAGTTGTTATCCACTCAACCTTACGACTTTTTTCAAACTCAACCATTTTCAAACATTCCCCTAAGTCGAATGCTCGTCCGCATTCGCAGCCCTTTTTCATTCACAACTCCTCGTGGTTTCGATATTAGGAGCACCCTCAGGGACTAATATCGTTTCTCACAACCTTAACACTTGACACGTCGTCAAGTCGGTTCCATCTTCGATCAAATCCTCGACACGTCGTCGAGCCAGTTCAAAACAACTTCTTTTGGCCTCGCATGCCATTTTTTCGATTCGATCCTTTCACAAACATTTTTTTTTAAAACTTACGAAAGAAAGATATTCTTAGAATCTAGCATTCTTTGAATATTTGAATGAGTAACTCTCGAGGCGCGCCCTTGAGTTGTTATTAATTCATTCCTTCGATTTTAAAACCTCCAACTCTTTATCTTCAATTTATTCAGTCAATTCCCGAAAGAACTGAGTTCTTGGAGTCTCGCATTCCTTGGATTCTTGAGTGACAAGCTCTTGAGACGCGCTTTTGGGTTGCTTGTCAGTCATCCTTTCGTCTCCTTCGCAAAACTTTCAACTCATTCAACCTCATCTTTCGTGGTTGTTACCACGAACTACGACCGCTCTGATTCTTTATTCATTCTTGAATACAAGATACGTAGGCATAAGATTGTAATGATCTTGGCGAGCACACTTCTATCCATCTTCCGTTTTCCCCCATCCTTTCCCATAGTCGAACTACGACGCTCTGATTTCTCATTCTCGTCCGAATGAGCATACGTAGGCACAAGGGCCCCAATCCTTGGCGAGCACCCTATCCTCTAACCACCCATCTCTCCTTTACGTATTTAACCTTTTTACCCTACCAATTCTACCTTTATCAACGAAAAGAAAACCAGTAAACCTAGACAACACTCCCCACAATTACCTTAAGAGGTTCCCGTCGAGTACGACGGACGTAAGGGGTGCTAATACCTTCCCCTCACGTAACCGACTCCCGAACCCGGAACTTGGTTGCGACAGCCCTGTTCCTATCCTTTCGTTTTTAAGAGGTTTTCTCGATATTTTTCTCTCCCGTTTATTCGGGAAAAATAAAGTTCGGTGGCGACTCTGTCGAACCGCATTTCCGCGCCTTTCGCGCGAGGGTCGTATGTTCGAATGAATTTTTCGAGGTGCGACACTTTCGAATGTTTGGAATGGACCAAACCCATAGCCGAATGTCACTAGCTAACCTCCTAGGATTTCCTAATGGACCGCATGTGTTCATCAGTGTAGAAGATGACGATCTTGATTTTGAACTCGACCAATTCTGGGGTAGAATCACAGGCGACTATCACCCTGAACCAGACAGAATGTATAATGATGATATTCATAACCCAGCTTTCAGATACTTCCATAAGATACTAGCTCACACCCTGTTTGGGAAAGAAGAAAATATTACTACAGTATCTAAAGAGGAGTTATTCATCATGTTCTGTGCTTCTCAAGGACGTACAGTAAATGCAGTGCCTTTCATGATGAGATCTTTCAAACGCCTCACGCAGGAACCACAGACACCTATTCTTATAGGAGGCCTCGTGACAATGATTGCCCACGAGCTTGGCCTTAGATGCCACTTAAATGCAAGCACTCGTTTTGGCACCATCCGACCCATGAATATACAATTCTGCTTTAACAGGCGCATTTTAGGAACTATGGGACCTGGACCGTATGAGTACCTCATTAACGAAAAACCAGTACAGCTATTCGCACTGCCTGATCATCAGATGACAAGTATCCACAACAAGGACAACTGGCTTTATGAACTGGACGAGCCTATGGGACCTCCTTCACCACAGTCAACACCACAGAACTATATGTATGACAGTGACCACATCTCTGAGGCACACGACTATATGTACTATGAGGATACTGTATTCGAAGCTGAAGTAGACCCTATGAATCCTCCGCACTACAACACCTATCCTGAGCCTATCCCTGAGGAGACCACCGACAAAATGGATACCGTTCTACTCCAATTGGACAACGTTGATGCAGCTCTGACTACTGTAAAAGATGACATCGCAGGCATACACAGCGAACTGGTAGTCTTCATGGACTTAGTCTGTGACCAGCTCGACTACTACGCGCGGAAACTCGATGAGTTGAAGGCACGAAAAGACTAGATACTAGTTTTAGCAGTAGATTCAGTTTAGTTTGGTTTAGTTTAGTTTCGTTTAATCATTTGGATTTTTCGCATTGTTAGTTTTTTTATGTACTACATACAATCATTTCAATTTCATGTTATTTCAATTATAGTCTTTATTCAATTATTCTGTTTTTACATTATTCTCTGTTTGTTGGCTGCTATAACACATTGACATATCAATACTAGGCCTAAAAGTCACTGCAAGAACACCCTCAGAGCAAAATTCTGCGTTCTGCAGATTTTGCTGCTGTGACGATCGTCACAGGATCCTGACGAGCGTCACGAGGGTGACGACCGTCACACATACGTGACGACCGTCACGAACCCAAAACTGCTATCTGATATAACAGGGGTTGCGTTTTCTCTCCCACTACCCTCATTTCAACTTCCAATCATCAGAACTTCCTCCCCACTCTAATCTTTCGTTTTCCCCACATTGAACCATATATTTCAACTCCAATCTCAACTTCCAACCACACTTCTGTCAATTTTTCCCACTTCGCAGAACAACCCCAATCCTCAGAACCCTTTCAATCTTCCAACAATGGCGAGAAATACCGAAACCCCGGACATCAGTAACATTGTCTTCAGCGAAGGTGACTTAGGCGAAAGACAGCGGGCAAACTACATCGCATTCCATCAAAGGTCGCTCTAGCCGACTCATTATCCACACATTCCATCACTTACGGAGCTCGGACTCCTTGAAGGCGTAACTTGGATGCTTCAAAGAGCAGGCATCTGGAACCTCTGCACCAATCCACTGCCAACATACGAACAACTCACTCTCGATTTCTTGAGTTCGTTTACCTACGTCACATCCAGCGGCGACCTCAGCCAACAATCTGGTGCCGCATGTTTCCGGATGTTCGGCACCAACTACCAGGTGAACCAGAACCAGATCGCCACAATCTTACAACTCCCTCGAGGCGACAATGCTCACCGCCGCCTCACCGATCAGTTCCAGCACGAAGCTTTTGCATTGTGGTACCAGTTGACCGGCATCAATGCCGATGGTTGGGACTCTCTGCACGCCACGCATATCCATAACCCAACCATCCGGTACTTTCACAGAGCCTTGAGCAACACAATCTTCGCCAGGGATAACAACCATAAGGTGAACTCGAAAGAGCTCTTCTTCCTCCATTGCGTCTTCAACAACGAGCCTGTCAACGCCGCTCCGTTCCTGCTGGCTCACATTCAGGCCAACTGCAACCGTGGCTCGAAGCCATTTTACTTTGGCGGGATTATCACTGCCATTGCACTTGGGCTGAACCTTGGCGACCGCCTCCAGCACCTCCATTCCATCCCCTCGGTGTTCCTTGACACCGACCACTGCAGAGCCTCCCACCTTATTCGCTCCAGTTCAACAACAAATCAAGACTTGACACCGACCACTGCAGAGCCTCCCATCAGGACTAGTAGCACAGCCTATACATAGCTCTCCGCAACCTGGAAAGAAACCCCTTTTTATCAACTTAGCTTTAACGAAGCTAAGCGGCGTCTTCAGATCTCTGACGTCAGTCAACAAATCCAAGCTCTCGTCTTTGATAATGGCGTTTACTCCACCTCCCCTATGATTCGGCATAGGGTTTTTCGTGACATTTGGCACATTATCGGAGAAGTTGATGATCTTAGCGTCCATCATGTCCTTCACCTTGTGCTTGAAGGCTTTGCAATTCTCTACTGTGTGGCCTGGTGCCCCTGAGTGAAACTCACAAGTTACATTAGCGTCATAACCTGGCGGAGGTGCCCCTGTCAAGGGAGCCAGGGTTCTCTTCTGGATCAACTGTAGCTGAAGCAAAGTCTGCAATAATTGCGCGTACGACATGGGCGGTGTCTCGAGGTGACGGCTCGACAGAGGTGCCCTATTCTGATACTTTCTGTACTCTTGTTGATTCGGCTGCTGCTGCTGCTGTGGCTGTTGAACTGCCGGGATAGTTATGCTGGCCACCTGTTGGTGGGGGCCTTTACCCTTCCTTCGAGCGTTGGTCACAGCGTTCGTTTCTCCTTCTCGTCTTTTACCACTATAAGGTTTCTTTCCGCCTCCTCCAGCTGAGGATGACTCACCTTGAATTTTCCCGAGCTTGATCCCATTTTCAATGTGCTCACCCGTAATAATAAGATCTGAGAAGGTTCCAGACATACCGCTGACCAACTTCTCATAGTAAACCTGATAACACGAAATCGTATATATATTTTGATGCATAATTTAACTGAAGTTTAACTGTTTTCGATCCGATTTTGGGTTATTTCCATGTTATTTGTCTGATGTTTTGCAGGTATTTAATGATCACGTCTAAACAAGGCAACATGAAGAAAAGAAGCAATCTCAGATGAAATATGGACGAAAAAAGAGTGAAAACATCATGAAAAGCGCAGAAGGCTATTTTTGCTGATGTGACGACCGTCACAGCTCCATGACGACCGTCACACGGGTGACGACCGTCACACCTTGTGACGACCGTCATGCAGGCAAAAACGCTCCACTTCAATTGCACGTTAAAGAAGCAGTTCCAAGTCCCAAATAGTGGACCACTACTCCCTGATTATTCTGCCTCAAAGTCCACCCTCTTCAAGTTATAACCGTTAGAATTCCATTTCTATAAAAGGGGAAGAAGGGGACCTCAGAAAGGGAGCTGCATTCATACAACGAAGTGCTGCCAAATTTATTTCCAGAGCAACCTTTCCAGTTTAATATTCTTATTTATTTCTCTTTACTTTTTCTGCATTCTTTTCATTCTTCTGTAATTTCTACTTCTATTGTACGATCAAATTGGCATAAAGACCAGAATCCTGCCAACATCTGTGGAGGATCTGCCCAAAGGCCAATTGGAATATTTACAGGTTTCTCATTTCAATCGTAATTCCAGTTTTATTATAATGCATATTATTATTTATTGTTTTTATTTATGTTTCATCTTTCCCAAATCCATGTCTAGCTAAATTTAAGTAATCGATACGTGGAAATAATTCGAATGGGATTTGATAATAACCGGTTGAAAAACTTTCTTTTCAAAAGTAATTTATGGTCTGAGTGTTTAAAATGGATTTACTGAATAAACTTCGTCGCGAAAGCGAGAACTTATTTAAAAGTAGTTTTGCCACGAAAGTGGGAAATTAATTAAGATACGAACCAACAAGCGAAAGCTGCGGTAAGATCAGATAGTAAACACGAGTCATTCATTTTAATAACAGCGAAAGCACTTTAAAATGAATTAGAACTTAGAGATTTCCAAAAAATAATTTTAACCCCGAATGGGATACGAAAGTGTACTTTTGGCCCTTAGAATTATGATTAGCGTCAATAACCATCGTGAGGCGAGAGTCTTCAAATCACTATTTTCTGCTTAAATAAACTTTGAAAATTATTTCATACACCGGTAACTTGTCAAATCCCTGAACAACACAATTACTGCATATCGATTCAATCAATTATAATATAAGTAACCGTCTTAGTTTCCCTTTTAGTGACAATCTTATTCCCTTAAACATATTCTACCTAGCTAAACATAGTAACTCCCGAGAATACTAGTTTGATTACGAGTCCCTGTGGGATCGATATCTATTATTACTACGCGATAGACTGTGCACTTGCAGTTAGGTTGTATTAGACATAGAAAGTCGCGATCAAAACCCCTGGGAGGATAGCTACGAACATCTGCACGAGCTCACGTTCAACCATCGGCGGCTGAACCCTGGCTGCCAACTCACGCCACCGCTGGGCGTATTCCTTAAACCCTTCATTGTTCCTTTGCGACAGATTCTGCAGCTGGACTCGGTTCGGGGCCAAGTCGCTGTTGTATTGGTAGTGGTGCACAAATGCTTCAGCAAGGTCCTTCCACGTGCGCACACTGGTAGGCTCCAGACTCATGTACCATTCGAGGGAGGGTCCGGACAGACTGTCCTGAAAGAAGTGCATCAGCAACTTCTCGTCCTCAGAATGAGCTGACATTTTCCGGTAGTATGATCTCAGGTGGACGCGAGGGCAAGTGGTGCCCTTGTACTTTTCAAAGTCAGGTACCTTGAACTTGGGAGGCACCTTGAAATCAGCAATCAATCCCAACTTGGACATATCAACACCCAGGGTGTTCTGGTTCTCGATGTTTCTCATCTTATCCTCAAGTGCCTTGAACCTTAGACGTGCTTCAGCATTCAGCTCCCCTTCAGCACCTCTCTGAGAGAACACATCGTCCTGACGATCTTCTATCCATGGCTGAGGTCCAAATAGATTCCCAACACCTGCATTGCCGTTGCCCAGCCCGACATTGACATTAGCTTCCAGACTCCCATTACCGACGCCCGTCGTATTACCATTGAGTCCCATGTTGGCCATCACATTGCCATTGGCACTTCCATTTCCCCCGATCACGGGGGCGCCATTCTGAGGAGTTTCAACTGGTGGAGGAGTAGGCACGGTCCCACCATGGAGTACGCCATTGCTATCGACCCTTGAAATCAGAGGCTGAACCAAGGTTCTGAGCTGATCCTGGCCATTGGCGACCGCTTGCATGAGCTCCATGAAGCGATCCATTCTTTCGCGGAGTTCCTGAACATCAGTTTGCACTTGTTCCATGATCCTAGTTTGATTTGCTTTGGTCGGATAGCGGTGGATAGGTCTCTGATTAATCCTGGGACAACCTGAAACAACCTGGAAACACAAAAGGGTTAGGAAAAAACGACAAAGTGCTCGTTATGCAAATGCTTCATGCACATGCAAACGTGTGTCTGTGCGTTAGGGAGATCTCCCCCGATCCTAGTGCCTGAGTGCCAGTGATGATAATAAGAAGTTTGAGTCCAGTCATGGAAATAACAATCTCATATACAAAGAAAGCCCATCAAGGCAGTACACAACATCAGCGAGTACAAGATGAATCAACAGCGTGACCTCAGCCAACAAGCCTGGTGATGGTTAGCATACAACAATGATCAAAACAAAAGGACTACAAACAGTCAAGCACGGCCACGGGCGCGATACTCTTCTAACAACTCCTTCGTTTCTGGATGACCAGGCAGAGTGAGTAACCCTTCGACGAGCAGCTCCCTCTGCACAATGGTGTACTGAAGACCTTCGACCGAATCTTCCCATGCTCTTTCACCGAAACAATCTTCTAGCTTCCGCTTCTTGGATTCAAACGTCAGTTTGCGCTCCTTCAGGATAGCGAGAGCTCTATTGAGCTGGCCTTCGGCGGCATATCTGCGAGCGGTTTCTTCATCAAACCTCTTCTCACTGGCCTTCACCTGGGCTTCCAGCTTGGAGATCTGTTGCATCAGCTTGTCCTCCCGCTCCTTCCTGGTGGCTAGGGAGGCCTTCCAGTGTTGGTTGAACTTGGATATCCTCCGATATGCTTCGTCCAAGTGCTGTTTCTTCGCGGCCAGTACATCGTTGACAGCTTTGAAGTCTTGACCCATGCGCTCACGCTCGGCTATCTGCTTAGTCAGGTCTGTCCCTAGCCGGTTCACCAGCTCTGTTTGCCTTTTGAAGGAATGAACGACTTCGTTTCTCTCACCTCGGAGCTGCGCCAATTCTTTCTCCAATTCTTCATTTGCCCTCTTCAATTCATCTCGCTCAGCTAACACCTGATTATGCTGCTGAATGGGCATGGTGGTAGGCTCCTCAATCACTGGAGGACTTTCTGGCTTGGCAGGAAGAAACGGCATTCCTATAGCATCTGCTCTGGCTCTGATCCAAGTCACATACGGAGGGTAGGCTTGATTATTGCTTCTCCCCAACAATGATTTTCCCCTCTTACTGATACCATTCCAAGCACGCTGAAGCTTGGATAGCATATCCCCTTCTAGAAGACCAGTGAGGTACAGAGATTCCTGTACCTCTTCATCCTTCGGCGGAGCTCTCAAAGCGTAAGCAAACTGTCGGACCAGTAAAGACGGGTTATAGTTTATACAGCCCTTCCTGCCTATCAAAGGCACGTTCGGGAACCCGCTGCAGCTGAAGATAATCTCGGTACCCAACCTATCTCTGTCAAACCAGTCAATATCCTCCGCTGATAGACTCATCAAACGCTCGGACCACTCAGCTGTGGCTGCAGACGAAACAAAGGGACCCCTCTTGGGCAGATGACTATCAAGCCATTTATAGAGCAGGGGCACACAGCACGAGACATTCTTGCCCCTTCTGTTCTCGTTTTTGTAGTGGATAGAATGGTAGACATCTCCTATCAAGGTAGGGACTGGATTCCCTGAAGCAAAGATGCGAAAGGCGTCGAAGTCTACAAAATCGGGCATATTGGGGAACAAAATGATGCCATATATGCACAGAGCGAGAATGGCGTTGAACACGACCCAACATCCGTCTTTGGCGCACTACTGGGCCTTTCCCACTAAGAACTGCAAGGAGAAACCAGGAACCTTGTTCCAATTAGACAATACCAACTCGGAGGCATTCAGATGAAGTGAAGGAGCTAGACTAGCCAGATCAAGCTCAACATCCATATGTACAAAAGGCATCTGCCTCTTGATAGGCACACCTAACAAATCAGCATATTCCTCTAACGTAGGTGCGAGAACAAAATCCTGGAAAGTAAAGCATCTCAACGGAGGATCGTAGAACTGCAGCAGAGCGTGCAACCCATTCAACTCGAACGCATAAGGTTTACGAACCAAACTGAGCAATTTGTCGTAAGACTTTCTGAACTCATCTCTCACAGAATCATCTGCTAAAGCAATCAAACCAGTCAGCTGAACCACATCAGGGGCAGGGAGCTTGTAAGCCACGGTCTTCCTCAGAGAACCCATAACAGTACAGTAGGAGGCAAGAAATCCTGGATCGGGGAAAACGGTACCTGCAACACAGACACACGTTAATGAAATGCAAATGAGTATGCAAAGCAATGTAAAATGCAATCATGCAGCAGGAGATCAAGGCAACTGTGCTGTGGAGATTCTGTATCAACAAAACCATGACGCTGCTCTGTCAAGAACGACCACTATATCTGATAAGAAGAAAACCCTGGTATCGGACCATAAATCTGCTCTGTCAAGAACACACACACATAAGACCATAAATCTGCTTTGTCAAGAACAAACATCTGATAATAAGGACCTCTGATACAGGGAAAAAAATCTGCTCTATCAAGAACACACATCTGATGATAAGGACCTCTGATACAGGACCAAAAATCTGCTCTGTCAAGAACACACATCTGATGATAAGATCTTCTGATCCCAATCAAAAACCTGCTCTGTCAAGAACAAATACTCATCCGAATGTAAGGTCCTCTGATACAGGACCAAAGATCTGCTCTGTCAAGAACAATCATATCTGATGATGAGAACCTCTGGTACCAACAAAACTGATTCACTATCAAGAAAACCAGGTAGTCTGAAGGTCAAAGTTTCCTGCAATAAACCCAACCCTGCTCACAGGTATGGACCTAAACTGACTCAAGTTCGGCATCCTATGCGTTCATCAGTGTCACAGACATTCAAGAGGGGTGATACGATACCCAGAAGGTGTGGCATCACCAGCTCATGAAGCGGCCTCACTCGGCTGAATCACAAATGATCGGTCCCCAAAGTCGACAATCCTCCAAACCAACAACCCCCTCAACCCAAAGGGTTGAAAAAGAAGTCAACCGGGAGAACCTCGTCTGAGCGTGGATTTCATGAGACACTAGTGCCTGCCAAGCAAGCACGCGCCCACTAATTTCCACAACTAATGCTATGTTCACTCAAGCCTGGGTCTGGCTTCTCACTCATCAGAATGCCCCTCCCACAACAGCACAGATAATCATATCATACTGAAAATAAAATGCGGGAAATAAAATGCGATAAATAAACACAACCCAACAAGTAATCATACAAGCGCTAGGATTGACTCTCGCAGGGGACGTCGGATCCCCAAACTGACTCGCATACGGGATGTTGGATCCCAGGAAACTATGAAATTCCCCAGCAGAGTCGCCAGTTGTCGCTTCCGCGAAAATAAGGTGCCGGCAAAACAGAAGAGTCGCCACCTTTCGTTATTTATCCCTCGGAGCGGGAAAGGAAACAATCGGAAAAACCTGACGAAAAGGGTATAAGACAAGGTCATCGCAACCATTGTCTGGGTTCGGGAGTCGGTTACGCAAGGGGAAGGTATTAGCACCCCTCACGTCCGTCGTACTCGACGGGATCCACACTTGTTGTGTTTACTGGACGAGTTGGTTTATCTATCTACCTATCAAGGCTGGCTTAAACAGAAAAGAAAAATGACTCGACAAAGCGTCGCGCTTTATGCCTACGTATTCTCATCAGAGAATGAGAAATCAGAGTCAACGTAGTTCGGCCTACGGGTTACGGATGAGGGAAGGTGGCTCGCCAATACGTCAGTATTGTGCCTACGTACTCTCAACAGGCATGAGAGATCAGAGCTTACATAGTTCGGGCTACGGATTACGGGTATTCAGATTCATCTGTTTTATCGAGTAGGGTTAAACAGCAGTTCCAGCAGTTAGGGACAAAGCCTGTTTGCGGTGGCGCTGAAGTTTAACGACACTCTTTTCTTCAGAAAAAGCTTTCCTTTGAATTATGGGCCCACGGGGCAAAAAGGTTTGAAGTTTGTTTTCTGTCTTTTACGGAAGAAGTGTTTTTTATTGTCTCTGCAACTTCAATCGCACTAAAGACTATGACCTAAGAGTGAATGCGTCGCATGTCACCCAAAGGGTACCATACTAAACATCCAGACTGTTGAAAAGCAGCTCTCCAACAATCCTTTCTCATATAGCTTAAGGCTCGTAACGTACGAAAGAAATCATTCATGATTACTGTATTTTAAGCTGTTTTGAGATGAAAAGAGAGAATGGACAGGTTCAACTAAAGGGAGACTATCAAGTCCTACTGTTGTCATGCCAAGGATTCATCCTATATTTGAGGTTTGAAACAAGGAACTCCTAGAAGTTATCATGCATAGGTTTCAACCTAAAGTTCTATCATCACTTCCTTATCAAAGGAAGTGAGATTCCTAAGGGATCATGTCAATGATACACAGAAACAGATAAAGCATCAGCTTAAACAGTAAACGGTAAACGACTGTAAAATGCATGCCATGCAAGTGAGGGAGGAAATGTGTGTGGGGTGTCAGCCTCCACAAGCTCATCTCAACCTCAAGCCAGAATGAATAACAGTAATCATACTGAAGAGATAACATGCTGTCAAGCAAAATAGGAGAAACTGCAATCATACAGAAGAAAAGTAAAACATGCTATCAAGCAGAACAAACCACATGGGCAAGGGAGCAGGGCTCTACCGAATACCCGCAAGCAAAGCCATACAGTAACAATACAAGCAGAGGGAGCAACTCAACCTCTAGTGCAATCATGCTCCTAACTTAAAGTCAGACTAGATATGAACTTATTCTAATGCATCAAACAAGTCAAACAAGGCACATCAACACAGAGAAGAAAACATACAAGAAAGCAGATCAACAACTCTCTCTCAATTCCAAGCTTCAGCTCTTCTGACAGTAATCCAGTCTTCAGACTTCAACCACCCTTCATGCCAAGTAGCTTCACTGGCAAGTATCAACTTACTTCTCCAGGTTTCAACCCATCACATAAGTGTCAACTTATCCTTTTTCTCCAAGCTTCAGCTCTTCAGTCAATCCTACCTTCAGGATTCACTCTTAGCTGCAAGTATCAACTTGATTCCTTCAGGCCTTCCAAGCATCCATGTAAGTATCAACTTACCTTATTCCTCAAGCCTCAGCTCCACACTCAATTTCAATTGAATCCTCTTCATAAGTATCAACTTAGTCTTCAAGCTTCAGCTCTCTTTGCTTTACCAGTCTCAACTTGGTCTTCTCTCTTCATCTACAAGCTTCAGCTTCTCAGAGTAATCTTTAATCACTTAGAAGTGTCAACTTCATCCTTCAATCTTTAAGCCTCATCCCTTCACTCAATCTCCCTTGAATCTTCAAGTATCAACTTGTTCTTCTTGCTCTTCAAGCTTCAGCTGCAATGGCAATGCTCAAAGAATCATCCTCTTCCACACTCTTCAATGGAGTCCTCATCTTCACACCCAAGTCCAACATCTTTCAAGATACTCAAACCAGAAGACAATTGATTTAACAGAATGAGGAAATGATAAACAGCTTACTGACAACCAAAGGAAGCCTGTAAGGGTTCATCATTGTGAGAGACTGGTTCCCTCAAAGTTCTACTTCCCAGATAAAACCACTCATACTTCCAAAGGAGGGATGTGAATATCTGAGAAGGACCTTTAGTCACTGGGAGGAATGGAAGCACAAGATGCTTTCCATGTTTGTGAAAGAAATCATTCTAACTACAAGGCTCTCCCTATGTCCTACCTCCTAATCTTCATTAGACACCTTCAGGCACCAACAATCCAAAGCTCCAAGCAAATTCAAGCAACTTCAAGCATCCTCCTCTTGTCTTCAACTTGTCTTCAACCTCAAC
This sequence comes from Lathyrus sativus, assembly GCA_963859935.3. Classification (NCBI taxonomy): domain Eukaryota; kingdom Viridiplantae; phylum Streptophyta; class Magnoliopsida; order Fabales; family Fabaceae; genus Lathyrus; species Lathyrus sativus. Next base: position 500,899,047 of record OZ012737.1, read on the forward strand.
CAAAGGCAAACCAAGCACAAACCCTAATCTAAGGGAACTAGGGAAGTTAAACTAGTTGAATTAGTAAGTTAGGATCACCTAAAACATAGTACTAAAGTTAGTCCTAACTAAAATACTAGAATCAATTGTAAAATCCTACAAAAATTACTATGGGAACCTAGGTCAATCATGACTCTACCACATTAGTTTCAAAGATCAAACCATCAAATTGGACCTAGAACTAAATCCTACATTCTAAGGTATCAACCTAAAACCCTAAAAAGGAAGCATCTAAATATCAATCTAGAAAGCGTACCTATTTTCATCACAAAAATGTGAGAAAATTACTATGGGATCATACATGTCTAACCTAATCACACACAAAAAATTAGGCCAAGAATAATCACCATGAGATCACACAATTCTACAAAAATATGCATCAAACATAAACATTTTAATATCAATTAAAATACAAAATTCAATTAAATCAGAAATTATATGAAATGAAAATATTTTTTCTCTAAAAAATAATAGACTCAATCATGAGTAATATGCAAAAAGAATGGGTTTAATTGGATTAATATTCAATTTATTATGAATTTTACAAAAACCATGAATTAAATGGAAATTAAATGAAAATCAAATAAAAATAATGAAGCGCGCGGGGTAAATAGCAGTCATTTTCAGTTCAAAATCTGGGTTGGGCTCGCTGGGGGGTGTGGATAACACTTAAATCATTAAGCCCAAACGCCTGAATAAATGAAACACATCGTTTCATCAGAAATCCTTCATAAATCAGAATTAAAACGTGGCCCTTGGATCTTCTCCCAGTCAATGGTCAGACCATGATCTAATGGTGAAAACTTCATCTTCTCCATTTCAAACCTCTGAGCTTCACGCCCAGCTCCGGCCACCGCCGATGGAGCTCCGATCATCCCCTTCAACCCTAGTTCTTCCTAGAGGCCTCCAATCCAAGAGGTCAAAACATGAAACACATTCCAAATCTTGCCACGAACTCAACCATACCATTAGTTTCTTCTGAAACCCCAAGAATCATCATCTCCCAATCTCAACCGAAAATGGTGATCCACTTAATTTGTCTCTAATTCATCAATTAACCATCTGAAATCCATACTATGCCATTCTACAACTAATCTAGCACCTTAATTCAACCTAATTCTAACTAAATCATGCTATAGGAAGAAGATTACCAACCTGGAAATTCTTGAATAACAGATGCACCAAATCTTCACTTCAAGCCCTCAAATCTTCTGGACACGATCACTGAACCTCCTCCTTGCTTCTGTATGCAAAAGATTCAATGGAAAGTGCTTCAATCTTGAAACACGATGATGAGTTGCAGGTGCTGAAAACCACTTGCTCCCACACGATCTAGCCACCAATTCTTCTTGGAAATGATCTGAAGTCACTCCTTGGCACTCATGGAAGAAGTATCTACCAAGAAAATGGATGGAAATTGAGGAATTTGGTGAAACCGATTTCAATTGCAATCAAAGAAAATTCACTCTCAAACTAAGCTCAATCCTCCAATGATCACCAACCTCTGCCATGGCTCCATTCTACTCAATATATAGATGAAGTTTGGATGATCTAGAACCCTCTAGATCCTTCCAATGAGATTTTACACTTCTCATGTCATGAGATTTTGAATCACTTATCATGACATGTACAACCCTTGCAAACAGCTTGGAATTCATCCCATTCACTCTTAATTTCTCCCCTAGTGAGATATTAGAGGTGTTTAGCTTGCCAAGTTCCTTGTTCATGCCTTAATTTTGAGTTATGCATATGTTACTTAATATGCAAGCAAGTGTTTTTCAAAGCAAGTCCATGAATTAAATCTCAACTCAAAAATGTGGCTAAACCATTGTTTTTAAAATGTTTTCTATAGTCAAAATGATATATTACATGCCATGGTTTGGATGTGTAGGTTGAAAATATCAATTTCCAACTTTGGTTTATTTAACTTATGCCCTTATTTTAGGTCATTTTTGCAACTTTGAGCTACAAGCCTTTCCAACATCTCATGACCTCCTTACTAGCCTTAAAACATCATTTTTAACAAGTTTGATGTTGAAGATTTTTCCATTTGAAGCTTGGAAATAGGAGTTATGGCCTTATGCTTGAAATGACCTGTAATCTCCAAATGACCAAAATGCCCTTGACTTATCAAAGCCATAACTTGAGTTCTACAAATCCTATCAAGGACTTATAGTACTCTCTAGAAAGCTAAGAAGATAAGGAACAACATTCATGTTGACCAAAAGTTCATAGGAATCATCCTTCTTGGGCAAAAGTTTGATGCAAGTTGGGTAACTTTCAAGGCCCCAGATTCACATACCTCAGATGACCTGTAACTTGTCAAAGTCATAACTTGAGATCTACAAATCCTATCAAGGACTTATAGTACTCAAATTAAAGCTAAGAACAAGCTCTACAACATTCATGTTGGGGGTAAGATTAGATGAGCGTCAGATCTTGAGCTAAACTTCCTTGAAGATAGGGGTCAAACTAGGGGATTTTACACTGTCAAGCCTTAGAAACCCTAGCTTGAAACTTCTCAAACTCTTCAATCATGATGAGTTAACATTGAAATCATCCTTATAACATCTCAATGCATCACTCCATGATAACATGGCCCTTTAATTAGGTCTCAACCTTGCTCAAATCCTCAGTTGACCTAGGGTTGACCCAGTCAAACCCTAACTACACCACTCATGGCCGAGTCTTCTTAAACTTGCACCATGACCTGTCTAGGCTTCACGATGGCTTTCAAGACATCTCATAAGCTCTCTCAAGGCTTTAAGTCCACATTCTTAGCTTCAGAATCATCTGAGGAGCTCCCCACAACTCTCAAGTTAGGAGGCACACAACCTTGGTTTCAACCAATCTCTCTGAGGATCATCTGACCCCTCTGACAAAGATATCAACCTCTGAACACTTGAATAACCTTCTTGGCTAGCTTCAAACTCTTGTGTAGCCCTTGATTGGTACTCATACCTCTTGATCTCCTGCATACATGTCTATGAAATGCAAATGATAATGCTAATGTGAATGAAATGAAACACAAGCTAGGTAAAGAAGAGTTGGTCAAATTTTGGGGTGCAACACTATGGATAAAAAATGGATGTATTCCAATCGATTGTCTAAAGAGTACAAGAACAGGGTATCGAAATACGTTAAGTTTGCTGTTGAACACGCCAAAGACCCCAGTAGGATCACATGTCCTTGCTTAGGTTGCTGTTATGGGCGTCGAATTGACGTTGTTCAGTTGGAATCTCATTTAATGAGACATGGAATTGATCGAAGTTATACATGTTGGACATTACATGGTGAGATAAGTAACGAGAATGTCGAACCCGGGGATAATACGACCTATGCTTCAAAGGACAATGGCAGAGATACATATGATTGTGATCGAGTCGAAGAGATTGCAGAAGCACTTGAAGAAGATCTTCAAGATTGTCCCAAGATGTTTGAGAGGTTGGCAAGCGATGCAGAGAAACCGTTGTATAAAGGTTTCACTACTTTCACAAGATTGTCTGCAGTATTAAAGTTGTACAACTTAAAGGCGGGTAATGGATGGTCGGATAAAAGTTTCACAGAGTTGTTAGCCCTACTTCAAGAGATGCTTCCGGAAGATAATGTTCTTCCCAGTTGAACCTATGAAGCTAAAAAAATGTTATACTCTATTGGCATGAGCTATGATAAGATACATGCTTGTCCAAATGATTGCATTTTGTTTCAAAATGAATATGCATCATTAAACGAGTGTCCTAAATGCGGTGTATCTCGGTATAAGAAAAAGTTGTCACCAGCAAAAGTTTTATGGTATTTTCCTATAATTTCGAGATTTAGACGCATGTTTCATAGTGAAACAGATGCAAAACACCTGACTTGGCATGTAGATGATAGAATTATAGATGGGAAGTATCGACATCCGGAAGATTCACCACAGTGGATGAAAATTGATAATGAGTATCCTGATTTTGGAGAAGAAGCTAGAAACCTTCGCTTGGCATTATCGACTGATGGAATGAATCCGCATGGTCTGCAAAGTATCTCACATTCCACCTGGCCTGTAATTATTATGATTTATAACCTACCTCCATGGCTATGTACGAAGCGTAAGTACATGATGTTATTTATGTTAATTTCTGGCCCTAAACAACCAGGGAATGACATAGACGTATACTTGACACCTTTAATCGAAGACTTAAAGAGTTTGTGGGAGAACGGTGTGGAGGTTTATGATGGATATAGGAAAGAAAGTTTCAATTTGAGGGCGATGTTGTTTGGCACAATTAATGATTTTCCAGCATACAGAAATCTATCAGGGTAAAGCATTAAAGGTCAATGTGCGTGTCCTATATGTGAAGAAAACACAGATTGGACGCGGTTGGAATTTGGTCAGAAGAATGTCTTTCTTGGTCATCGTAGATTCTTAAATTCTAGTCATCACTACCGTGGGTGGAGAAAAGCAATCAATGGAAATTCAGAACAACGTAGAGCTCCACTTACATTGACCGCGGACAAATTTTTGAAAAGGTGAAAGATGTGAGTACTCAGTTTGGCAAGCCTTTTGCACATACTATTGTCACACGTGGGTGGAAGAAGAGGTCAATTTTGTTTGAGTTGCCGTATTGGAAGTCGTTGTATGTAAGACATTTTCTTGATGTTATGCATATTGAAAAAATGTATTTGAAAGTGTTATTGGTACGTTACTCAATATACAGGGAAAGTCTAAGGATGGCCTTAAAGCAAGAAAGGACTTGGTAGCAATGGGAATAAGAATTGAATTAGGACCCTTGAAGAAAGGAAATCGCATATATCTACCAGCTGCTTATACTTTATCTAGAAAGGAGAAAAAGATATTGTGTAAGTTTCTGAGTGAAGTTAAAGTTCCAGAAGGATACTCTTCAGATATTAGAAGACTTGTTTCTATGAAAGACCTAAAGTTAAAGATTTTAAAGACACATGATTGCCATGTTATAATGGAACACTTTCTACCAAAAGGTATACGCTCTATTTTTCCAAAAAAAGTGAGAGGCGCAATAACTAAATTGTGTTTTTTTTCCAGGTCAATTTGTAGTAAGGTGATCGATCCTGCGATCTTACCATCATTGCAAAAAGAAATAGTTATTACTTTGTGTCAGGTTGAAACGTATTTCCCTCCATCATTTTTTGACATAATGGTACATCTAGTTGTCCATCTTGTGAAAGAGACACAATTGTGTGGACCAGCTTATATGAGACGGATGTACCCTGTTGAACGTTATATGAAAATATTGAAAGGGTATGTGAAAAACCGAAGCCGACCAGAGGGATGTATTGTTGAATGATATATTGTTGAAGAAGCTATTGAGTTTTGTACTGAATATTTGTCCAACTTTCAATCCATTGGCCTCCTAAAATCTAATGTTGTTGAAAAAATAGTAGGTAAACAGTTAATTGGAAATAAAGTTGTGACAATTTCAAGGGATGAACAGGAGCAAGTGCATTTGTATGTTCTGCACAATGACATTGAGGTTGAGCCGTATGTTGAAATGCACAAGGACGTTCTCCGAGGTTTAAATCTGAATCGAAATGAAAATTGGATAGTACGTGAGCACAATCAAAGTTTTATAACACGGTTCAAGGATTATATTTTTTCAAAGTTTTATTCTGATCCCGCTTCAATAATAGAAAGGTTGAGATGTTTAGCATATGGCCCAAGTTTGCATGTGTTTTCTTATAGCGCATACGCAATTAATGGATACACATTTTATACCAAAGAACAAGATGATAAGAGTACAATGCAAAATAATGGTGTCACCGTGCTTGCCGAAGCAATGGACATTTCAAGTGTGAAGGACTTAAACCCCAAATATGCGAATCTGTCGTATTTTGGTGTTATCGAGCGCATTTGGGTGTTTAATTATGAAAATTTTCAGATTCCTATCTTTGGATGCAAGTGGGTTGAAAATAATAGTGACATACGAATAGATAAGTCAGGATTTTTGCAAGTGGATCTTAATAAGGTGGGGTACAAAGATGAGCCTTTTATTCTAGCGATGCAAGCTAAACAAGTGTTCTATGTCACTGATCCGACAAGTACGAAATGGTCTATAGTTCTTTTTTCCAACAAAGTTATTGATGATAACATTGGAGACAAGGGGGTGTTGATGTTGAGAAGGAATCTTATATTATAGATGATCCAGATGAGAATATTAGAGTGAACGAATCATATATTAGAAATTATCATAAGGAGGGAATTTGGATCAATCCATCAGTCTGTGTTGTTAAGAGACAAGTAAATCACGTTCCAACTAAGAAAAGAAAGAGATCTTAGTGTCAAAGGTACTTGTAAAATTACATATTGTCTCATTGAGTAAAATTACATATTTCTATCATGCAATACAATTACATATTATGTCATTCAATAAAATTATGTATGTTTTTTTCTTATTTATACATTTCTTATGTATATATTTCTTATTTACATATTTGCATGTCATTCATTTGATACTTTGGTTTTTCTAAATTACAGGTATTATGGCCACCAATGAGGAAACATCACATGATGGAAACGAAACAATAAAAGACATGGAACGCGATATCAAAAGAGGAATAACGATTATGAAAAAAATCATTCGTGCGAGATGTAAGGGTGTTAAGTATGATGTGCATTTGAATGAAAGAGATCAATTAGTTGAGCCTAATGGTGCGATGCTGACAAGTTACATTGGAGCACTTGTACGTTCACAAATTCCGATTACTTGCGATAATTGGAGAATTCACTCGCTACAACCGGCTAAAGACAAAATTTGGAGCGAGATACAGGTATGATACTTGATTATTTTTAATTATGTTGACGGTTACATCTTTAAATTAATTATACTAACATGTTATATGTATGTGTATTTGTTTGCATAGATCTTTTAATATTGATGATTGCAGAAGAAAATATTGTCTTCAATTGGCCAGTAAACGACCGAGGGGATTCAGAGCGTTTTTAACGAACAAGTTTCTTAAAGATTCTGATGGAAACTTTGTCGACTCGGAGCGTCCAAAGAAGTACGCTGATCTGATTTCGGAAGAAGAATGGGAGACATTTGTTGCGAAGCGAAGAACCAAAGAATTTTTAGTAAGTACAACTTATCATGAATAATGTATAGTATATATACTTCTTCCACAAGAGTTATGATATGACTTAAACTTGTTTTTTCAGGTTGTGAGTGGCGTAAATCGGCAACGGGCATCAAAACCCGCGTATCCATACAAAAAAGGGCGTTTGGGATATGCACGCTTAGAACAAAAAATAGTAAGTATATATAAATGCTTTAATATGATATAGTTACCAAAATTAGTAAGTATATATAATAGGATATGAATGCTTTATTATCCGTCTTAATGTGTAGATAGAAGAGGAGAAAAGTGATGTGACATCTCTTCCGGACCATGTTGTGTGGAAGGCTGCCCGTGTGGGAAGAGATGGAGTCGTTCAGGAAGAAGTTCAACAAGTATTTGAACAATGTGTAATTATAACATTAGTTTTGTCAGTAACTGATCAAAAGTGTATAATATATTTATATATGCTTATATTTATATTTCAGGAGACACTATCCCAGAGTATAACTCCAGCTGAGGACGATGATTGCAGGAGTATACTGAGTTGGGTGTTAAATATCTCTGAGTATTCTGGGCGTGTGAGGGGTAAGGGATTTGGCGTCACTCCATCACAACTCTATAAGAAGCCAAAGAAAAAAAATCCTAGCAATAAAGAAGTGATGGATACATTGAAGGAATTGAAATCCCAGATTCGGGAATTACAGAAGGACAAAGAAAGATACATGTCGGAAAGACGCGGTCCAGATCAGGGTAAAGATACTAGTGACAAAGATAGTATCAATTGTCCGCAGAAGCTTCCAAAGGTAATTGTATATATTAAATTGAAATTAATTTAGCACAATTTTCTTAATTAACACATTAATCGGCATCATTATTTGTTTAGGGCATTTCACCTTGTCGGCTATATTTATCGTCACCGACTTATTGCATAGTTGGCAAGGGAAAGGTGCATAACACTGTGGGATACTTACTTCACCATAAACCGCTCCCTGCTGGATATTTGAAAGTATCAGTTGATATTGCGTTAGAGGGGGTGCATTGTTGCCTTTACCAAATGCTGTTTCAGACGCAACAGTGGTGGGAGACGCAATAGGAGCGTATGTTGCATGGCCGGTAAATCTCATTTTCATGGATGATGAGGTATGTTGAACACCATTATGAACCTTGTAATATTCAAATGTTTTATGACCCATAGATGAAAGTTATTCTTACATTTACATTTTCTTATTTACATGATGATCTTAGACTCCTACAAAATCCAAATCAAAAGATAAGGGAATCATTGCGCGGGAAACCGATTCAGCTGCATCAAAGAAACAGGTACTACTATAATTACATGATTATCTTATTATACATTAATTACTGAACTTGTATGAGTTTTAGGTTCATGATCAACAGTTGCAACAAGTCAGCAAGGGTAAGATGCCTGAATCTTCCAAGGTGCCCAACCAAAAAAAGGTCGAGCCAAAAAAAGCATTTGTTCCTGGATTTAGGTTGTGCCTTGAAACATATGTAGGAACAACATATGTGAATGAGGGTGACATCCGTCAAATATCTATGGAGGAAGGTATTTTCGGTTTTGAATATTCCGAAACAATTGCTAAGGAGGATTTGGACCAGGTTTTCCAACATTCTGAATTGGGCATCGATGTTATGCATTCCTACATCAAGTACTCCGATCCATTTTAATTAAATAATTGAACATTTTAAAATTTGCTCATTTAACTGAATATTCTAATGTTGATTATGTTTTTATTTTAGGCTCTTGTATGGCACGTTGTTGGTCCCGCATGATTTGACTTCCATATTCACATTCTTATCTGCTGCCTGTATCAACTCACGGGCAATAGATCACACACCAGATGTAGTCAAAGATTACATAGTCCAAAGATTTATGGCCGCGACTACAGAGAAGTTGTTCTTGTTGCCATATAATACTGGCCATGGGTATGACTTCATTCTAAATTCATTTATTATAATTATTCGATTTTTGCCATTCTATATAACATTTCCGTCTAAACTGTTGTCTTATTATATAGTGGACACTGGTTGTTGGTCGCGATTAATCCGATGAAAGAAATAGTGTATTATTTGGATTCATTGGATGGCGATCAAACAAAATATTCTGATATGAAGAATATGATTGATACATAAGTGATGAGATATATTGTTCTGAATAATTATATATCTTCATTTATTATGTGACATTGTTCTAAATATTCGTTTATATTATGTTAGAGCTATACAAATATTCAGAGCACAAAGACAAGCAACAGTGCCAAAAATCAAGGCTAACAACATTAGCTGGATCAGGGTGCAGGTATATTTTCCCATATTTGACTGTTATAGTGGTCTTAGTTGATAAAACTATGTAAACTATATATCCTGATAAATGTTCCTTTGTTTTTTCCATTAACAGTGTCCTCGTCAGCGCAATGGGATTGATTGCGGATATTTTGTATTGCGCTTTATGAAGGAAATTATTCATTCTGCTCAAATAGAGATTCCAATCATGGTATGGATCAATTCATAAATTATATGATTCATTTTGATAATTAACCGATGTTTCATCTGAGTAATTAGTTTTAAAACTAAATCGTGCATGTTTTGTTATATTATGTAGTACTTTGATGATTTCAAGTGCGGTACTTACTCGAAAGCAGGATTGGAAGAAATAAAGGAGGAATGATGTCAATTTATTCTTGAGTTGAGAATTGTATAAGGTATATGTATCATCCAATATTGATGCAGGATAATAATATTGGAAGTCGTATCTATTTGTAAAGTTAATAGATTTGTAATTATATGTAAATTGACTGTATTTGTGATGTTGTAATTATGAGGATCAGATTATGTTGTAATATATTTAAGCAAGTTTATGTGTATTAAAATGATTATGGGCAAAGTGATGAATTACAATGTATACTTAAAGGCCAAAGTGTTGAATTGTATATATAAGACCAAAGTGTTGAAATAAATGCCTGAATTATAAGCAGAGAATGTAATATAAGCAGGTTGTCGAAAAATATATAAAACAGTGTGATTATTTAAAATAAAAAAAAAATTTAATCTGGGAGATTAGACAACGGTTTTACAAAAAAGCGCTGCTAAAGGTTCCAAAGAGAGCGCTACAAAAGCGCTGCTATAGGTTGGGAAAGGGGGGGGGGGTCTAAGACATCGCTTTATAAAAGCGCTGCTAAAAGGGGGGGGGGGGCTAAGAAAGCGTTTTGTAAACGCGTTGCTAAATGGGGGAGGGTTGGGAGGAATAGGCAGCGCTTATAAAAGTGCTGCTAAAGGGCTAAGAAAGCGTTGCTTAAGGGAGCCTTTAGCAGCGCTTTTTCCATAAAAAAAGCGTTGCCTTTACCTTTAGCAGCGCCACTTTTGGCAACGCTTTTAAGCGCTGCTAAAGGTATTTTTTGGCATAGTGTAATTATGGGCAATTGAATTTTTGATTGACGGGAAAATAGTAAATCTGTAAAAATTTGTTGATTTGATACGTATGTACAATGTTGTAAGATTGTATATAGAACAAAACATTAAAATATTATTATTATTGAGTGCAAAACTTTAATTTCTCTAAAAATTGGTGTGAATTGTAAGTGTTTGCTTTTATCAGGAATTGGTGAACCCGTTCCAAGACAACAATATATTACTTCTCCTCATGGTAAACTACTTTAACTTTTGTGAAAAAATGGTTATGTTTTAACACAATTTATAATTTCAACAAAGTCAAGGTCTCTTATTTTATTACTAAAATGTCAATGCTAAGCATCAACTAACAACACTTCAAAAATCAATTGACCAAGATTACCTCAATGCCCTTTCCTTTGAAATTTTTTACACTACAAGTTGGACAAAACGGTAAATAACTAATTACCAATATTCTTCTCTTTGCAACCCCTCATCTTTTGCCATCTGTCAAACTTTGTTTTCCTCTTCCCCCTCAAACTTCTGAACTTTGATTTTTACCCATCAAACTTCTTGTAAACCCACTGTATTGCTCCCTCCTCCCCACAAACATCATCAAACTTCTGGTTCGTTTCTTCACTTCTGGTTCTGCTAGCTTCTGGTTGGTTTCTTCACTTTTTTTGGGGTTTATATTGTTTCTGTTTCTTCTGCTTCTGTTTCCATTGGTTTATATTGCTTATGCTTCTGCAGATGATACGATGGATAAGGAAAGTATATCTTGTGACAGGTAGGGTTTTATATTCAAGGTGAGTGTTTGTATCCTTTGTATTTATAATTTTAAGGATTTTATGTGTTATTCATCATTTGTGTGAGTTTAGTTACAAGGTATGTTGATTTTTTTTTTATTTCTTCGTGAGTTGTATTTAAATGAACAATCTTTTATTTCTATTATGTTATATTCTGTTTAAAAAAATTTTGTGAGTTTGGTTACAATTATATGTTCTGTTTTGTTTAAATAATTTACTGTTAGTTATAAGCACTAGCTAATATGAACACGCACGCCACCTATTTGATTAATTGCATCACTGATGTTTTGCCATGAACTTCTGTATTTGTTGTCCGTGTTGTTGACCTATGGACCGTGAAAGAACGAAATGGTCAGAGCATTTTGAAGCTATTTTACAAGACATCAAGGTGAACTTTTATGTTTTGAACATTTCTTGTCTCTGATGTTGAAACATGTTATAACTTTGCTCACTAAAACTTTGATGTTCAAGGCAACCAAATTCAAGTCATTACTAAAAATCATAATATGGAAGAATGAAAACCTAGGTTCCAAGAACATCATACATATGTTGTTTATAACGATGAACCTTTAGACAACGATCTACCTTTGAAGGTTTGTGATAATACGTTAAAGTTGTTTTTTACTAATGGAACCACTATCACCAAGATAGACATTCCTGATATACCCCAACACAAGTTCATTTTCAAGCCTATTGTTGATTTCTTAACTAGAAATTTTCAAAGTGATCAGTTATACGGTATTGTTGCTAACACTTCTTCTGCAACTTTTTGCTTTATCATAGTTGATGTGTATCACAACTCGCTTTTATCATTGCACAGATGTCACCGGGGTTCTCCATGATGTCGTAAAATCACAAACTGGAGGGAGAGGCAAAAAGTATTTCATCAACATTGCCTTGTCAGATGAGTGGTATGACTACAAACATTGCATTTTCACTGCTCTAAATTGATTTTGTTAATAACTCTAATCCTTTATATTTTTTTCCTTTACAGTGGAAATGAAATAGGTGTTACACTATGGGATTCCTATGCAACACAATTTCAGGGATACACACAAGATAACAATAAGCATTCATTTGAGCCTACAATTTTCATTCTGACACATGCTTGGGTTCGATTAAGTTCGGGTAATTATATACTACAATGGACTATTTTTAGAGCTATCTCCATTATATCCTAATAATTAATACATCTACTTTTGATTCTTTTCAGTCACTAGAAAGCTGAACCTCTCTAATGCATGGAATGACTCTAAGTTGCTTGTCAATTACAACCTTCCTCAAGTGACAGAATTCGTAGCAAAGTTTATCACCCCGTCTATCTCATTTTACAAACATACATTCTATCAATAACACTATATACTTTGGTTCATTTTAATTGATTATTTAACAACTGTAATGTTCTTCCTGTGAACCTTAGATTAGGAGATATTATTTCATCGTCAATTCACAATCCCTTTCACAAGCTTCTGCTTCGCAAGGGTCATTTGCAGACAACACTTTCTCCTTTATGAAATATTTCAAGACCATTAGGGATATGATTTCTCTTCAAAGTGTGAGATATATCCTTCTTTAACCTTCTATCCACGTGCTTACATTGCATTCATTCAATTTCCATATGATGACATCCTTTTTATTGTTAACTACCTTAAAGGAAACTTTTGTCAACACACTTGGAACAACCAAGAGGTTCAAGACAAGTAAATTTGGATGGTACTACGAAGTATGTCCTAGCTGTAAGAAGACGAAGAAGAAGCCTAGAATGAAATTCCTATGTGATTGCTGTGATAGTCCTTCAGCACCTATAACCAAGTATGTTTATTTCTATCAACATCATCATACCATGTTTACATTAATTTTCAGATATCTTATGTATCCTTCCATTTCTCAATATCCAACTAGGTATAAAATTAAAATTGAGGTTGAGTCTGACAACAAAATGGATTGTTTTGTTTTTTGGGACAAAGAATGTATTCCATATGTTGGCATGCCTGCACATGCTTTAAGGGAGATTCTGGACAAGGTGTTTATTTCTGTGCTCTATCAAACTCTATTTTCGTATAGTTGTTTATGAACTTGGCTGTAAATATCTTATTTTATCTCGAAAAATCAATATTGTTTGTGTGATGCTTTACAATACAACACATCAGCAAAATCCTAATTGTCATATAATGCTTTTTGGTGTACTGTGATGGATGACAAAAACCATATATCTTTGTTTGTTTAGTTGGAAATATAATTCTATTTGCATAAGTAAAAATCAGTGCATTAAATGTAGTAATAACATCCAAGATATAAGGTCTATTCAATATCAATCTCAGTATTTTTTTCTATTGTGATTTGAAGTATCTTAGATCATCTCTTAGCATTGGTTTCTATATTTCCTATTCGAAGAGGATTTTTTCCTTATTTATTAGTAATAAAAAATATTATATTTGTATAGATAATGCTTGGTGCAGGAGACTATACTTTTCCAATGTATAAGAAAAATAGTTGGTGCAGGCATGACAGTAATGCCTAAATATTTAGTTACCAATGAAATATGCCTTCTAATAATCCTTATAATATTTTGATGCTCATGAGACAAGACACCAATAGTTATGTTTAGGCATATTTAGGTACAACACTAATGTTTAGGCATATTAATGTTTATGCCTTGCATATATAATCAATCTCTAGGGCTTGATTTAGTTATTTCAATAGCCTAGCTCAATGATTTGGCAAGACACTGAATAAGGTTGATCATTCTATCTGTTGCACCCATTTTTCCAGGAGATGATTTATTTGCTTGTGTATGTCGATGAAATTATGATCACTATCAATAGACCTCCAAAAACGGCTTCACGAACAACTTCAGGTACGTGATTAATTCACCAAAAACACACCAATGAACTTTCATGTTCTGATATTGTGTCTGTTATACAGATTCAAAGGAAGTTGCAGATTCAAATTGGAAACCAAGGCTCGCCCCCTTCTAACGCGCCTTCTGCTGCAATAAAAAAGTTACTAAATAATTGTCTTTTCTCTAAGGTATCGCATGCTCTTGTGCTCTCTATTTCCTTCTTGATTTGTTAAACATCCATGCTTTGTTAAAATACAGAATCGAGTATATCAATGATTTATGATAAATAGAATTCATTATTTCTCCTCATTAGCAGTAATGTGAAGTTGTACTTGTGCCTTTGTGTAATAGTCATGTTTTGTTGTTCAGAACTAGCTTTGAGGAGGACAAGAATTTCCATGTTGTTTTAAATTCTGTAATAGTTGGTTGCTATCATGTCACCGAGTATCTGGGATCTGCCGCATTCAGTAAAGCAATTCAAGCTCATGAGCTACATATAGGTGTGGATGTTCGTATTAAAATTATAAAGAACAACAAATACTTCTTTGATCAAAGCCTTGACGAGATCAAACTCCTCAAATATGTCAATAAGCATGATCCTGGAGACAAGCATCACATTTTGCGGTTATATGATTACTTCTACTATCGAGTAAGTTATATTGTATTCACTACTGATCTTATTAATACTATTACATTTTCCTTTCAATATGTTGTAGTGCAACATTAGATATTGCCCTTCCAGGAAATTTTGGTTCTATGGAACTTTGCTTGTGTTTCTACCATTATTTTGTGGTCTTACGCCTTTTGCGGGTGTTAATCAATGGAAAGACCATTTTTTGATGAAGGTGCCAATATTTAACAAATTGGAATGAAAGGATGTTGTTTGGTCTTGGGCTACTTTGCTTGTGATTAGCTAAGGCATTAATGAAGCAAAAACTGTATGAATTGCATTTATTCGGTTGCCATTTTGTTTAGTTTATTATAGAAGGGCTATTTTGAAAATCAAACAGCCTGAAGCATAAGTCAATGGTTTGTATATGTGCCACATTTTCTGTTCTTGGAGTGAACTCTGATCCTACTCGAATTGATGAGGTTTATATACATGCAATCTTTCTTTTAATATTGATGTATTGGCTTCAGAATTTAGACATTTCATTTGAATTAATAAATTCATATTTGATTTGTAATAGGTGGAAAAATTCAGTGGTGAGTTTCATGCTGCCAGAAGCACGTGTCATCTTTGTTATCTCACATATTTCAGTTTTTTACTCTGATAGTATCTGAAATGAAACACCTTGCAGTGTTTTTGATAACATGTTGGTAATATTCGTAGGCATTAGGATGTTCTGTAAACTAATATGGAGCCTGTATCGTTTTCATTTTGCAGGATGATAATGATGTGCTTCGACGATCACCTGGAACTCCTGTTTTCACTGCACCTGAATGTATTTTAGGTCTGTGCTTTCATTTTATGTTTGTAAAATGCTTTTGGGCAAATATGTTTATGAAATGTAGGTTTTCACTACTGTGTCTATTGATATTTTTTAGGTCTTACCTACCGAGGTAAAGCCTCGGACACATGGGTCGTAGGAATTACTTTATACTGTATGATATTAGGCGAATACATTTTTCTTGGTGACACACTTCAAGATACATATGACAGAGTAAGAAATTTAATTGTCTTTCTATTTTTGTTTTCATCATATGCTTTTGTTATTTATGAATTGTTTTCTTTTTATTCTCTTTAAATCTATTTTTATCACCTTCCTTAAAAAAAACCTAAAATTGGGAGGAACATGGTATTTGGTAATAATTATATGGAAAGTGCATCAACTAGAAAAGCAAACAAGAATTCAAACAAACCAAACACACCCATATAAGTTTCATAATCTACAAGGCCTTCATGTTACCCTTTTTCTTAATTCAGTTTCATAATATATTACAAGGCCTTCGTGTTACTTTTTTCGTTATGCAGATAGTCAATAATCCAATAGTGCTCCCAAAGGATCTGAATCCGCGGTTGAAGAATTTAATCGAAAGACTACTTTCCAAAGGTAAACAACATTCAATGTTTTGGCGTATTACCTGACAAGTTCAAAGTTCTTCGGGGGAAGATGATAAAATTAGCCATTTTTGTTATTTTAATTATTAATAATAAATGAGATTTGAAATCTGCAGACCCAAAGCAAAGGATGACGTTGGTTGATGTCGCGGCTGATAGCTGGGTTATTTGGAGAGGAAAGACAGTGATGAGAGCTAGCAGTATGCTTCCATGACTTTTACTGACTAAATTTGTTACTGGGCTGCATTTGTATATGTAGAATGGAAACCTCTGATATTGTTTTTCTCATTCTGAATGTACAGTGGAATGATATGATTATAGAGGTAGGCTTGAAGGAAGGTTAAGATTTGAGAAATATGCCTCATGTTTGTGGAAATAATTATAGTTTTTTTTGGAAATATTTGAGCTTTTGTACTACAAGCTTCTGCTTATAGTCATATAGATTACATAATCTTTGTTGAGTCCTAGAGTTGATATGAGTTTCATTGAGTTTGTTGAGTCCTATGAGTGTAGTTCAAATATACATGTTTTAATTACAACTGAAAACAGAGTTGAAATTAAATTTTCAAGAGTTATAGTTTTGGATTAGATTGATTAGTTGTCATTACTGTTATATATATTTTGTATTTGTATATGTCATCAGTTGTTTTTGCAGTCAATTACCATTCAATGTTTGGAAGCACTTCAATATTTACATAACCTTGGACTAATACATTGTGACTTGAAGCCAGAGAATATTTTGGTTAAAAGCTATAGCCGATGTGAGGTGAAGGTCATTGATCTTGGAAGTAGTTGTTTTGAAACAGATCACCTTTGCTCATATGTTCAGTCCAGTTCCTATCGTGCTCCCGAGGTTATTCTCGGGCTATCATATGACAAGAGGATTGATATCTGGTCCCTTGGATGCATCCTGGAAGATCTGTGAAAAAGTGAACCTGAGAATAGAGGTCTAAGAGTTGAAGACTAAGTTAAACAAGTTACACGAATATGGTACTTTGGCAATATCATCCTTAGTAATTACTTATGCAGAATAATAAAGAGATAAGTTTTTTTTTCATTATTTCTTCTTTTCCCATTTTATTTATAAATCAGAAATTATTGTGCTTTACGATTTTTTCGATCTACCTTCATGTAGCAGAAAGCTGAACATTGAAGGTTCAGGCACTTGGTTTGATTGTGATAAAAGTCTATGAATGTTAGATGTTTGATTAAATGTTTGTGTATGCTTTTTTCAATACTGATATGAAAATACATTAGGTGCACTGAAGCTAGCAAGTGAACTAGCCTATACTTGTCTTTTGCTGAATTTATTGTTTGATTGTCTCAAGCATAAAACAAGATTTTGATGTAGCTAAACTTTATGAATTGAAGTGTTTAGTTTCAAATTCAGAGAGACTATATAAATCATCATGCCAATCAAGCTTTAGATAATGACACAATGATATATAGTTGTTAATTTGATGAGTGATTATTTTGAGTTTGAGGATTTTTTTTGCAGTTAGTTGTAATTTATTTGGTATGATGACCCCATAACTTGAAACAAGTTTCATTATGTCACAGTTATATACATAGCACGAATGTTAAAAATGTTAGTAATATAAGAACTCTGATTGGAAAGATTGCCTATTTTCTCTTATTCTTGTCTGTTTCTATAATTACACATTGATTTCTACATTTGTCTCGATGATTAGGAAGTGACATTGATTTTAAACTAAAGCAGTTTCAGGTCGAACCTGATATGTGAATGTCTATTCTGAAAACTGCAGGGATGCAAATACTATAACAGATGTAGCAATGAAGATTTTAGATTAAAACCTATAACTATTGTGTCCCAATGAGAAGTTGCTGATGAAGAGGTTGTATCAGATGCAACCATTACTTGTATCTCAATTATATTATTTCTAACTCTCAACAAGAAATGGGGGGTAACCTCCATTGATGATGGGGAGGTTGTTGCTGTTGGCACGATATATATCAATTATATAAAATCACATTTGTTTCAAGTATATAAAACCACAAACTATACTGACATTTGTTTCAATTCTGAGGTTGTTGCTGTTGGCACGATATATATCAATTATATAACCTCCATCTCAATTATATAAAACCACAAACTATACTGACATTTGTTTTAATTCTAATGGAAACTGTATGCCAATGTGCACAGGTTGATATAATTAATTTGTATTAAATAATTAAATTTATCAATTCATATTTATAAATACATATAAATAAATTATATATCAATTAAAATTAATGGACTCGTGCGGACGCACGGGTATTTTACTAGTTAGGAGTAAAACTTAATGCATATGCTGAAAATTCATTTCTTTGTATATACGATAAAAATACTACTGTTTTTGCTTAAAATTCTTTTATATACGAAAAAAGTAGTATTGTTATAAACGGACACAACTTTAATTTTGATTCAAATTTTTTTATATACGAAAAAAATATTATTATTATAAACGAGCACAACTTTAATTTTGATTCAAATTTTCTTATATACGAAAAAAATACCATTGTTATAAACGAACACAACTTTAATTTTGATTCAAAATTTTTTTATATACAAAAAAAACACTATTGTTATAAACGGGCACAACTTTAATTTTGATTCAATTTTTTTTATATACGAAAAAATACTATTGTTATAAACGGATACAACTTTACTTTTGATTCAAATTTTTTTATATACGAAAAAAAGAATATTGTTACAAACAGGCTCAACTTTACTTTTGATTCAAATTTTTTTATATACGAAAAAAAGAATATTGTTATAAACGGGCTCAACTTTCCTTTTGATTCAAATTTTTTTATATATGGAAAAAATATTATTGTTATAAATGGGCACAACTTTACTTTTGATTCAAATTTTTTTATATACGAAAAAAATAATATTGTTATAAACGGGCAAAACTTCAGTTTTGATTCAAATTTTTTTATATACAAAAAAAAATACTATTGTTATAAACGGCCACAATATTATTTTTTATTCAAATTTTTTTATATACGAAAAAAATATTCTTTTTATAAATCGGTACAACTTTAATTAATATTTTTTGTTTAATATTTTCAATCATCATTGAATTATTTGAATTTATATTAATAATTAATTTAATTCTTTCTTTTACAACACGCAACAATTCTTATACTTACCAATACAAATTTTTAATTTCAATCAAATCTATTTTTATAATTTTACCATTTTTTTTAATTTGATTAACAATTACGCATACATAATATAAAATCTTCGAACAAACATGTCCGCGCGAACACACGAGTTAGTTATTAGTTATGTAGTAAATCAAATTGTAAAATAAAAAATAAAAACTTAGCAGACCGATCCGCCAATTCGTTAATAAATAGGGTGAACTTGACTTTTGAGTTCAAATGTCTAAGTTGATCCACTCCACTTTACTTTACTTTTAGACATATTTAAACGAGATGAACCTAAATAGGGCGGACCGCCCACTTTACCACCTCTAATTCTAATATATTTGATGATATGAATATATAAATCGAAAAATTCCGGAAACTATATTTAACTCCTCACTCAAAAAAATAAATTATATTATCCCATAAAGTAACATACATTAAACTTTATTATCCCATAAAGCAACATATGACTATGATCCACGGGTGCAAAAAAATGTCAATATTTTAGATTAGTGGTGCAAAATTAGTATTAGAGCCTAGAGGATTCAAAATGTATAAATATATGTATATCTTTTTCTTATTCAAAAAATTCAATTGAATTTCTTAAAAAACTCTACCTCACGATCTCACATAGTACGTAGGTAGGGAAAGAGTCCATAATTTTGCTAGCACCGTTCATAATGTAAGCATATTTTTATCTTTGTTTTTTTCTTCTTTCTGAAAAATATATGCTTATTCAATTTGTTTGATTATATTAAGTTATTAACATATGAGAAATGAGAAAAAAGAATATATACTTTAAATTAAACCAGTGGTAATAACCAGTTGCCAACTCTGAAACAACGAGCTAAAAGTTGTTACATTATTATTATGGAATGAGAATGTGCAGATATTTGCACATATAGTTTTAGAAAGGTTAAAAATCTATCACCATCCATTGCATTTGATAGAATCAAATTCTATGATTTTCAACCAAATTTGTCTTAACCCCATCCATATATGTCTTTTATCATTCTCTTTACTGAAGATAAGAAAAAAACAGTTTGGTTTATTCTTTATTCTAAGAATCAATTCTTTACATTTTCAAAACAAATTTAAGTGTATGGAACGTGTTCCAACAGAAAGTATATTGGAGTCTCTCACTTGTCTGTGGTTTCTATAATGATACAGGTTCCTTAATTTGTAACATATTATAAATATTTAAAAATATATCATTCTTTAGTTTATAAAGATATTAAAATGTGTATATCTATGATATAAGAAAATAAGGTGTTGCGGAAAACTCATCTTTATTTTTTTTTTACCACATTCTCAATTTGGAGGTAATTTTTGTTCAACATTTACTTTATGCAACTAATGATGTCACATTGTTGTAATCCAACTACATGGTTATTGTGTTATGCCTTAACTTGCTAGGATTAGATCATTTGATGATGTCACTTGGTACACATGTGAACAAGATTTGACTCTTTCTTTCTCTCTCAACGTCCTTACCTTCTTTCTCTCTTCTTCCTTTCGCTCTTTCTCTCTCTCACTGTCCTTTCTCTTTCTGTTTCCTCGTCTTCTTCCTTCTTTCCGGAATGCATTGTTGTTTACAAAATATTATAATGGGTTGTTTGCTTTGAGATTTCTACCTCTATTTTTTGACCCGCATTCAGATCCCTTGGAATGGGTTGTTCCAGGCTTTGTTATACAGGTGAAAGTTTTGTTTGAAGGTTTATCGGAGAAGTCGAAATAGGTTGTTATTCAAAAGCATGATCTATTAACTATATTTGTATTTATTTTACATACTTGCTGCTGAAGATGTTGATCTTACTGTAGATGCTGCTAAAATAGCCATTTCCAGAAACAAGGGTAGAGATTGGTCTGCTGCTTCTAGCTCTCTTCATGCTCGGTATCTTCGAGCCACTACTGCTAAGGTTCTAATTTTTTTTTAAATATTTTTGTTGTTCAATTAACATCTTCAGCAAGAGGTGGTTACAGGTTCTAAGTTTTATTATTTGAACCTTTAGGTCACAAGTGAAAATGGTGGAGAAGACCGACATCGGTAGGAAGGAAGATGTGTGTTTTAAAATCTTTGTTAATGAAGAGAAGAAAACATAATTTGGAGATTGCATTTACCGCGAAAGTCGGACAAAAAGTCGAGGAAAAAAATCGTTCGGTGAATAGTGTCGTTCATACGGTGAATAATGTTGTCCATACAGTGAATAATATTTCGAGTTTTTAGGCTTTTTTCAATTCGGTCAATGGATCCATGTGATTTTGGGCTTTGTTTGTTGGATATTTGTTATTATAAATATGTATCTCTTTTATGTTTGGTGTGTGACAATCTTAGAGTTTTCACCAACAAAGGAGACCAAGGGTTTAAAGGTATAACATAGGGTTTCAGCTATGCACAAAGAAAATCTTGGATTACACCTTGGGTTTGAGTGATTCATATGTTGAGAGTTGGAGAGGTTGAGAAACACTTGGGTAGAAAATAGGGTTGTTCTAGGGAACATGAAGGCGAAGACTATTTTCTTGTAACTCATATGTAATCTCTTGTAACGACTTCCTGAGTATAGTGAATTAAAGAGTTGCTCTCTCCCCCGGAGTAGATCGCTTGGTCGAACTGGGTGAATAAACCTTCGGTTTTTTCTTGCTTTATTCTGTTATATTATCTGTGTACGAATTATTATTGCTGAAAACCATTTATTTTGGTTGCTATTGTTCTTTGTCTCACAAATTGATATTGAATTTTATCGTAATTCACAACAAGATTCACAACAAGTGGTGCATTGAGCATGGAGCAAAGAGATATTGTTGACAAGTGAGCACCATGGTTAGTAGATGGCAGATCGAGAAATTTTCCGATAACAACGACTTCGGGTTGTGGAAAATTAAGATGCAAGCAATTTTAATTCAAGAGAAGTGTATCGATGCTTTGAAGAGTGAAACATTATGCCTGCAGGGCTTACACAGGTATAGATGACCGAGATGGTGGATAAAGCCAGGAGTGTCATTATCTTGTGCCTCAGGGATAAAGTTCTAAGAGAAGTCGCCAGGGAGCAAACTGTGATTGCTATGTGGAAAAAACTTGAATCATTGTATATGACAAAGTCTTTGCCTCACATGTTGTATCTGAAACAACAACTATATTCATTCTGAATGGTGAAGAACAAATCCATAGTTGAGCAGCTCATAAAATTTCACAAGATTATCGATGATCTTGAGAATATTGAAGTGAAGATTGATGATGAGGATAAGGCATTGCTCCTGTTGAGTTCATTACCCAGATCCTTTGAGTACTTTAAGGATGCCCTTCTTTATGGTAAGGAAGGTACTATTACTTTGGATGAAGTCCAGACAACGGCAAAATCCAAAGAATTTTCAAAGTCGAAAGATTTGTAGATTGAAGGTCGTGGTGAAGGCTTAAATGTGTCAAGAGGAGGAGGTGAGCGTAAATGGATGTCCAAATCAAAGAGGTCTGACAAGTCAAAGATAAAATGTTTTAATTGTCAGAAAATTGGCCACTTTAAAAGGGATTGTTCTGAAAGAAAGGTCAATGAAGATTCTGTTCAAACTGTAGTTGCATTGGGTGAGGAAAGTTATGAGGATGCCGAAGCACTAGTAGTATCGAGTTTGGAAATTGAAGATAGTTGGGTCATTGACTCAGGTTGCTCTTATCACATGTGTCCAAGAATAGAATGCTTTGAAACTTTGAAAATGATGCAAAGTGGAGTAGTTCGCCTTGGAAATAATAAGGCATGCAAGGTTCATGGTATTGGTACAATCAGATTTAAAATGTTTAATGATCGTGAACTTCTTATTCACAATGTGAGGTATGTTCCAGAACTCAAGCGAAATTTGTTATCTATAAGTATGTTTGATGATCTAGGCTATTGTACTAGAGTTGAACGTGAAGTGTTGAAGATTTCGCGTGATGAATTGATTATTGCTAAAGGGTCTAAAATATATTGTCTATATATTTTAGAAGGTTCAAATGTTATTATTCATTCATCGTTAACTAGTGGAGGCTTTCATGACAAGGAAGAGCTATGGGATTTGAGTTTAAGGTGTTATAAATGCCTTGAGAAAGTTTCAGATGAGTACGATGAATTTTGCAGAAATCAAGGGATAAAAATGCATGTTACCGTTGAGTTGTAATTGATTTTTTGGGGAAGAGCTGAGGTTAAAACAACTTGGTTGGTAGAGAATTTCTTCAGAAGAAGAATAGTGAAAACCAAGGGAGAAACCAGGGAGAAACTATAATGGAGAAAATTCAGTTTGAGGTGGAGTTTCCTACTATGGATGCTAGCAGTAGTGAGGGAACAATTATATACTCTGGGGGAGAGAGCAACTCTCCAATTCACTATACTCAGAAAGTTATAACAAGAGATTACAGATGAGTTATAAGAAAATAGCCTTCACCTTCAGGTTCCTAAGAACAACCCTAAAGGCGCCCAAGAACAATCATATTTTCTATCCAAGTGTTCCCTAACCTCTCCAACTCTCAATATATGAATCACTCAAATCCAAGGTGTAATCCAAGGTTTTCTTTGTGCATAGATGAAACCCTATGCTATACCTTTAAACCCTTGGTCTCCCTTGTTGGTGAAAACTCTAAGATTGTCACACACCAAACATATAAGAGATACATATTTATAATAGCAAATACCCAACAAACAAAGCCCAAAATCACATGGATCCATGGACCGAATCGAAAAAAGCCCAAAAATTCAAAAACACTATTCATCATACGAACGTCACTATTCATTCGTACGGACGGTACTATTCATCCATACGGAAGGTACTATTCACTGTACGGACAACGGTATTCACCAACTGATTTTTTTTCCTGACTTTTCGTTCGACTTTCTAAAAGTTCTGATTTTCGCGGTAAATGTAATCTCCAAAATATATTTTCTTTCTCTTCATCAACAAAAGTTTTAAGGCACATTTACAACAATTATGTATTTCAATTTTTTCACTGTAATATTTAAAATGTGATTGAAATCTTTTATAAAGTGACACAGGATATAATCAGTTTGATCCAAACAAAAAAATATGCATAACTATTGCTCCTAATGTGCATCTGAATATAATTCAACTATCAAAATATATAATATTATATCTCATACTTTTTCAATACATTGTTGATTAAAATATTTTTATATAAGGAAAAAATATTATTCTTATAAATGGGAACAACTTTACTATTTATTCAAATATTGAATAATACAAATTTATCGATCATATTTTTCAAATATGTGAAAAAAGCTAAGGGAACTTATTAAAAAAGATTGAGCACCCCGTGCGTAGGCACGTGAACAACTTTACTATTGATTCAAATATTTGTATAAATAGTGTCAAATTAAAATTAACATTTATATACGGGAAAAAAGACATTGTTGATTAAAATAATTTTATATAGGAGAGAAAATACTATTGTTATATACCGGAACAACTTTAGTATTGATTCAAATATTTTTATAAATATTGTCAAAACAAAAATAATATTTTGATTCAAATATTTTTTATAAATAGAAACAACTTTACTTTATGTTAATAACACCTTTTCGCATGAATTATTATTTTTATTTAATTATTAAATGTTCTTATACTCTTTCACATGTTTTATGTGACTTAACAATACATAACTATTAGAAAAAAATACATTTAACCTTGGACGCGAAATGTATTTAACCTCCAGTACAAAGGTGAGGTAACCAAGAGTATCATGAAAAGTGTAAACTTTACCAATTGGTTTTAAAAAACTGACGGGTATGTGAAAAGGTCATAGTTTCGAACCCCAGGGACTTTATCAAGCCTTCAGGCAAGACTTTTGGTTAAGTCTCTAAGTATACACTTCTGTCGTGCCTCCTGGGCAAGATTTATATGTTGGATCTTGCCCGAGAAAACTTGAAGTCTCTCAGGCGGGGAGTTTAGTTAGCTTGTTTGATAGGAACTCTTAATCCCTCAGGATAAGGTATATTAAGTTTGGCTAACAAGACTCTAAGTCTCTCAAGCGAGGCATTAGACCTTTTAGGCGGAACTTCTATCAGGCCCTTAAACGATACTTTTGGTTAAGTCTCTTAGGCTAGAATTCAGTTATTCCTCCTGGGTGAGATTTATATGTTGGATCTCGTCCGAGGAAACTCCAAATCTCTAAGGCGATGAGTTTAGTCATCCTATTTAATAGGAACTCTTAGTCCCTCAGGAGAAGGTATGTTGATCCCGGATGATGACACTTAAAGTACCTCAGGAGAGGAGTTAGACCTCTAAGGCAGGACTTCTATCAAGCCCTCAGACAAAACTTTTGGTTAAGTCTCTTAGGCTAGACTTTAGTCGCGCCTCCTGAGCGATATTTTTATGTTGGATCACTCCCGAGGAAACTCCAAGTCTCTTAGGAGGGGATTTTAGTTAACTTGTTTTATGGAACTCTTAGTACCTCAGGATAAGGTATATTGAGTTTGATCGATGAGACTCTAAGTTCCTTGGGTGAGGTGTTAGACCTCTCGAGGATGATTTCTATCAAACCCTTAAACAAGACTTTGGTTAAGTCTCTTAGGCTAGACTTTAGTTGTGCCTCCCGGGCGTGATTTACATGTTTGATCCCTCCCGAGGAAACTTTAGGTCTCTTAGACGAGGAGTTTAGTAAGCCTGTTTAATGGGAACTCTTAGTCCCTTAAGAGAAGGTATATTAAGTTTGGTTGATGTGAGTCCCAATCACTCATGCAAGGCGTTGGAACTCATAGGCGAGACTTTTATCAAACTCACAGACAAGACTTTTGGTTAAGTATATTAGGCTAGACTTCAGTCGTGACTCTTGGGCGAGATTTATATGTTAGATCCTGCCCGAGGAAACTGTAAGTCTTTTAGGAGATGAGTTTAATTAGCCTGTTTGATTGGAACTCTTAGTACCTCAAGAGAAGGTATATTGAGTCTGGTTGATGAGATTCAGGGTCCCTTGGGCGAGGAGTTAGACCTCTCGAGCAGTACTGCTTTGAAGCCCACAAATAAGACTTTTTGTTAAGTCTCTTAGAGATTCCAATTGCACATCCTGGGAGATGTTTATATATTGGATCCATCCCGAGGAAACTCCAAGTCTCTAAGGTGAGTAGTTTAGTTATACTTATATGCATTGCCTCAAAGGGAAGTAAGGATCTTAGTGCAGAGATCCATCTTACAAAATATTACCTTAAGAGGGGCAAGTAGCTTCTCTAGGAAATTCAACATAAAAAATATTTCCTTAAGAGGAGGCAAGGATCTTTTCCAAGAAGTCCAGCATAAATAATATTCCCTTAAAATGTGGCATGGATCTTTGCCAAGAAGTTCAATATACATAAGATAAGTAAATGATTATGACCTCTAAGGAATTACAACAATCTAGCTATAATAATATTTAATACATAGAACATTCCAAGTTCTGGGTAGCAGTCGTTCGTCTAATTCTTGAAGCTTGTATGCCCTGTAAGGGAGCTTCTGGCATACGCGATATGGTCCATCGTAATTGGGTTGTAGCTTTCTCTGTTGTGCAAGTAGAAGCACTTCTTTTAATACCAATTCTACCTCTCACATTTCCCTAGGCATAACTTTGGAATTGTACCTTCTTACAGCTCTCTGCTTTACGAAAATTTCTCAGACGTGCGCGACTTCCCTTAATTCGTTGATCAAATATGCAACACATTATAATCCACCTTGGTTTAGCTTATGGTTAAACTAGGAGCGTCGCCATGAAGGCGTGTCTATCTCTATAGGCATCATAGTATTCACTATGTATACCATGGTAAATAGAGTCTCCTTACTATTAGAGTGATTGGTGGTATGATATGACCATAATATTTTATAGATGAGTTATGCTCATAAGCCTTTGGTACCATTGAGCTTCTTCTTGAGCTCTTTTAGAACCACCTTGTTCGCTAATTCAGGTTGTCTATTGGCTTGTGATTGGCCAATGTATATGAATTTTGTTTGCACCCCTAATTCATGACAAAAGGCAGTGACTATAATATTGATGAACTGGGTCCCGTTGTCCGAGAGAATGGCTTTAGGAAGTCCAAACCTACATATAATTTTCTACCAAAAGAAGTTTCAAATTCTTTTAGTTGTGATTTTGGCGACAACTTTCGCATATATCCACTTTGTGAAGTAATCAACTCCCGCAATCAGGAATTTTAGTTGGTCTGGCACCAGGGGGAACAAGCCTAAGATGTCCACTCTCCACTAGTAGAAAGGCAATGGAGGCACCATTGAATGAAGAAGTTCAGTTAGGGCATGATAAAGGTCAACGTGTCTCTGACATTAGTCACACTACTTGACAAAAATGATGTTATCTTTCATTGGGGTAGGCCAATAGTATCCCACTCTAAGTAATTTGTGGGCGAGGACCCTTTTGTCAATATGAATGTCGCATGCTCCTTTGTTGACTTTGGCGAGTACCGGGGTATTTTTGAAAAAATTTTATTCATTAAAAATAAGTTTAAAAATGGTTTGTGTGTGTGACTTAGCCATGCACTTTTATGAGAAATCCCTTATGCTTTTACAATATGTTCACTCAGACGTGACGAGGCAGACTTTCATATACTTCAAGACTTGTCAGATGCTTCATTCTTATAGACACTTGCTTAAGTTTACTTTGAGATGATACTTGAGTTATATTCTATTTAGTTTGTGTAACGCCCCGATTCTGAATTCCCATTAATTGTTGAGTCTTTTAATTTATTTAATTGATGTTTGTTTTAAATTGAGAAATTATATATTATTATGTGGTGTTTGCTTATTTTATCTATTTTTACCGATTCGGAGAGTTTTCGGGGAATTAGAGTAAAAAGGGCATTTTAGACATTTAGCAATTTAGTGTGAGAATTGATTGGTAAGTGTTGGAAAGAATTTGAGAGGAAAGAAATAGAGATAGAAATAGAATAAGAAAGAAAGAAAGAAAGATAGTAACATAAGAAGAAAAACAAGAGAAAGAAAAGAGGAGAAGAGAAAGAGAAGAGAAAGTGGAGAGGAAAACCTAGAATCATCAAGGGATCATCACCAAAGCTTGCAATCGATCGGTAAGGGTGTGAAACTCCATCATCTCTTTAATGTGTATGATTGTATGTGTATGTGTTTGGATTTTGTAGAGTTTCTACTCTTTTTCCACTTAGGTTAGAAGTTGGTTTGATGAGTAGAAAGAGGTTTTAATCGGTTAGAACTCGGATTAGACGATGTAGTTTAGTCGGGTAATGGTAGGGTTGTGCCACTGAGACTGGTTTGGATTTAATCGGTTGATTTTGTGGAGTTTGGGCTCTTGAGACAGCCATGGAAGTTCTGTCTTCGCAGGCTCGCCAGGCGAATGGCAGCGAAGCTTCGCCAGGCGAAGCCCAGCGAGCTGCAGCGAAGCAAGTCAGAAGCAACACCCTGTCTTCGCTGGCAAGTTCGCCAGGCGAAGTGAGTTGGCGAAGGTTCGCCAGGCGAGTGTGTAGCGAGCCTCAGCGAGTAATTCCAGAATTACTCCCAGTGGACTTCGCTGGGAAGTTCGCCAGGCGAAGGCCAGCGAGCATTCGCTGCGTGGCTTCGCCAGGCGAAGGTTGGCGAACCTGACAGTGTTATTTGTTTTGCTGTTTATTCATAGCATGATTTTTTTTGGCTGATTCAGTTATGATTAATGCCTATATGAATGATTGATGTGTGAACTGTTTCGACATGTCGTGCTGTGGGTGGCCGAAAGGCGTGAATCCTAGATTGTAGAGCCAATGGTGAATCTTGAACGTTTGATAATCTTGTGTATTTGCTTGAATTGAATAGAAACACATTGATAGGCTGATATGTGTGTAAACCATGTGTGAAATGGTGCATAATGTGAATGCATGATAGATATATGTGATGTATGTGATAAATGCAATGAGTATGTTTGTGAACATAGTATGCATTCTGTGTTGATCGATCCCTCGGAGGATTAGCATTGTGTAGCATCTTAGTATGCATTTTTGTGTTGAATGATCCCTCGGAGGATTTGCAGAACCTTGTATGATACGATGGTTACATTATATTCCTTGGAGAACCGGTTGCATTGTGTGATTCCTCGGAGAATCGGTCATAACATGTAATCCCTTGGAGGATTGACTAGAGTATTTGATTCCATGGAGAATCTGTTGAGTATTTGATTCCGTGGAGAATCTGCTGAATATTCGATTCCGTGGAGAATCTGATGAATATTTGATCCCGTGGAGGATCTGCTGAATACTTGATTCCGTGGAGAATCTGCTGAATACTCGATTCCTTAGTGAATCTGTTGAAATGAGTCGGTACCGCATTTGCATCTGCATAGAGTCGTGTGTCGGTCTCTATGAGTTGCATGAGTCATCTGTGTATGATGCATTAGTTGTATGATTGTAACTGTGTATGTTATATATGATTGTTTGGAGGAACATATGGTGAATGTTCATGAGCATGTGTAGAGGCATGATTAATTGTATATGCTTAATGTGGTGAGAACATAATTTGAGTATAACTTGTACAAATATGAGTATATGTATATATACAATTTTATGCATTAACTGTTATGATATTGTTTCTCACCCTTCTGCTGTTTTATAATGCTCTATGAGGCATTGTAGAGTAAGAAGCTGGAGGTTCTTTTTGTGAAGCGATGTCTTCATCTTTTTGGTCAATGGCTCTGATATGTAACATCTGGGTAGTTAGGAAGCCTTTGACTCCTTTGGAGTTACATTTGTTTTGATTCCTTGTGATACATCTGTGTATGTATCCGCTGTGGATATGGTTGTAAAGCATGAATTGATTGAATGATTGTATATACTTTTATGAATGTGATCGATTCAATATTTGGATGTTTCCGCTTTTATTCTAAATATTGAGATGTGGGTTACCCATTGTTGCATATCTATTTTGAGCAGGTATCGTATGTGTTTAATTTCATGATAATGTGATGCCCCTCTTATATACCATGTTTTAATTAAACTCTGATGAAATAAATTTTCTAAGTGCCTAATTGATTTATTTGATTAATTTGGGGGTATAGAAAGGGGGTGTTACATTAAGTGGTATCAGAGCCAGTGTTGAGTCAGTTGTGTCTGTCTTGTTGTTGTGTTGGTTGAACGGTTGTTTAACCTTGTTGTTATTTTTGGGAATCCTCAGAATATGGCAGGTCGTAATGACAATGCTATGGCAACGGAGTTAGAGGCTATGGCCAGAGCTGTGCAGGGTGCACCTAACGTGAATGCGAATGATGACTTCAGGAAGAACCAACCACCGGTGTTCAAAGGGAGATTTGATCCGGATGGTGCTCAGATATGGTTAAAGGAAATTGAGAGGATCTTTAGGGTGATGGATTGTGCTGAAGGGAACAAGGTGAGACTAGGGACTCACATGCTGAGAGAAGAGGCTGATGACTGGTGGGTCAGCGTGAGGCAAGTTCTTGAGGTCGACGATGAGGAGATTACGTGGGATTTGTTTCGTACTGAGTTTCTAAGGAAGTATTATCCCGAAAGTGTTAAAGGGAAGAGAGAAATGGAATTTCTGGAGTTGAAACAAGGTAATATGTCGGTGGTGGACTACACCGCTAAGTTTACTGAGTTAGTGAAGTTTCACCCTCACTATGATGCGGTTACGGCGGAATTTTCCAAATGTACCAAGTATGAGAATGGCTTGCGTCCTGAGATAAAGCAAGCGGTGGGTTATCAAAGAATACGAAGATTTTCGGATTTGACCGAGTGTTGTAGAATTTATGAAGAAGACAGTAGAGCTCATTCTACTCATTATAAGGGTTTGAGCGAGAGGAGAGGGAAGCAGCAAGTACGAAGCGGACCTTATGTGACGCCTGCTGATAAGGGCAAACATAGGGGAAACTTTGATAGGAGACCCAGATGAGGTTCCGGTGCGATCAAATGTTTTAAGTGTGGCGTGATGGGCCACAAGTCTTATGATTGTGGAAAGTTCAAGGCGAAGTGTTCCAACTATGGGCTCCTTGGACATGATGCAGCAGAGTGTAGAAAGAATGCTGTGAAGTGTTTTAATTGTGGCGAGGTGGGTCACATTAGCCCGAATTGTACCAAACCGAAGCAAGCTCCGGCGGGCGGAAAAGTATTCGCATTAGCAGGTTCAGACGCTACTAATGCGGCGGATCGTTTGATTAAAGGTACATGCTTTATTAATGATATGCCTTTAGTTGCTATTATTGATACTGGAGCGACTCACTCGTTCATTTCTCTTGTGTGTGCTAAGCGGTTGGATTTGTGTATGGTTTCTTTGAGTAGTGGTATGGTTATTGGGACTCCCGCTTCGGGGTCGGTAACTACTTCTTTGGTATGTGCAAGTTGTCCTTTGACCATGTATGGTAAGGACTTCGTTATGGATTTAGTGTGTTTGCCGTTGGAAGGTTTGGACGTAATCTTGGGTATGAACTGGTTGCAATTTAATAGAGCTCATCTGGATTGCTATCACAAGTTAGTAAGGTTTCCTTCTTTGGAAGATGGTGAAGACGAGAGTTTTCTTTCCACTAAAGAGTTGAAGAAACTTTTAGCGGACGAAACTCAGTTGTTTGGTTTGTTTGCATCGTTGTCGGTGGAGAGCAAAGTTGAGCTCGACGTGTTTCCTGTGGTTTGTGAATTTCCTGAAGTGTTTCTGGAAGATGTTGCGGATGTGCCGCCAAAGAGAGAGGTTGAATTTTCTATTGATCTAGTTCCGGGTACTAGACCGATTTCGATGGCCCCGTATCGGATGTCGGCATCGGAGTTGGTGGAATTGAAGAAGCAGTTGAATGATTTGTTGGATAAGAGATTTGTAAGACCGAGCGTTTCTCCTTGGGGTGCGCCGGTATTGTTGGTAAAGAAGAAGGATGGTGGTATGCGATTGTGTATTGATTATCAGCAGTTGAATAAGGTAACAATTAAGAACAAGTATCCGCTTCCAAGAATCGATGATTTGATGGATCAATTAGTTGGAGCCCGTGTTTTTAGTAAGATTGATTTGAGATCCGGTTATCACCAGATTCGGGTTAAGGAAGAAGATATTTTGAAGACGGCTTTTAGAACACGATATGGTCACTATGAGTATACGGTGATGCCATTCAGAGTTTCTAATGCGCCGGGTGTTTTCATGGAATATATGAACCGTATCTTCCACGAGCAGTTGGATCGTTTTGTGGTAGTGTTTATCGATGACATTTTGATTTATTCTAAGTCTCGAGAGGAACACGAAGAACATTTAAGGATTGTGTTGCGGATTTTGAAAGAGAAGAAGTTGTACGCAAAGTTGTCTAAGTGTGAGTTTTGGTTATCGAAGGTGAGTTTTCTTGGACATATTATTTCCGGAAATGGTATTAGTGTGGATCCATCCAAGATCGATGCGGTAATGCAATGGGAGACTCCAAGATCGGTTACGGAAATTCGAAGCTTTTTGGGCTTGGCCGGTTACTACCGGAGGTTTATCGAAGGATTTTCAAAGTTAGCACTCCCGTTAACGCAGTTGACTTGTAAAGGAAAGGCTTTTATTTGAGATGTTAATTGTGAAGAGAGTTTCATGGAATTAAAGAGAAGGTTAACGACAGCGCCAGTTTTGATTTTGCCGAATCCTACGGAACCTTTTGTGGTTTATTGCGACGCTTCCTTGTCAGGATTGGGTGGTGTATTGATGCAAGATGGGAAGGTCGTGGCGTATGCTTCTAGACAGTTGAGAGTACATGAAAAGAATTATCCTACTCATGATTTGGAGTTAGCGGCCGTAGTGTTCGTTTTGAAAATTTGGAGGCACTATCTTTATGGTGCAAGATTTGAAGTTTTTAGCGATCACAAGAGTTTGAAGTATTTGTTTGATAAAAAAGAATTGAATATGAGGCAAAGGAGATGGCTAGAACTTTTGAAGGACTATGATTTTGGTTTAAATTATCATCCGGGTAAGGCGAATGTGGTAGCCGATGCCTTAAGTCGGAAGTCGTTGCACGTGTCTACTTTGATGGTTAGAGAGTGGGAACTCTTGGAGAACTTTAGAGATTTGAGTTTGGTTTGTGAGTTAACGCCGAGTAGTGTGAAGCTTGGTATGTTGCATGTCACGAATGATTTCCTTGCTACGGTGTGTGAAAAGCAAAAGTTGGATTTGAAATTTGTGGATTTGATGACGAATGGAAATGAAGATTTCAAAGTTGATGAATTAGGAGTTTTGAGGTTTCGAGGTCGTATTTGTATTCCCGATGATGCGGATTTGAAAAAGATGATATTGGAAGAGGGACATCGGAGTAACTTGAGTATTCATCCGGGAGCGAATAAGATGTATCAGGATTTGAAGAAGATCTTTTGGTGGTCTGGATTGAAAAGCGATGTTGCTCATTTTGTGTACTCGTGTTTGACTTGCCAGAAGTCTAAGGTGGAGCATCAGAAGCCTAGTGGATTGATGCAACCGTTGGATATTCCGGAATGGAAATGGGATAGTATATCGATGGATTTTGTTACGGGATTGCCAAATACGCAAAGAGGACATAATGCTATTTGGGTGATTGTTGATAGGCTTACTAAATCGGCTCACTTTATTCCGATTGATATTACTTATTCTTTGGAAAGGTTGGCCGAGATTTATGTTGGCACTATTGTGAAGCTTCATGGAGTTCCTAAGAGTATTGTGTCGGATAGAGATCCTAGATTTACTTCAAGATTTTGGGAGAGTTTGCAAGGTGCCTTGGGTTCTAAGTTGAGATTGAGTTCGGCATATCATCCGCAAACAGATGGTCAAACCGAGAGGACGATTCAATCGTTAGAAGATTTGTTGCGTGCTTGTGTGCTTGAACAAGGTGGTGCGTGGGACGGTTATTTAGCGTTGATTGAGTTCACCTATAATAACAGTTTCCATTCGAGTATTGGTATGGCGCCATTTGAGGCTTTATATGGTCGGAGATGTCGAACACCTCTGTGTTGGCATGAGACAGGTGAAAAGTCGGTAGTTGGTCCGGAAATGGTACAGCAAACGACGGAAAAGGTGAAATTTATTCGGGAAAAGATGAGAGCTTCTCAGAGTAGACAGAAAAGTTATCATGATAAAAGGAGAAAGGATCTCGAGTTTCAAGAGGGCGACCATGTGTTTTTGAGAGTTACACCGGTTACAGGTGTGGGTCGTGCTTTGAAGTCGAGAAAGTTGACTTCTCGTTTTATTGGCCCGTATCAGATTGTCGCACGAGTTGGTGATGTGGCTTATCGTGTGGCGTTACCTCCGAACCTTTCGAATTTGCATGATGTATTCCATGTCTCGCAACTTCGGAAGTATGTTTCGGATCCGTCACATGTTATCCCAATGGATGAAGTTGAAGTAAGAGATAACCTTACAGTTGAAGTTTTACCGGTTAGTATTTTGGACCGCGAAGTTAAGAAACTAAGAGGCAAGGATATTGCGCTTGTGAAAGTGTCCTGGGGAGGTGCCACAGAAGGCAACATGACTTGGGAGTTGGAGAGCAAGATGCGAGAATCGCATTCGGAGTTGTTTGAATCAGGTAATATTTTTGAGGACGAAAATTTCTAAAGTGGGGGAGAGTTGTAACGCCCCGATTCTGAATTCCCATTAATTGTTGAGTCTTTTAATTTATTTAATTGATGTTTGTTTTAAATTGAGAAATTATATATTATTATGTGGTGTTTGCTTATTTTATCTATTTTTACCGATTCGGAGAGTTTTCGGGGAATTAGAGTAAAAAGGGCATTTTAGACATTTAGCAATTTAGTGTGAGAATTGATTGGTAAGTGTTGGAAAGAATTTGAGAGGAAAGAAATAGAGATAGAAATAGAATAAGAAAGAAAGAAAGAAAGATAGTAACATAAGAATAAAAACAAGAGAAAGAAAAGAGGAGAAGAAAAAGAAAAGAGAAAGTGGAGAGGAAAACCTAGAATCATCAAGGGATCATCACCAAAGCTTGCAATCGATCGGTAAGGGTGTGAAACTCCATCATCTCTTTAATGTGTATGATTGTATGTGTATGTGTTTGGATTTTGTAGAGTTTCTACTCTTTTTCCACTTAGGTTAGAAGTTGGTTTGATGAGTAGAAAGAGGTTTTAATCGGTTAGAACTCGGATTAGACGATGTAGTTTAGTCGGGTGATGGTAGGGTTGTGCCACTGAGACTGGTTTGGATTTAATCGGTTGATTTTGTGGAGTTTGGGCTCTTGAGACAGCCATGGAAGTTCTGTCTTCGCAGGCTCGCCAGGCGAATGGCAGCGAAGCTTCGCCAGGCGAAGCCCAGCGAGCTGCAGCGAAGCAAGTCAGAAGCAACACCCTGTCTTCGCTGGCAAGTTCGCCAGGCGAAGTGAGTTGGCGAAGGTTCTCCAGGCGAGTGTGTAGCGAGCCTCAGCGAGTAATTCCAGAATTACTCCCAGTGGACTTCGCTGGGAAGTTCGCCAGGCGAAGGCCAGCGAGCATTCGCTGCGTGGCTTCGCCAGGCGAAGGTTGGCGAACCTGACAGTGTTATTTGTTTTGCTGTTTATTCATAGCATGATTTTTTTTGGCTGATTCAATTATGATTAATGCCTATATGAATGATTGATGTGTGAACTGTTTCGACATGTCGTGCTGTGGGTGGCCGAAAGGCGTGAATCCTAGATTGTAGAGCCAATGGTGAATCTTGAACGTTTGATAATCTTGTGTATTTGCTTGAATTGAATAGAAACGCATTGATAGGCTGATATGTGTGTAAACCATGTGTGAAATGGTGCATAATATGAATGCATGATAGATATATGCGATGTATGTGATAAATGCAATGAGTATGTTTGTGAACATAGTATGCATTCTGTGTTGATCGATCCCTCGGAGGATTAGCATTGTGTAGCATCTTAGTATGCATTTTTGTGTTGAATGATCCCTCGGAGGATTTGCAGAACCTCGTATGATACGATGGTTAAATTAGATTCCTTGGAGAATCGGTTGCATTGTGTGATTCCTCGGAGAATCGGTCATAACATGTAATCCCTTGGAGGATTGACTAGAGTATTTGATTCCGTGGAGAGTCTGCTGAGTATTTGATTCCGTGGAGAATCTGCTGAATATTCGATTCCGTGGAGAATCTGATGAATATTTGATCCCGTGGAGGATCTGCTGAATACTTGATTCCGTGGAGAATCTGCTGAATACTCGATTCCTTAGTGAATCTGTTGAAATGAGTCGGTACCGCATTTGCATCTGCATAGAGTCGTGTGTCGGTCTCTATGAGTTGCATGAGTCATCTGTGTATGATGCATTAGTTGTATGATTGTAACTGTGTATGTTATATATGATTGTTTGGAGGAACATATGGTGAATGTTCATGAGCATGTGTAGAGGCATGATTAATTGTATATGCTTAATGTGGTGAGAACATAATTTGAGTATAACTTGTACAAATATGAGTATATGTATATATACAATTTTATGCATTAACTGTTATGATATTGTTTCTCACCCTTCTGCTGTTTTATAATGCTCTATGAGGCATTACAGAGT
Organism: Lathyrus sativus; assembly: GCA_963859935.3. Classification (NCBI taxonomy): domain Eukaryota; kingdom Viridiplantae; phylum Streptophyta; class Magnoliopsida; order Fabales; family Fabaceae; genus Lathyrus; species Lathyrus sativus. Next base: position 500,935,872 of record OZ012737.1, read on the forward strand.
AGGAAGCTGGAGGTTCTTTTTGTGAAGCGATGTCTTCATCTTTTTGGTCAATGGCTCTGATATGTAACATCTGGGTAGTTAGGAAGCCTTTGACTCCTTTGGAGTTACATTTGTTTTGATTCCTTGTGATACATCTGTGTATGTATCCGCTGTGGATATGGTTGTAAAGCATGAATTGATTGAATGATTGTATATACTTTTATGAATGTGATCGATTCAATATTTGGATGTTTCCGCTTTTATTCTAAATATTGAGATGTGGGTTACCCATTGTTGCATATCTATTTTGAGCAGGTATCGTATGTGTTTAATTTCATGATAATGTGATGCGCCTCTTATATACCATGTTTTAATTAAACTCTGATGAAATAAATTTTCTAAGTGCCTAATTGATTTATTTGATTAATTTGGGGGTATAGAAAGGGGGTGTTACAGTTTGCATCATCTAAGAGTCAATTCCATCAAACCCTAATACTTTAGTTTGCATATTTAACTACTTTAATTGTTTTATGCTTAACTTATAGATGTTGCCATTAAAGACCAGTTGATATCATTAAGCATTAGTTGTCATCATCAAAAATATTTATCTTCATTAAAGGTATATCACATAGAGATAACCTCCAAAATAAGATTTCACAAGCACATGTTTGGCGTATTTCCTCTGGGAGGAGTTTGAACTTTCTCCACCGACGAAACCTCCCTCTATGGTGTTGACTATGGAATGTAGAGTTTTATAAGCCATCCTCAGAGGAAGATGGAAATGATGATAATGAAAGAGGTGTAGCGCATGTTAGTTTTATCGGGGTGTTATTGTATTTGTCAAAAAAGTATAGGTCTGTGTGGTATCCTTACGCTAGACATGGTTAAAAATTCGGCCCTAACTGAACTCAACCGCCCTGCCTTGAATTTAGTAGGGAAAAGTCAATTTAATTGGGATGGGGACGGGGCCGGGTCGGGGAAAACCCGATTTATAAATATGAGGGTGGGGAAGGGGCGGGGGGTTCTAGTTCCTGCCCCATCCCCTGGCCCGACCTATTAAATTTATTTTAGGAAAAAATATACTTTGGATCCTTTAAGTTATTTTATTGAAACAAGACAATCCTTTATTTTTTTCACTATAATTTGGTACTTTATGTTAACTAACGTGTTCACCATTAACCATTTTCACAAACTTTGTTCCAAAAAAGCTTGTGTGTTACTAATGACGCTGATGTGCCATTTAAGAAGATGATGAAAAACATGTTGAAGATGCTAGTCTATGTCACAATGTTGTTAGTTTTTATTTTTGTAGTGTTGATGTGTATTTTGGTTCATAAGTGGTGATCATTGTTAATTTTGGCGTTAGTGTCGTAAGACATGACTTTTGGTACCTTCATGTAATACTAGTTGACAATGGTTAATTCTTCAATTCATACCAGTTTTGTGTTGCAATTCTATACTAGTTTTATTATAGTAAAAGTTGTAATTTGTACAACAGACAAAAGTTGAAGGATCTGGTTGTTACAATTTAAAAACAAATGGACCTGTTTGTAGTGAAATAAACATAAAGGACTGACTTGTTGTAATAAAATAACTTAAAGGACTCAGAACACATTCTTGCCTTTATTTTATTATCTTTATTTTAAATCATTTTTCTAACAATTTACTTTTCTTAATATTAAAATTATTATTAATCTTTTTGAAAATATAGATTAAATAAAAATGACAATTATAATAATAATAATAATAATTATTACTACTATTATTATTAAAATGATCAAATATTTAGTTTAATTATTGATTTTTGTTATTATGAAAAATATGCATTTTAAAGAAAACACAATTTCTGCGGGTGGGTGCGGTGGAAGGGGAAGGAAATATGTTCCCCGTTGGGGGCGGGGATGGGTGGCCAACTGTTACCCTAGACTAGGGGCATGGCTGGTACATGGAGGCCTCAGGGCTTTTAATGCTTAAACCTGCCCTCGCCCTACCCCGTTGCCATGCCTAGCATACTTAGATAAAAGATACTCATAAGTATTAGAAAATGAGGGTGGTTAAGGTTTGCCCACGGAGGAGAGAGACCATGTTGGTGGTGTTTAAGGAGTTTACAGTGATATGAGAGGGTCAACTCACTTGAAGTTAGAAGCTATATGTATAAGCATTTTGCTGGCTAAATTATGACTTGTGTCATCAACCCTAAGGTTAAGGTATTTATAGAAACTCTAAGGCCTAAGGTTTCCTTGGGAAATTATTATCTCCTAACCAATATTTACTGGACCTTTGAAACCCTATTTCCCAAGAAGACGTGGATCAGTTACTGACCCTAACTTCTCTCTGACCAAGAAATGTCTTTTCTCATGTTTTCCATGATTGGGCGAGTGAAAGGAATTTAGGGTGAGGCAATTCCTATTAGAGAGTGACATATGGCCATCGCCCCCTCTGAGGGTTGCAATCCTCCCGCCTTTATAACCCCTTTATAATTATATCACTACAAATTTCATTGGTCTATTCTTATGTAACATTCTTGACCAGTAATAAGAAATTCTAATCAATATTTAATATTGTCTCCCTAAGCTCTTATCATAGCTCATGTCTCAGTCAATGATGTGAGATAAATTGTATTACCTTATAGACGACCTCTCAGCCTATTAACCAATACATCATCATTAAATTTCAATAGGTAAAAGAGATACTGAATCTAAACCTATGTATAGACTTTAGCATATCCAATAGACGAAAGACTTGGATTTAGTAATGACCAGTAATTTTTGAATATCAAGTTATACAATGAAAGTATGTTTTAGGTAGCTAATTCAAAACGAGTATTAAGAATAAATAATCCTATATTAAAACTTAAGAAGAATTACATAGAACGTCATGGTCAGAGTCAAAATATGAGTACTAGGATAACTACATCTATTCCTAACAAAAGATAAAATTAGCTATGTTTACTCATTGTAGCTTTACAATTAAACCATAAAAGAAAGAAGTTAAATAACATTTGCGACGATTCCTTAGCAGTGCTTCAACTCACAATCTTCCTCTCAAATTCTCTCATTTTCTTGCTAAGCATGCATGTGTTCTTGTCTTAGCGAGGATGCCACCTTTGATCGATAAGCACACCTATGTTCTTGATTTAGTGAGCCTTGATTTGTTGGAAAAATGCTTTGGTCTGGTCTTTGTGATTCTTTGGTGATCTCTTAGTCTTTTTTACTTGTTTTTAGTCAATAAGCAGTTAAAATGTCCAAACAAGCGTTTTATCATTTTTCATTGATTTATAGAGGGTTTTTTTTATTGATTACTTATAAAATAAGTTAATAACTTCCTATGTATTTAACGTATTTCTAGAACTTATCAACTCTATCCAAATTATCCTTTTGTTTGTCCTTAAACAAAATCCATTCAAATAGTTCAGGAAAAAAAAATCAAAATGCATATTTCATAAGAAGTCAAATGACTTGATTAGAAGCTTTTGAAAAACCATCATTTTATGACATGATTTTCTTTATAATCCATGTTCATAAATAATATTATAATTATCATTAAATCATAGCATGGGGATGAAAATTTTGTTTTACCAAATTTACATTTCAAAAGATGTCTAGATCAACCGTTAATTATCCATTAGAATCATATGTTAGAATTTTGGGTCACATATGTAATATTACATGTGTTAGGGCCATTATTTAATTAGCCAAAACTATAGTAGTCTAATTAATATTAAATTTGTGGCTAAAAGTATAAATTTATGAAAGATAAAATTATTGTGTAGATATCATAAGTCAATATATATTTGATGGAGGGTCAAATTAAAATATTGAAAACTAAGAAATAATTTAAAGTTATTTATATAGGTTATGGTCTCCATTTGTAGAGAGGTTGAATTAGGCGGTTTATCAGGATTTTCTCTTCATCCTCATCAGAAGAGATTCAAGAAATTGTACAAATCGGGAGATCATATACCTCCAAACCTTCAATGACAAACTCATGTATGCTTCCGCTTCCGCTTTTATTCCCTGATTGAATTCTGATACGAGTTTAAAAAATGTAAGTCGATGACATATTTAACTCATAGAAGTTAGTTTAGATGTTCTTAATTTTTATATCGATAGAAATCTAAAGGTTATGAACAATTCTATAAATAGTATCAGAGTCATTCATATCTGATTTAATTTAAATTTAAGATTTTTTTTATTATTTTGATATTAAGGTTTTAAAATTGAGATCCCTTACAATATTTCTATTTTTTTATAATGTGCTTTCAATAATAATAAATAATCAAAATATTACAATTTTGATTACATTAGAAAATAAGCATTGAAATAACAACACAGACATGCACTGTTATATATATATATATATATATATATATATATATATATATATATATATATATATATATATATATATATATATATATATATATATATATATATATATATATATATATATATATATATATATATATATATATATATATATATATATATATATATATATATATATGATTTCGAAGGTAATTTTTTTTCTTGAGATTACATTAGAAATTTTATTACACACTGATAGTGAACAATCCAAATAAACAGTATGTTTTTATATTTTTCATTCACACTATAAATTGTTATTTGAAAAATTCTAATAAACAATCAATTGAGAATTAATTTACATAATTTCTGTTATGTATCGAGAATCTAATACTGCTTAACATAAGAGTTATATGTGATTTCTTGTTAATTTTATTTTTTATGTTTTCGGTTGATCTTCTGTATAGTTTGAAATTGCGGTGTATTGTTGTGCTTTGCATAATAACGCAATATAACTCTTAGGTCGTATTGATTTGTATGATCGTGTACTTAAATTGATTTATTTATTAACTTTGGTATATTTATATTTAAATTTTGGCTATGGTTTATATTTTATATAATAGTTTAATATTTTAAATGAGTAAATTACAATAGAAAGTCACAAAAGTGATCTCTTTTATGGATATTATTCATGAAAAATGTTAAATAATTTTTTATTTATTTTGTGTATGTGTTTATTCATGCGAGTGTCAACTAACCCGAAAGACGATTGATGTTTGGTTGAAATTCATATATACATGTGATAATTATAAGGTTTCACATGTGATTGATAAATCAATCCAACTAGATGTTTACTATTTGATATATTTTATTATTAATGTTTGATCATTACAATAAAAGTACCACTAACAGTTAATATTAGTGTCCAAATACTCGATATTGATGATGCACTAGATATCTTGAGATGGATTATGTCATTATTTGAATAAATTGATGATTCAATTTATGTTTTATATGAGTATATTTAAAGTGTTTATTTTTTTTATATATTTTTAACTGTAATTGCATCAATATCTACTAATTTGAATTTGGCTCCGATCCTTAATGGAGAAATTTTCAAGGACTAAAAAGAGAACACGAAAATTATTCTTCACCGCATGGATCTTGACCTTGCATTGAGGATGAAGCAACAAACTTTTGTTATGGGATCTAGTACCGCTAAACATAGGAATGATTCTGAGAAGTTTGAGCGCTCCAATCGCATGAGTCTCATGTTCATTAAACACGATATTTCTGAGGTCTTTAGGGGTACTATCTCGGAAGAGATATCAAAAGCTAAAGATTTTCTTGTTGAGATTGAAAAGCAATTTACAAAAAGTGATAAGGCGGAAACAAGCGCTCTTCTTTAAAACTTGATTTCCATGAAGTATCAAGGCAAATGAAAAATAATGGAATACATTATGGGCAACTCAAACATTGTTTCAAAACTTTATGCGCTAACGCTTAAAAGATTTGTTCATTCATTAGCATTACTTTCTCTTCCTTCACACTACAATCAATTTAAGATATCTTATAACTGTCAAAAGGAGAAATGGTTTGTTAATGAGCCCATTTCATTTTGTGTGCAAGAAGAGAAAAGGTTGAAGCAAGATAAGACATAAAATGCTCATTTGGAAATTCTAAAGACAAGGGAAAAAGAAAGAAAACTAATGAGCTCAAGAATGGAGTTGCAAAATGTCTAGACATGTGAAGAAAGAATACTCATTTCATTTTTTTCTTTTGCAAAATGTCTAGACATGTGAAGAAGAAATGTCTTAACTATCATGCTTGGCGTGCAAAGAAAGGTACATTTATTGCTTTGGTATGTTCTGAGGTCAATTTAGTTTCAATACTTAGAAACATTTGGTGGTTAGACTCTGGTGGAACTATTAACATCAATGTTTCAATGTGTTCGAACTGCAGTAAAGCGACAAGAAGCAAAAATTTAAAATTTGAAGGAATTCTCTCAGGGGTTTATAAGTCACCATAGGGATCTGTGCGAGAGAAAGAAAGTCGTTCAACGGTCTTTACATTTCTAAGCTTCTTGTGAAAATTTGGTTAAAAGATTCACATTACCATAAATAAAGACAGAAAATATAAAGTAAAGACTGAAAATATAAACAGAGTCTTGTTGGCATTGGATCTCATCAATTGATAACACATGCATTCTTCTGACCATGTTAAACACAACTCAATCATCAGTCTATTATCCTTACGTATCACCCACAATAGAGGTTATATCTAACGCAACGTCGAGAGAACAAGTGTATTGTCTCATTGGTGATGTCTCACGCAACAAAACCAACACGGAGCATTAAGAATTGATACTCACGCAAATGCTAAGCCTAAATCTATGTCTAGAGTTTAGAACCTAACAAGCAATCATCCTAGATCCAAATCTGAAGAGTATATATCTATAGCAGTTCAAATCAAAGATAAACAGGTAAACAAATATGACACCCATATCAGATAAATGGCTGCTTCATATTAAACGCAATGATCAGAATACATACATACGCTTAACCCTTTTTACATGCATTCAACTAATCTACCAAATGGATGTGAACTTCGTTCTTCATCACTATTATCACGCATTCTCACAATACGGTTTATCAAGCCTTATCACGGTCTTTACCGTATTGATCCTACTCATGCTACTTAATTAACACAATAAAATAAATGTGATGCAAATGAATATCAACTTACAAAACCATGTCAAAATTTTGCGCATAGGTAGATGAAAATATAATATAAAGATTTGAAAAGAGTTTTTGTCAAGACCCACAAATAAGCAATCAAAGACAATCAACAATACATAATCAAAACTAGTTCATAAACATATATTAGATGAAATACATAAGGTATCAAAAAATTACATCCAAACCCCAACAAGAGATCAAAGATATTACCTTCTACCTCTTAGGGTTTGTATTTCTCTCTCTAAAATAAGCTTAAAATGAAGAGAGATAAAGTTCTGATCCCCAAATATATCATATGTTTCTAAAAAGCAAGAAAAATACTTATATAATATTTATAAAATATGTCATGTTCGCACTGCGAACAACCTATTCGCCTAGCGAAGTCCCCTTTTTGGCACTTGAAGTGCCTCAGGAACAGTTAAATTGCCCTTAGAAAATAGCCGAGTTCGTCGTGCGAGCAATTCTTCGCACTGCAAACTACCTTGCTACAAGTTTGCACAGCAAAGTTTGGATCCTTTAGCTACTGACTTCCAAGGTTTCCTCGTTGATACTTCGCCCATCGAACATTCACTAGCTGCTCGCTACAGTTCCCAGCGAACATTGCAGAATCTTCACATTTCTTTGCCTTCCTTGTCCACTCTTTTGTGTCTTACTCATTGATGTTTTATGTCTAATTTTTGTATAATAACACATAAATCAAGAAATCTAAAGGTATTTGAAATATAATTGAAGAATCATACAAGAACATGAATTACATCTATGAAAACATGAGAACTGAGTTGAAAAGTGCCAAGAAAGATGGTTCATTTTAAGTCAAAATTTGTACTTAACAACTCTCCCCAACTAGATTTTTCTTTGTCCTCAAGCAAAGTATGCCTCTCATGAAAGCAAGAGATATTTGGTCAAACAAGAGGATTTGCTCAAGCATAAGATTCAACCAAGAGAAGAGATAACAGTTCAAATTCAAACAAGAGAAATTTGCTAAAATAAGAGGATTTGGTCAAGCATGAAAATATGCACAAGCAACATTCACCACTCAATAGAATCGAACAATGACAAAGAATTTAGTTCTTAAAGAAATATCATGCAATGTTTCAAATAACAACTAAACTCTCATACTTGAATCACTCTAACACTCCTCTTCAAAATAAGAATAAAGAAATTAACGCTTTTGCAACCGCGGGGAAATTTCACTCACCTGACAAACAATGCTAATAACAATCTAATTCATACATTCATCTAACAATAAAAAATGAAAACATGGAAGAAAAAAAATCACTAAGGAATTTTAAGGTTGTAGCTTGGTTTTGTTCACAACAAAGGGTTATTCTAAAGGTCATTGAACCGAAATTATCGATGCAAAAGGAACATTCACTGTACAAGTTATTTACATATCCCAACTTCATTCACCACTTTCTTTCCTCTATTTCAAACCTTCACAAACTTCCTTTCGCACAGTTATTTCATTCTCTATTTTTTTCTTCAAACAAGCACATTTTTCTTTTGTTTTTCACATTCATATTCACACTTTTTCTTTTCATACTTTCTTGAAATTTTTTAAATGTTTTAGCAACCTACCATTCTTTTTCTTCATTCTCTCCAACTTGAATTCAATCAAACCTTAAGTGAATGCTCCTTTTTTTTTATGGCAAGAAAATCAATTTAAAACAATATTCAAAGGTTCAAGAAGAAATTTTTAGAATCTCACAAAATTCAATGATGAACAAAAATTTCAAATTATGTACATAAACAAAGTTCATCACTAAAATGAGATCTAAACTATTTAGCCTCAAAGGGATTAATGAATACTCACTACTCATGAGTAAGTTACTTTTAGATACGGTTGTGCTCAATATAAACCAATGCCTTGATCATTTCTAATGCTTACACAAAATCACAATAATAAAAAGATAAAGCATGAATCAAACAAATTAAACAAAGTTTATCAGTCATCCTAGCATATAGTAAACAATGGAGGTTTTTCACAATTTGTGACTTTTGGTCCTAAGTAAAACAAGCGTTCAAACAAGTTACAAAATGAAACAAAAATACAAATTTGCACAAAGCACAAAATTCTTAAATCATTATAACATTATATAAAGCGGTACAATTCACCTGGCATGCATTCAATGCTCAACATCCTACCATCACCATCCAAACTCGGTCGAAGCTTCATTAAATACTTTTATACAAATAGCAACCAATCTAGAAGGAGTTCTCATCATTCCCAATCGCACTAGAGAAAACATAAAAGGAAAAAAATATATACAATATAAACAAATGTACAAAGCTTAAAAATATAGAAACTATTGCAATGCACTTCAATATCTAAACACCAATTCCCCGACAACAGCCCCATTTTGTTCGAACTGCAGTAAAGTGGCAAGAAGCAAAAATTTAGTTTTGAAAGAATTCCATCTAGGGTTTATATCGTCTCTACAAGGATCGGTGCAAGGGAAAGAACGTTGTTTAACGGTCTCTTAATTTTTAAGCTTCTTGTGAAAATTTGGTTAAAAGATTCACGTTACCATAAATAAAGCAGAAAATATAAAGACGGGAAATATAAAGTAAATACTGAAAATATAAACGGAGCCTTGTTGGGATTGAATCTCATCAATTGATAAGACATGCATTCTTTTAATCATGTTAAACACAACTCAATCATTCGTCTAATATCCTTACGTATCACCCATAACAGAGGTTATATCTAACACAACATCGAGAGAACAACTGTATTGTCTCATTGATGATGTCTCACGCAACCAACAAAGAGCACTAAGAACTTATACTCACGCAAATGCTAAGTCTAAATCTATGTCTAGAGTTTAGAACCTAACAGGTAATCATCCTAGATCTAGATCTGAAGAGTATATGTCTATAGCGGTTCAAATCAAAGATAAAAAGGTAAACAAAGATGACACTCATATCAGATAAATGATTGTTTCATATTAAACGCAATGATTAGAATACGTACATACGCTTAAACCTTTTTACATGCATTTAGCTAATCTGGAAAATGGATGTGAACATCGTTCTACATCACTATTATTACACATCCTTGCAATACCGTTTGTCAAGCGTTATCATAGTCTTTACCATATTGATCCTACTCATGCTACTTAATCAACACAATAAAATAAATGTGATGCATATGAATATCAACTCATAAAACCATGTCAAAATTTTTCTCATTGATAGATGAAAATCTAAGATCAAAGATTTGAAAAGAGTTTTTTCAAGACCCACAAATAAGCAATCAAAGATAATTAACAATAGAGAATTAAAACTAGTTCACAAACATATATTAAATGAAATACATAAGGTATCAAAAGATTACATCTAAAACCCAACAAGAGATCAAACATATTACCTTCTACCTCTTAGAGTTTGTACTTCCCTCTCTCTAAAATAAGCTTGAAATAAAGAGGGATAAAGTTCTGATCCCCAAAATATATCATATGTTTCTAAAAAGCAAGAAAAGTACTTATATAATATTTATAAAATTTGTTACGTTCGCACTGCGAACAACTTATTCGCATAGCAAAGTCCCCTTTTTGGCACTTGAAGTACCTTAGGAACAGTTAAACCGCCCTTGAAAAATATATGAGTTCGTCGTGCGAGCAATTCTTCGCACTGCGAACTACCTCGCTACAAGTTCGCACATCAAACTTTGGATCCTTTAGCTACTGACTTCCAAGGTTTCCTCCTCGCTGGGACCTCGCTGATACTTCGCCCATCTAGCATTCGTTGGTTGCTCGCTATAGTTCGCCCATTTGGCTTCCTTGTCCACTCTTTTGTGTCTTACTCATTGATGTTTTATGCCTAATTTGTGCATAATAACACACAAATTAAGAAATCCAAAGGTATTTGCAATATAATTGAAGAATCACACAAGAACATGAATTACATCTATGAAAACATAAGAATTGAGTTGAAAAGTGCTAAGAAAAATGGTTCATTTTAAGTCAAAATGTGGACTTAACACAATACAGGATTGCTTGAACTATTGAAATCCAAATGATGTTGAAAGATACATCTATGTTGGAGATGACAATTTGATAGAGGTGGAAGAAATAGGGAATTTTAGATTATTATTGTGTATTGGATTTTATTTGGATTTGAAAGACACTTTTGTGGTACCACCGTTTGGATAGAATTTATTTTTAGTTTCTTTTTTGAAAAAATACAGTTATTTATGTTCATTTAGAATCTATATTTAATTCATATATTGTTGGAACTGGTTCACTTATAGGTCATTATAATCTATATTTTCTTGACACAATAGCTATCTTAAGTGAATCCTTAAATGTGGGATCGCGCGGTACTAAGCGTAAAATTGATAATAATGATTCAGGAATATTGTGGCACAAGCGTCTAAGTTACATCTCTAAAAATAGAGTTGAGCAACTAGTGTCAGATGGAATTTTAGATTCCATTGACTTCATACACTTTGATGTCTGTGTTCAGTGTGTTAAAGGTAAACACACCAAATCAAAGAAATTTGGTGCATATAGAGATACATATGTCTTAGAATTGATACATATGGACATTCGTGGACCATTTCCCATACCTTCTTAGAATGGTCAACAATATTTTGTATCATCCATAGACGATTATTCTATATATGCATACACATTTCGTATACATGAAAAGTCTTAATCGTTGGACGTGTTCAAATCATTTAAGGCTGAAGTTGAGAATAAACTCAACAAAAGAATTAAAAAGTCAAATGTGACTGTGACAGTTAATATTACGACACATATGACAACGTAGGTGAACAACATCTGAACTTTAAGTATGGAAGTTGTGTCAAATTCCTGTTGTTGCAGGTGGTTTGTAACATAAGATTTTGCTCGTTGTGGTGGAGAGATATCTTGCAGCTTGCACATTCGACAACAGAAGATTCGTTTATACAACATGTTTCATGTAAATTGGGGGAAGGCTTAAGTATTCCCTTTTGGAATGCCCGTTGGTTAGACGCGATTCCTCTTTGTTGCTGATATCCTGCATTATACAAACTGTCAGAATGCAAACATGGTGCAGTGGCTGATTTTGGGGTTTGGAATGGCTCAGTTCGGTAGTGGAACTTGGGTGTTTTTGCAGCAGACCTGGGCGCTGAATTGGACCAACAGCGCCATGAATTGTCTCTGTTGCTGTTGGATACTTTCCCTTCCAAGGGTGTGCCAGATTATGTGGTTTGGCCAGGTGCTGTTAATAACAAGTTTTATGTTAAGGATTGTTATGATTTTATACAACAGGTGGATGGATTGGGTTGGATGGAAATTAATTCCAAGACTGTTTGGGAAATCATGTGGCAATCTACAATTTTGATGAAAGTCAAATTATTTGGTTGGAGATTATTTTTGGATAGATTACCGACACAATTTAACCTTGTAGCCAGAGGGGTAATTTCTAATCCCCATGATTTCATCTGTGTATCATGTTTTAACGCAGTGGAATCTTTGGATCATGTTATGTTATCTTGTCCAAATATTAGTCTTGTTTGGAGAGAGATATCGGTTTGGGTCGGTATTCATTGGATCCAAAGAGGTAACTATATGGATTATAATGATGGAATAGTTTCTTGGTTCGGTTCATAGATCGACGAAGAAATCAACAACTTTAATTTGGTTTTGCACTTGTTGGTGCATTTGGGGGGGTTAGAAATCAAATTATATTTAATGATGGGATAGGTTGTGTGGATGAACTTATCCATAAAATTATGCCTACTTCATAGTGGTGGGTTTCTTTGGGTTCTAGTAATAGAATTGCTTGTAGTTTATATCAGTGGTCAAAGTACCCTATTGATTTCTTGTAAGGTAGTTTGGCATGGGTGGGGTTTAGATTAGTTGTTGGGATATACTGTTGTATTGTAATTCTTAGTGTTTGGTTTGCTTCTTGCGCTCCTATTGAATATATTGGATTTGATTATAAAAAACATTTGGAGCCTTTGACAAATACCTAGAGGAATGTGAAGTCGTCCTACAGTACACTCTACTAGGGTCACCTAGCGTAAACAGTGTGGCTAAAAGACGAAATTAGACTCTTAAGGAGATGGTAAAGAGTATGATCTATCGTTCTACCTTGCCAGAGTCACTACGGGGAGAGACATTAAAGACTGCAACTTACATTCTAAATAGAGTACCAACAAAGGAAGCTCCCAAAACACTTTATGAGCTTTAGACTGGACAAAAGCCTAGTCTGAAACATTTTCATGTATGGGGGTGTCCACCTGAGGCAAGGCCTTATAGGCCAAATGAAAAGAAATTTGACTCCCGAATAGTGAGCAACTACTTTATTCGTTATTTTAAAATATCTAAGGGATACAAATTTTATGACCCCAAATTAAACTCAATTTTTGAGATGGGAACAACCATATTCTTTGAGGATATCGAGTTTGTGGGGAGAATAAGGTTATACACTTTTTTTTCAAGGAAGAATCAGTAACAATTTCAAAACGGATTCATAAGCTGCTTGTAATAAAGCAAGTATGGAACCTCCAAAAGACATTGTTGAATTTCCTCCTACTTAAGATGATTTGGTAATTCATGAAGAACAAACTTAAAATCCTCAAGAATAAGTCTTATAAGAACCAATACCATTGCGGAGATCCACTAGAGAAAGGAGAAATGATATTTTGGATGATTATATAGTCTTTCTCCAAGAACGTGAGGAAAATAATGGTATGATGGAAGATGATTCGATCAACTTCCGCCAAGCCATGCATTATTCCAACTCAGAAAAATGGAATGAAGCAATGAAGGAGGAGTATAAGTCCATGCAATACAATAAAGTTTGGGAGCTTTTTATGTATCATTAGTCTAGTTATCACCCTCACTAACCATCTCTTCACTTTCTTCTTCCTATTCCTCACCGTCTTCTCCTTCCTCATTATCTTCTTCTTCATTGTCTTCCTCTTCACTTTCTTCTTCTTCTTCTTCTTCTTCTTCTTCTTCTTCTTCTTCTTCTTCTTATTCTTTCTTATTTTCTCTTTCATTGGCAGCTTCATTGTGCTCATTCTCTGCTCCATTATCGCTAGTATCACCACCTCCAAAATCCGAGTAGAATGGCCTATTTATAGGCCATTGAAGATAGCTAATAAATTCCTTATGAGCATGCACTAACTCATGCAGAGCTTATGGATCATGCATCCTAAATTACAACATGTTCATGGATTCATTAATGAAAAACATACATCAGTGATATGCATTTGTGACATCTCAACTGTAAGTGAAGCAAGCTTTCAGATTTAGATCCATGTTAGCAAAGTGTGTCATTACAAATTATTGCTTATATTGTGTAGTAGGAGGTTATGGTAGTGGTTGCAGTTTTCTTCTTCTTCATTCAAAGCACTAGCCAAAGGCAAAGGTATTATCCAGGTTTTACATCAAACATAAATGATAATGGTCTTGAATATCCACATTAGATTGTTTTCATAATCCCATGAAGCCTGTAAATCCAAGGGCATGTTTATGTGGATAACAAATTATTTCCCACGTCTTCTTAGATATAACCCAAGATATGTCTACTTGCTTTCCTTTCAGGATCTACTAGATAAGTTGTGTAGTGTACAAAGTGGTATTGGGAGTATGTGTTGATCAAGTAACTTCAAGCACAAGGGGGGAAGGGAATTGTGGTATTTAAATTTTGTGATTAAATTAAAAACTTATTTGACTTAAAACAACAACTTGTGTTAATGGTGAGAAAATTTATAGAGAAATGCAAGGGAAAGAAAATAAAGCAGTAAAGTAAATGAAAGAAATTAAATAGATAGGGTTAAGGAGATGACGCCGAGATTTATACCAGGTTAAGTTGAATGTTGACCTAATTTTGTCCCCAGGAGATCTTCTTGAGAGTCTCACTATAACTTTGATATTTAATAGGTTATGCCACGAACCTTCGACATCACACTGGCTTATCCCCTCTTAACGTTATTAAAACTCCAAGAAGGTCACCAACGTTAATCACATAGATCCACGTTCTCCTTATTTTTTATGATGACAATGCATCTCTTAGGGAGATGGTAAAAGAGAAAACACAAAAGTAAAGTTTTGAGTGGTTAAACTCCCCCTTACATGAGTAGAAAATATACTCTACTCCTTCTAAAAGTATACTTCTCCCCATTTGGCATAATAAAAAATACGGGAAAACAAATAATGCACATAAATCATTTTGAGAAATGGAGGAAGAAGAAGGAGAAAAGACAATTTAACATATTAATCCATGCATAATTGATTTAAGATTTCTAGTTCTAATCTTATAAAAAAAAAGTTTTCCTTTGGAAGATGTTTAATAAAAATATCTGCAAGTTGATTAGGTAAAGTTACAAACTCAAGTGTGTTCTTAAGAAGAGCCTCTGCCTTAGTAGATTCCTTCTACGATGCCAACTCAACCTTCACTCGAGCGAGCTCTTCGCTAAGCTTCTTATTCACTTCGTCTTTATCTATCTCGGTCTCCTTTAGCCATTCACGTTCTTTAGAGAATCCTGAGCCTTAGTTGTTGCCTTCCGCTGAGTGTTCAACATGATTTTCAAGCCAAAAACCATCTTGTTAGATTGATAGTAGGCATAAAAATCATGCGTTCTAATTAAAACCCATTTAACATAGAAGTTTTTAGCGTATTCGACATGTTCTTATATAAACTATCATTTTATGATCATTACGAAAATCCAAGCGCGTTTGCACAAATCTTGGCGTTAAAATTCTCGTCCTAGAGGGACTAAGCTTTGTCGTCATCAAGAGTCGAGGAAGTCTTCCTCTTTTTGGGCATTGCATCCAGACTTATAGTTTCTGATTGTGCATCCAAATCAATGTTGTGTCCTAGTTGCACGTCCTTAGTAGGGTGGCTTTGAGAATTAAACCTCACCTGCCCAGCTAGAAGTGGTTGCACAATCTTCAAAAGGTGGGTGGAGATTATGGTTCTTCCATTGCCCATCTTTCTTTTTCCCTTTCCCAACAAGCAGCTCTGACGGTTGTGAGGATTGTCGGACTGTCTCTCTCTCTCTCCTTGAGTGACCTTCTGCTTGGCATGATGGGTCTTTTTCTGTTCGATAGTCAATGGTGTCATAGGTCCTACAAACAGAAAGAAGAATATGGCATAAACCTATTACTATAAAGGAAACTTCATAGGTCATGTAGGCCATCATTGCCTTAACATAACCATACACAAATAGTTGGAGAAGGAAAGCATCTATGATCGAATATATTCGCATGCATGTAATCAACGCTTCATAGTGAGCAGTACTTGCCCCAAGCAACGCTTATGAGACTTGTCCCAAGCAATTCCTGAAGGATTCATTACCATAAACTTTTCTAAGATCGCTTCCTGTTTAATTTAATCACTTAACCCTTTCC
This sequence comes from Lathyrus sativus, assembly GCA_963859935.3. NCBI lineage: Eukaryota > Viridiplantae > Streptophyta > Magnoliopsida > Fabales > Fabaceae > Lathyrus > Lathyrus sativus. Next base: position 500,952,246 of record OZ012737.1, read on the forward strand.
AAAACTCAAGCTTTAGGGATTATGAACTGTTATGACTTTTTTAGACCATAAAGAAATAACTCATGGCAAAAACATGCAAAAAGAATTGCTAGAGTATCAAGTAGTCACACTCTTTGGTCTCCCAATTAGACCTAAGTCACCCAACCCACACCTATGCTCATGCTTCATCAGTTTTGTCACACTTAACCTATAAGATGTCTATGAGAAACGTGGTTAAGTAATGACAATCAAAGAGGAAATTGTCCCTCCAATATTGACAAAGAACAAATGTGTTCCACTTACTCCCATACACTTGTCAAAAAATTATTTATCTCCCTATTTAACAAAATTATTTATCTCCCTATTTAACTAATCATGTAATACCTAATATACAATGCCTCTTGTAGCCATAAATAAACTAACTCCCCCCTTATCGTGTTTCATAAATACAACATTTCACTTTTTGTAACTATATTCTAAAGTAATAAAAAAATACAAAAAATTTAATAAATTTAATAGAAAAAAATTCCTCTAGTACTATAGGTCAATTCAACTCTCTGCCATATGTTTTTTTAGCAGATATACTACCTTAAGTTATAGATTTGACATTTAAAAAAAAAAAAAAGTTTGATAATTTATTTTAAACATGAGTATTGATATTAAATATTAATGACGGGAGAGAAAAAGGAAAGTAGGCATTATTGAAATCATTATTTTTGGTTAGTCACCATCGAATTACATCGACCCTACTATCCTCTGCCCGGTTCTCATCGGGCAGTTTCCTCTTACGTCCATTTTCCATATTTCCACGCTGCCCGAATCTAAATCGGGTAACACCTGCAACAACTGATTCAAACTGTTTCTTTCACCTATCTCAGCAAGAAACAGAAAACAAACAAACAAAGAGAGAGAAAGTTAGAGAGAGAAAGCTTCTCACACTATAAATTCTCGCGCTCTCTGTTCAAGAAGCCTACCTCCATTCTCACCTACAAAACATTTCTCCTGAAAAAGGTGCTACTTCTCACGACTGAGATTTTTTTTTTAAAGAAATGAAATAGCATTGAATTTTAACTTCATTTTGATCTTGATGCAGTTGATTTGAATTTCGTTCACAATTTTGATTTAGAAATTTTTTTGAAGAATTTTAAAGAATTTCGAAGAATTTTAAAGAATTTCGAAGAATGTGGAAGCTCACGCGATTCTCCGCGTCACGATTACGGTTGTTCTCGACGGCGATTCCTGCTGCGTGTATGGTTCATAAACGCGGGGCTGATATTCTTCATGATCCTTGGTTCAACAAGGTTCATTATCTTCCTCTTCCACTTGATTTGCCATTTTGAGAGCGCTCATAATCTGTTTCTCTGATTATGTTTTCATTTTTTTAAATATTTGATTTGTGTTTTCAATCCTAAAATGTAGGATACTGGATTCCCTTTAACCGAGAGGGATCGATTAGGGCTTCGAGGCCTTCTTCCGCCTCGTATCATTTCATTTCAGGAGCAATATGATCGTTTTAGTAAGTTTTATGCATACTCTTCTGATACCATATGTTCTTCAATGTTTATTTTTAACTTTGAATGTTTGATAGCTATAACTTATTGTTATGTTAATTTTTCAGTGAGCTCGTATAGATCATTGGAGAAGAATACCCGTGGCCAATCGGCTGACATTGTTTCCTTATCCAAATGGAGGATCTTAAATAGACTGCATGACCGGAATGAAACTCTGTACTTTAGAGTGAGTTTGATGATGAAATTGGGTTGTTATTGTGTGGAAATGTGCTAATATTTATTTTTAAATGATTCTTATGCTGTCAACTTTGGTTCTGTTTAGGCTCTTATTGACAACATCAAAGAATTTGCTCCTATAATCTATACTCCTACAGTTGGGTTAGTGTGTCAAAATTATTGCGGGTTATTTAGACGCCCACGTGGGATGTATTTTAGTGCTAAAGATAAAGGAGAGATGATGTCAATGATCTATAACTGGCCAGCTCCTCAGGTATTGAATTGATCTTAGTAAATACTGTATCTTTTTTCTTTTAGTTCATAATTGAAATGGAACATCTACATAATGTTTTTCAAGTTTGTGAGGGTTGGAACATGTAAGATAAGAGAAAAGAGAGAGAAAATTGATTCATTTGTTTTTGATGTTTTGTTATTGATTTTCTGGGTTTGTTACAAAGTAGATTAGGAGTTATATAGACATCCTAATCATACACAACAAAGTGATTTAGCCTACACCTAGTTATAACTAGCTCTAAGTTAGTTATGCTGAGGTGACAAGGGAAGCTAACAGAAGCTTCTATAGGAATCTTCCAGCATATATACTTAGACATAACTAACTCTGAGTTAGTTATGCTGAGGTGGCAGTGGAAGCTAGACGAAGCTTCTAATCACATCTCTCACAGAACATAACAAATTATGTCAATGAATTTAGTAAAATTTTAACTTCTTGATAGATGAAATGAAGTTCAAATGGGCAGGATCTTGCATTTTATTTATCTTAGGTCCATTTAGCTTCACCAAATATTCTCTGTTTTATTAGTAGCATCGAGGACTTCTGTTAGACATGTTTCTTGCTATACTTTCTTTTTATATTCTTATTCTTTTGAATTTTCACAAATATACCAAGCTAGAGTGAGGTGCGTGTAAGTATTGGATTTATAAAATAGAGGGGGTGTAGGTGAAAATAGGAAAATATAGAGGAGGTTAGTTTATTTTATTCTTCTGTACTGTCTAAGCAACTGCCATACATAAAATTGGTACTTATTTTCAAATTTGTAGAAATGATTTAGGTAAATGTCCCAGTTAATGGATGCAGTGTTATGTGACTATATGCCTTCTTGCAATTTATGAGTTTTTTGATTCATTAAGTTATATTCTTGCTCCTGGATTGTGTTATTCATTTATTAGTGTTGGTCTTAATCATCATGTTTCTCTTTGCAGGTAGATATGATTGTCTTGACAGATGGTAGTCGCATTCTTGGGTTAGGTGACCTTGGAGTTCAGGGCATTGGAATACCTGTAGGAAAACTTGATATGTATGTTGCAGCTGCCGGTATCAACCCACAAAGAGTATGTGTTTCTTTGTCCTACAATTTTCCCCCAACTTGTGCATTCTGAATGTATTCTAATTTATATATTAAAAATTTAAATTATTGGTTTTAGATTATAATTTTATTTAAATTATGTTTTCACTTTTAACTGGAACCTGTTGAGGCCAGTATCTCTCTTTAATTTACGCTGTATGCTTTTTTTTCCCCAACTATGGTAGATACTTCCAATCATGCTGGATGTCGGAACAAACAATCAAAAGCTACTTGATGATCCCCTTTGTAAGTAAAATTCATTCAATTAGATATTTTGTTTGCTTATTTCTTGGTTGTATTGTCTCATTTTTCATTTTCTGGGGACATACTTGCTTTATAAACTGAGGGAGGTTTCGTTTTTTTCAGCATCCAGATTACATGGTTTTATAATGGCTCTGCCACTTTTGTTGGTCTTTTGAGAAGGAAGAAAGCAAACATGCTAATTCCTTGCATTTTACAGTGTGTGTACTGACATGATTTTCATGTGACAGATTTAGGAGTTCGACAACCTAGGTTGGAAGGTGAAGAGTATCTTTCGATTATGGATGAATTCATGGAATCTGTTCATGCACGATGGCCGAAGGCTATTGTTCAGGTTTGCATTTCTTTTAGAACATGCTCGAGGTTTAAACTAGTAACTGGTTGACGATAAATAATTTTTTCAGTTTGAGGATTTCCAAATGAAGTGGGCTTTTGAAACCCTCAAACGATATCGCCAAAAGCATTGCATGTTTAATGATGATATACAGGTGAGTATGTGATATACGTGTTCAAGCAGTTAAGCAATGGGCTGTGTCCTTAAGTAACTACTGAAACTTTGATTTTCCATCATTTTCCTTGTCCAATAGGGCACAGCTGGTGTTGCACTTGCTGGATTACTGGGAACTGTAAGAGCCCAAGGTCGACCATTGTCTGATTTTGTGAAACAAAAGATAGTTATCGTTGGAGCTGGAAGGTAGTTGCAAAACTAATTGTGATGTAATTATTTGTGTTCAGTTTGTTTTGTTGTTCTATCACACTCCTCGTTATCGCTACTTTCTGCCTAACATGGCTTCCAAAATACTGCTCGATTCTGCCTTACATGATACATTTTTTTGTCTAACTTGCAGCGCAGGGCTTGGGGTTCTTAACATGGCTGTCCAGGCAGTTTCAAGAATGTCAGGGTGCAGTGAAACCGAAGCAAAAAGCCTTTTTTTTTTACTTGATAAAGATGTATGATTTCACTCTCTCTCTTTGTAAAGTTGCATTATTAGAGCTTCAAGTTGTAGCACCCCCATAATCATCATTCATCATAATCCTGTATAATGTTGTTACTTCATGATTATTGACCAAACATTTTTAATCCAAATGCTCTCATTCGTCATATTGTCTTAATTTATAATTTGGCACCCCTGATTTTGGATTGTTACTTAACTTTATGTATCTGATTAAAGTTGTTGATATAATACATCATTTAAGTCTCTCTGTAATGAAATAATGCCTGAATTCAGGGTCTTATCACAACAGAAAGGAGTAATATAGATCCAGCTGCAGTTCCATTTGCTAAAAATCCAAGAGACCTAGAAGGGCTTGCAGAGGGTGCCAGTATTATTGATGTGGTAATGATACTGATATTGTTCAAGGAAAACTCCTTTGGATTTAGTCTTATACGTATGGAAAAAAACAAGTTGTTAGCATAAAAAAACATGTTTATATAAGAAGTACTTTAATAATGCTAATTTAAAGACATGCATACTTGTTCTTGTGCACGCTGTAATTATTGATGCTAATTATCTTTAGGTTAAGAAGGTTAGGCCACATGCACTGCTTGGATTGTCTGGGGTTGGTGGTATTTTTAATGAGCAGGTAACCTTTTATAATACCACTCTGACATTGTCTTCTTCCTCGGTGAAGTGCATTAAACAATTAAAAGCAAGACATTTTTGAAAATGACATGATTAGACATCTTTGGACTTTACACCATTCATTTCACAGTAATTGGGTTTATTTTAATCGTTGGTATTCAACTCAGGTTCTTAAGGCAATGAGAGAATCTGTTTCAACAAAACCAGCTATCTTTGCCATGTCTAATCCCACTATGAATGGTTAGTTTCTACAAAGTTTATTCAGCACTCAAAATTGCTTGATTATGTACATGTTTTTCATTTTGATATTTTTTGTTCTTATTGGTACAGCTGAGTGCACTGCTATTGATGCATTTAATCAAGCTGGAGAAAACATAGTGTTTGCAAGTGGAAGCCCTTTTGAAAATGTAGATCTTGGTAATTACCTCTTAATATGATCTTTTGGCTTTGAAATATCTTGTCATTTTCATATATTTCTTAGACATGGAGGCTATATAGGATATACATCATGTTGGTAGAAAGTTTGGTTGATTTGTTCATTATCATGTATTATCATTACCTCCAAATTAATTTTTGTACAGGAAATGGAAGAGTTGGCCATGTAAATCAAGCCAACAACATGTATCTGTTTCCAGGGTAGGGTGTGGGCTTATAAATTTTCATGAATCATGCTCTGAATGAAAATGTCGGGGTAATTTTTATTGTAACCTTCCATTTCAGGATTGGCTTGGGATCACTTCTGTCTGGTGCTCGTCTTATAACAGATGGAATGTTGCAGGCGGCATCTGAATGGTATAATCCCGCTCCAGTGGAAGTTTAGTTAATTATCTTGTTTGATGTTTCTAGCCAAGCAATGCATGTCAGTTGGGGATTTTATTTTTGAAATGTAATATATATAATATTATCATAGATGGCAGTCCCTCTCTCTTGCAACAGGCTCTACACTAATACCTTCAGCACATTTCTTCTAAAATTATATGTGAAGTGCATATTATTTATATATATATATATTTATTTTTTTTGAGATTAACATTCTGTCAACCTCACAGCCTTGCTTCATACATGACAGAGGAAGACATCAAAAAAGGAATCTTGTATCCATCCATTGATTGGTATTGCTCCATTTTTTTCCTTGTTATCATTTGATTTTTGTTTTCTCATGGCTCTCTTCTTCCACAGCACTGTTTCTGAACTACTTCAAAGAAATAAAAATCAATTTGTTTAGACACACTTGTATTAGGATCTTGATCCAAGTTTGGTACCATGTAACAATATAGTGTTTGGAAACAAAACTATATTTTTTTATATGGTTAAGAAAATGTGTACCCAAATCTTTAAAAGAAACAATGGTATGGATGTATATAGTTGTGTGTGGGAGCTAATAAATTAGTTCTACTTTTGTACTGCAGTATACGAAATGTTACAGCAGATGTTGGGGCTGCTGTTCTACGTGCCGCCGTTGCTGAAGGGATAGCTGAAGGACTTGGTGGTGTTAGGTCCAAAGAACTTGAACATATGTCAAAAGTATGGAAACTTTCATATTAGTCACTGATCATACATTGCATATTCTGGTTGGGTCGACTGGTATAATTTGTATTCTATCAGTGGAGAGTGAAGCAACCAAGATTAGGAAGAGTCCGTTACAAAATTGATCATATCTCTTATGTTATACTATATATGCTTCTGATGTCAATGCTAACCTTGTTTTACTCATTCTGCTGCTGCTAACCTTGTGGTTGTTTGCTTTGGCTTCATTGCAGGAGGATACTTTGGAGTATGTAAGAGGAAATATGTGGTACCCTGAATATTGCCCCCTCGTTCATGAAAAATGAGCTTTCTATGAAGGCTTTGCATTATTCATAGCTCAAAGTGATTTACTCAAGCCGTGTCCAATTTTTGGTTTTTAATCACAGCAATTCATGATTGGCAAGGTTTAGAGAGTTGAAGCTCAGATAATGAAAGGGAAGGGGAAAAAGATGTGTCTCTTTGTTGCAATCGTACATTGTTAAGAGTAATCAGTAATGACGTTTTGACTTAATAGTTCGTGGTGTTTTCTTTTAGAAGCTCTGCACCACAAGTATGATAGACAGTTGTTTAGCATCAAAAGAAAGAAAAAGACAGTTAATTATTTTGTTCTATTTGTCTCTAACGGTGAAGTGCATTAGGGTGGATCCTTTTCTTACGAACACTATTGGATAGTTGATTCTTTTCTTTTTTATTTCGTGTAGATTTTCTTTTGTAAAGTTTCCTAAAATCTCTTCGCGATTCTAGGATTTGAATTGATTGTAATCTACATGTAAACAATCTTTGACTGATGAATAAAGTATAACATCATTTCCCTCACTATTTTCTTTTTCATTCATTTGTTTTTTCTTACTCCTCTACGGATAGCCAAAATACTTGCAGGCAACCTCACATGCTCTTCCCATGACTGTACCAGTGATGACGCCGGTGACTGGAGACTGTGCATGAGGGGTGTAGGTGGCGACAAATGTGGCGCCGGAATCAGTGTGGGACACGGTACTGGAAGAGGCAGAGGAGGTGTCAGTGATGGCGTTGCAGGAGGCAGCATTGGTGTTGGTGTTGGAGGTAACGTCAGTGCCAGTGCTGGAGATGGCCCATTACAGTGCTTCAAAGGTGGTTATGACAGCAACCTCAGCACCGGTTTTAGTGACCACGAGGCACTCTCAAACTCTCTTTAGGTCAATGTTCAATGACTAAATGGAAAAACTTATATCAAATGTGCCCAAAACGTCTGTCTGGTAATACAAGGCAAGAGAAAGTTTAGATTTCCGAAGGGAATCAAGGAAAAACCAACAGGAGATTCTTATTTTAGACAATGGAAGTCTGAAAACTCCTTAAATATTGATCTGTTAGTTACCCTTTGGAACCAACAATAGCCAAATCTTTCATGTTCTTACCATCTAGTTACAAAGAAATTCCGGAAAGCCGTCAAGAGACACATACTCAACATTGAAAATTGCTCTTAATTCTTCAGGTTAAAATCAAAACTATGGCATGTTAGACAAGGCTGCAAGGATTTGACCACCTATGACATTGGCAAGAATTGAATCTTTGCTATGATGACATTGGACAAGGCTGCAAGGATTTGACCACCTATTATAACATATGATGACATTGGCAAGAATTGAATTTTTGCTATGGTGTTCTATTCATTAAAAGGCAAGAGAATGATCATATTTTCAGGTTTTTGGCTGGCCTAAATGAGGAGCTTTTTGAAGTGAAAGGCATAATATTGGGGAAGTGAGGCCTGTGCAATCCAAGCTTGTTATTATGATCAAAAGTAACAGGTTTCTGTCCATAGTTTTCATTTGACAAAGGAACAACTAGACAAATTCCTCGAATCTCAAAATCCTTGTTTTGTAGCCCAAAAAAGGTATAAAAAAATTAAACTACTCTTGTTAGTGTCAATTTTAACCATACATGGATACTGAATTCAGGAATTGACCATATGAAATGTGAAACTACTCTTTTTCTGTCTTACAATCTCTGTAAAAGCAATCAAAAGATAAAAATTACAAATGGCTCTTTTTTAGTCATTGTAAAAAAAGTTCTTTTGTGATTTCTCTAATGTTAACATGTCTTATGTTATAAGATGTTTGACTTAAGTTCTAAGATGTCTTAGATAAGTAACACCTATGACTTAATTATTGCAAAGTCTTCATTGGGGCAACTAAGAAAATGAATGATGTAAAGAAGATTGTGATTGCTACGAGTACTCCTCATAGTTTGAAGTTACATGTTTCTAAAATATTAAAGAGGAGAATTTTAATCCTGATTTGTTACATGTCTCTTATGCTTTTGTTTGTTATTATTGTTTATTGAGTCTCCTCTTCAATTGTACAATTTTGGATTAAGTTTTAAATCCATTTGTTTTAGCATGCATAATTCAAGTGTTATCTTTTGAGTATGATCATTATGTTTTGAATCAATTGTTTGAGTTAATGGAACAAGAACTATATTTAATGTTGGTTCAAGTAACGTGGCAAATAGAATCTTAAACTATTTTGAAAAACTTAAAAAGTAAGATTTCATGTGAGTGACTCAAATCACTCACAAACCTTGATTGAATCAATTCAAATAGAGAAAAACAGAAAGACTTTTCCATTTGTGACTCGAATCACAAGTTACACCTGATTCGAATCACACAATTCCTGTTAACCTCTGCCCAATTTGATTCGAATCACACAATTCCTGTTAACCTCTGCCCAATTTGATTCGAATCACCACTTAAACATGACTCGAATCACAGTTTCTCACATTTTTCTATTGGCCATTGTCCAATTTGATTCGAATCATGGTTTTATACATTACTCAAAATATGACCATGACTCGAATAACAGTTATAACTTGACTCGAATCACAGGAAAATGGGTCACTTACTTTATGTTGATCTTGTTCCAATCTACTTGTTCACTTGACTCAAATCAACAAACGTTCTTAACTCGAATCAAACAACCATTTTCACCTATTTTTGTGTCATATCTCCAACATCTATAAATCTTTTGTCACCTTACATTTTTCACATAACGAGCATAACGTACAGAACTATGTGAAAACAACTTCCATTTTGAAAACTCAAATCTCTTGCAAACTAAATTCTTTCATCTTCAACATCATGTTTTGTTCATTGTTTAATGGATTCAAATCTTGATTAGAAAGATTTTTGATTGTCGAGTGTCATACCCCAAAATTTCTCCTACCTTCTCATTCAGTTCATCTGACTTATGGTTTTGTTCGTTTGCATACATGGTCATCAATTCATTCAATTAGGTCATGAATTTAACATACCATTCATCACATTTTGCGTAGTACAATCACTAGGTCAAAGTTCGGCAATAATGGATTTAATCGGTTCAAGTGGATTTTCGAGACAAATATTATTTGGTAATTATTCAGGTTTATTTTCCACATTACTTGTGGTGCGGATCACCTCTTTATTTGAGATTTATTGTTAGTTAAGAGATTTGACTGATTGTCACTCAATTCAGAAGTTTGCTAGGATTTGATGAAAGGGGTAAAGTTGGAACTTACTAGAAATTCACGATACATTGTATATTTCTTGAGATACAAGTTGAAAGAACAGATTACAAGGAAAGGGGATAAAAAATTACATCTTTTGAAAATAGTTGACATTTTTGTCTAATAGTTGATATTTTGGTCAGATAGTTGACTTTTAGGTCAACTGTTGACCATTGACTCGACTTTAATTCTTGAGTTTGTCTAGACCTATTCTACAAGTATTTGATTAAGGAATTCATCATCATTCATCAAAAATGGATTGTGTCACGATTAAGTCAAGTGTTAGTTTCCGACAATTCACTACTTGTTTTTCAACACTTTCCAACATTGATTCATACACAAATAATTCAAAATTTAATCCATGAGTTTACACAAGGCAAAAATGTTTATTTTCAACATAAAATCACTTCTTAAAAACACTTAAAATCATGGGTTAAGTCACCAAAAAGTTCAAGGCAAAGTGGTAGAAAAATCAAGACAAAAACATTCAAATTCAAGTTAATTACTAGTGATCATTTACCTTACATATTAACTTGTTACTTTTTCTAAACTCCAACACCATTGGTCTCTAACCACCCTTAACTACATATTTCTCCACAAGCCATGCATTTATCTAATTACCCCTATCTCCCCTAACTACCAAACTAACTCAAAACACCCAAACAAACACAAATCTCAACTTTTATTTTTTCGTTCAATCTTAACACTTCTTAACAATTAATCCTATGGTTGAAATTGATGATCCTCAACTAATGATTAAATTAATTTTTAACCATTGATAAAACTTACTTGAATCACAATCCAAGGGTAATTATCTATCTACCAAGTATATATAAACATGTTATTTTTCACATTTTAGGGGCCTAGTTAACATGACTAATCTAACTTAAAAAATTCACAATTAATCATTATTTTTTCCACTATTTTTCTTCTCAATTTCTCTCTTTTCTTCACTCCATCACCATCACTAAAGTTCATCTTCATCACCATTTAGAACTTCATATTGAAGTTTTAAAATGGTGGAACTTAGCCACAATTCAATTTCTACAATTATCAATCGACAAATTCTATATTATCATCAATAATTTCTACATTATCATCAACAATCTTCATCTAAAGTTCATCACGATTCAAGCACAATCATCATTCAAAGTTCATCGATTCAAACTTATTCATCAATATTCTACATTTAAGATTCATCTTCTATATTCATTCATCATCAAAAATCATTATTAAACTTGAAATTTAATTGGATTAAAGGAGCTTATTCTTGAAGTTTTTTGTACACTAAATTTCAACACTAATCGGAACAAACCTCAGTTTGGTCAGTAATTTTTTATATCTTCTATATTCTTGCCTTAAATTATTGAATGTTTGGTTAATTTAACTTAATTTAATATAATTAATAGAGTTTTTATTTTACTCAATTAATCTAATTATTTTACTCAATTAATCTAACACATGTCAATTGTTGAATGGTTATTGAGTTGAATTGTTAGAGTCAATCTTAGTGGTAAAAGAATTTATGTGGCTGGTTCCTTTAGTTTTTGACTTTGTATGGAATTTATGTGTAACTATTTTGAGGGTTATTATGAGATCAAATTGCTATCACAAAGTAGGATACAAACTCCTTGTAATTACGATGGAATTTCTTGTCTAACATTCTTTTTTCTAATTATTACTGTATTGTCTTCATTTTAATTTAATTCACATGTCACTATTTGACTAGTAATTAGATTAAGCTTAGAAAATGATTCTATATATTTTCTACAAAAATTATCATAGTCATTAGAGTTAATTTCATTTTGTATTAAAAATAAGATTTTAGTTCTCTTGATTAATTAAAATTAATTTTTATAATTAGAGTTAGATTAGAATTAATTAGAAATTAGGACTAATCATAAGTATTATATATTTCATGCGTTGTTATGTTTTTCATAATTTCATATGCTTGTATATTAATTTTCATTTGTATTCTTTAATTCATTAATTGTCATTATTTTAAGTTCTTAATGCCTTATTCTTACTTTTTATCTTATATGCTTGTATATATTTTTAATTTTTGTATGGTTTATGATTCATCTCTCATTGTGGAAAAAGTGTACCCAATCTCCATAAAATTGTATTGATTTATTTCGTATCCCCCATGACGGGTAAAATGTCTCACACTCCCTTGAACATGTAATATCGTAGGATTTATCTTCTTTACCGCTTCCTTTTGCATGCTAATTAACGAGATAAAACCGAAACGATAAACACAACCTTTTCAAAAGAATAAAACACACTTGATTCAACGTCAAGTGCTTTTCAAAATCAAATTCATTTGAAAGCAACAAGAGTGTTTGATCCAACGTCGAGTATCTCATCCATTCCATTCCTATACCACCCTTCCATTTCATTTCATACCTCTCACATTTAAAATCTAAATACTTGATCCAATAAAAAACCCTTGATTCAACGTCAAGTGACTTTTCCTAAATAAATTCAAAACACTTAAAAATACGATTAGAATTGTGCGCCACGAGCCTTAAGTAATGGAGAAAGAATGAGAATGGAACTTTCCTACTCTTATTATGAATATTTTGAACACGAGACGCTTGGCTCGCTCGTTTGAGATATTCACCTCCACTCATAGACTTTAGTACAATTCATGTCAAAAATCTTCTTTTCAAAACCTAAAATCAACAATAAACTCCTTCTTGGAAAAAACACTTTCATAATTGGATGTTCACCTTTCCTTGGTTAATCACCGATTCTCGATTAAAAGACCATCTTTTTCTCTTTTAGGGTTAATCACCTCTTGGTTAAAATACTCGTCCCTTGGTTAATCACCGATCCTCGATTAAAATACCAACCTCTCCTTAAGGTTAATCACCACTTCTTGGTTAACAAACCCTACAACCCCTTTCTTTGGATAATCATTGATTCCCGGTTAAAACATCATTTCTCTTATCTCTTTTAAACTCTACTTCTTCTTTGGATTGAACATCACTCATATCACTCTTATTCCTTCTCTTGGTTATGACACCACTTGTTTTCTTATCCTTAGTTCAATGAACTACGAAACTCTGACTTCCTCATTGCATTATGAGGATATGTAGACACAAGATTGCGATATCTTGGCGAGAAACCTTCCTACAAACCTTCTTTTCAACCCTCTTTCATTTTTCACCCATAGTTCTCCAAACTACGGAGCTCTGATTTCTTCATTGCATTATGAGGATACGTAGATACGAGGGCCCCAATCCTCTGCGGACACCTTATTTATAAATCTTTTTTCCTTTTCACAAGTAACCTTTAGATAATAACACCCATCTGAGTAAAGAACAAGTAAAATGGTTCCCGTCGAGTACGACGGATGTGAGGGATGTTAATATCTTCCCCTCATATAACCGACTCCCTTACCCATTTCTCTTTCCCGTGAGTTTTATCAATATTTTCCCTTTTCTTTTGGAATAAATAAAGTTTGGCGGCAACTCTATTGTATCATCGAGCGTGCGATGCGCTCGAGTATTTTTCGCGCCACGACAGGAAGATTTGTCTTGGAGTTAACGTTTCTTTGAAGAGTGTGTAAAGATTTTTAAGATACTTGCAAGATCTTAGTAGTTGTGACTGGTGGTGACAAATTCCAGTGGAAAGAAGGAGATTCTTCTCTCCCGGTTGACCTTGGTATTGCTGTGTGGAAGCCTACAAATAAGGTAGAAGTTCTTCTTAATATTCGGACAGTTCATCGCTCAAGTAATCGGTAGGATCAAGAGGGATTGGCATATACGAAGACTTGAAGTATATTGGCAAAGATGGAAGATTCAAGAAGCCATGATCAAGTAAATATTTCGCAAAGACTTTGACGTCAAGAATGTATAAAGTTGAATTCCAGATAGGATATTTATTTTCTCAGAGCTCTTGTGGATTTTTTTATTGTATGAACTTGTGTAATATTTGTCAAATTATAGTGGAAGAACAACTTTCAATGGGAAACTATTGGAGAGTGGAGTAGACTCTTGCGAGGGTGATAGAGTTGAACCTGAAGGTAAGGAAAATACACAAGAAGAGAGGTTGAATTGTGTCATTCATTTTTTTTACTTTGCTTCTGAATAGAGTTCAGACTCTAAACCACTATTCAAATTCTGATAATTAATTGCAACAAAATAATAATATAAGAAAATAAATAACAACATAACACACAAAGATTTATATTGGATCCTCCCAAACTGAGAGTAGTCCAGTCCTTTTGCAGCATAAAAGATTTTCACTATAATCAAAACATGATTACAATCGCTTATGCACTTAAGCATAAGACTTTTCTGCTTAGACCCTTAGCCCGAGACTTCCTGCTTACACCCTCAACTCAAGATTTCCTACTTAGATTCCACGAATCTAAGACTTCCTTGCTTAAACCTTTCACGTTCAAGACTTCTGCTCAGACCCTCGATCCAAGACTTCCATGCTCAAATTCCATGAATCCAAGACTTCTGCTTAAACCTACAGTCCAAGACTTCATGCTTAAATCCCCACGGATTCAATACTTCCTTGCTCAAGCCCTCTAGACTCAAGACTTCAGCTTAGACTCACGGCCCAAAACTTTCTTGCTCAATCAACAACTAATTAAGACTTCAATGCTCTAGCACATAGCAGGAGACTTACTTAGCTCAAGCTTCACAGCAAGAGACTTTGATGCTCAAGTACATAGCAAGAGACTTTATCTAAACTATTAAATAACTTGTTTAGCATAATAGAGAATAAGGTGTACTTAATACATAATCATAGGTACAGGGCAATAACCATAACAAAGGTCATAATACTTAAGATTTCTAAGATATTCAATGTTTAAGAAATCTTAAGTCTTTGTACAATTTACAACATATAACAGAAATTATGCATACTCGATTGTATTGTTATTGTTGATCTTGTTATTCTTCCATTCTGATAGAAGCGTCCTTCTTGGCTCTTTTTCTTTATTCTTCTTGTTCCTTGTTGAAAAACCATCTTGAATCTTCAACTACTTATATAGCAGCTTCAGAGGAATAGTCGTTGGAATAGATAACATGTACAAGCATCTTTGTTACTCTATAGTACAAGAGACGTTAAAGATAGATACACAAAAAAATATTGATCCATTATGTAACTTGTTTAACCATTGCGTCTTTCATATAATCTTGTACTATAGATCCATTGAGAGTAGATATCCGTAAAACATATAAACTCTTATTGAGCCTTGTGAACACAGACTCTAGCTGACAAACTGATTTAACATTGTAGTGTGCTTTCTGCAGTACGGATAACTTAGCTTTATCGTTGATTCTGAATGATCACCAAAAACTGATATATTCAATAAGTTTAGAGACAATATATTGTTCTTCTAATGTTGAGGTCTTCAGCTTCATAGTTTATATAAATCTATATTATTAGTCTTCACTTAAAGAAAGTTCTTCA
Organism: Lathyrus sativus; assembly: GCA_963859935.3. Lineage (NCBI taxonomy): Eukaryota > Viridiplantae > Streptophyta > Magnoliopsida > Fabales > Fabaceae > Lathyrus > Lathyrus sativus. Next base: position 500,967,636 of record OZ012737.1, read on the forward strand.
GATTCTGAACCATTGGAAGTCAATAACTTAACTTCTCTCAAGTGTGTCCTTATATCAGATTCTGAATATATTCTTCTTTAAACTTTAGAAACTGAACACTAAGAACACATATTAGATAACACCATTGTTCTTTTAATACTTTGTTATCATTAAAACTCAAAGGATATATGTCATGAACAAATCTTGTTATAATAGAACCACTATACATCCCTTTGTTTTCTCTCTCTCTCTCTCTCTCTCTCTCTCTCTCTCTCTCTCTCTCTCTCTCTCTCTCTCTCTCTCTCTCTCTCATTTTAATTTTCATAGGTTATTGCATGTTTATTTAGTCCTTTTTTATTGTAGTTTATTGTTAATTTCTGTTGGTAGCGATTTATTACATAAGTATATGTTTTGTTAAATTCTGAACATATTTATGTTTTAGTGCTTATTGAAATCTGCAAACTATGATGTTAGAATTCTATAGCAATTGAATTTTGTAAAGAATACATCTCATGTAATTTACAATTTATCAATTCAATATAGTTTGTAACTTTTTGTTATCGTCTTTGAACAATCTAAGGATAATTGTGAATTTAGTATAATTACATTTGTGATTCCTTCTAAGATAAGCATGGCGTCTTTTATTTTGTAAATCGCTTTTCGCAACGCAAATTCTGATTTTTTATTTTGAAAATCAGTCAAATTTTTAAAAGGATCTATTTACTCTCCTATATTTTTAAAGGGAAGATATATTTCTAATTCGTTCCAAAGAATCTTTAATTTAGAGAAAAATCCAGTGCCTAATCGTGAATCTTGTCGAAGGAAATATTTTTGTTTTTGCATTTTTGATATTCGAATCAAATCACCTTGTGAAAAACGCTCCTTCAAATCATTCCATACATCTTTCACATTCTTCAGCAAAACAATGGATTTAGAAACTGAATTCATTAACCATGAGTGCACAAGCATGATGCACCTAGTCCAAGCTTGCATAGTAGGGATCAAACGAATTAAAGGTATGTTGATAATGTCATCGATGAATTCAAGCTTCATCTTTTCTTCAAGTGCACGATGTATAGAACGTGCACAAGAATGATAGTTAAAATCGGTGAGCACTAGAGTAACGGTAACAGATGAAGGGTAAAATGGAGTAGATCGAACTAGAATTGAATATGTGGGAGCTGCATGAGAAGACATGTTAACAATGAGAAGTTAGCTTACAGCGGAAATGCTCTAATAACGGTTGATATCATGTTAACGATAAATCAATGAAGTTACAGCTAACTTCATAACAGAATCTGAATGAAAACAGATTGAAGTGCAAATGTATATTCATTTGAAAAAGGAATGAGAATGAGCAATCATTCTTATATACAGTTAGATGGTGATCTACACTAACTATCATGGAGTTTCAACTACACGAGGACTGCTCTAAGTATGCTAACCGAATTACAGTTATGAAAACAATTGGCATAACAGAAAAAAAGTTGACATAACATAAAGTTAATTGAATGTTAGCTTGGATAGAAAATATCTTTACCATTATTTCTTGTTTTAAGTTCTCTGTTGTGCAAATAAATTATGAAAGTGAGTTTGTTGAGTTTTTAGCTTTCCCACCTCACCGGACCAATCATTCTAAAAGTTTAAGAGTGCTTTATCAAAAATAAAACCGAGTCTCATATATGTGGTTGCTACAGAGATATTCGGCAGGTTGTAACATGAGTTTTTATAAGGAGAAAGTACATCTTTGCTATCAAGTTTTCAACATTCTATTCTGAAATAAGGCCTTTTATGTTCAGAGAAATTGTGTGAGAATATTAGAGGTTTGAACAGAAATTTAATAGGTAGGAGAATTTTTTATGGAAGAGAAAACTTTGTATTTTGGCTTGATACAAAAGTGTAGGATTATATTTCTATTTATAATATTCTAAAGAAAACTTTAAACACACTAATTCTAGAGATTTCTCAACTCTAAAAATTCTAAGAGTATTCTAAAAAAATTACATAAGAAATATCTAGACAATGAAAATTTTACCCTAGGGATGCTCAAATTAACCGGTTTGATGGTTTATCCATAACCATATCTGAATCCGATTTTCAAAAACCGGTTAATTTTATTTTGGTTTTTCAACTAATTCATTTTTAAAATTAGCTGGACATCCATATTCAATTGAATGGATAACCACAACCAAATAAAAATCCAGAAGAAGCCCAATTGCAATTTTCTCTTCTCCTCTCTGATCGAAGATAATGTGCTTCTATCTCAATCCTATTCCCATTGTGAAACCCTAATTTTAACCTAAACGAGTCTCAGTTCTTCTCTCTCAATCGATATATTCTTTGTTCCTCTCTCTCTCAATCTCAATCGATGTATTCTTTCTTCTTTTTTCAATCTCATTGGAAAACCCTAACGTAAACGATCATCCTCCTTTTCAACTCAGGTAAATGCATTTACGTTCCTTGTATTTCAATTGTTCCATTTTTTGAATTTTATGTTTGATATGTGTTCCATTTTCGATTTTGTTACTTATATTTCAACCATTCCATTTTCTGATTTTATGTTTGATGATGTTCCATTTTCAATTCAGTTTTATTTTCAATTCAGTTTTATATATGACTTCAATTCGATTGCATTCTTGAGTTTGATGATGCCTTTTAGTGCTTATTGCAGGTTTATTCTGGAAATTTCACCTCAACAAACGTTTAGAAAAACCCCAGACATTTTATTAATCAGGTGCCTTATTTCTACTTTGTTTTAGCAATTAATGAAAATTATTCAACTAGTGTATAATTTTATATTAGATAGTAATAACTAATTTACCAATGGAACCTACTATATTATAATCTGGGCATTAGAATTAGAACTGGAACAGGAACAGTTGTTCATCCATGTAATGTAAACAATTTTTGTTTTTTTTTCTTTTTAACTATTTAGTACTATTTTATCACTAACACATATTGACAATGACTTAGTCTGTGGAAACACTTATATGCACAGAAGATTGGCTTGGCGGATCACCTTCACCATTGCCCACACAAGATGATATTGAAGAGCTTGAGAAGATTGAGCGAGGTAAAGTTAAATTTAATAATAAATTGAAAAAGTTTGATTAAAGATGGTATTTATTTCATATAATTTTTTTAAAAACTTCTATCTTATTTTTCAGAATATTTTTTGCAAAACCAATCTAACGGAGGTAATTCTTATGATACTTTTGATGAGGATTGAAGATAAAAGAGAGTTCTAACTGTTAGGTATTCTCTTGCAGCTTTAATTTCCAAGTATATATGGAATTATTGATTATTGGTGATTGCATCAACATAGAATTTAATTAATATTGTTTGCTATTAACTATGGAAACTAAGACTAACATAGGTATAATGCCCACTTGGATGGCTCTGTCACATAATAGAGGTATTTTCAATTATTCTTTTTAGTAATAGAGTGTTTTTACCAGTGAGTAGAGATGTTGTTTTGCACATTGTTGAGTGTTGACATAGAATTTAATGAATATTGTTTGCTATTAACTATGGAAACTAAAACTAATTGTTGTAAAGATGTCTCATTTCTCTTTTTTACTCGATTCTCTTTATGTAACAAAACTGTTTTATGTGTTGTCTAGGAGTGATTGTGTGAAGAATGATTGAATCCCTCAAATGATTGGTGATGATTGGAATATATAGAATGAGAAAGATAACAGAATCTAACTCTATTAGTTTTTTTCAGTTGAAGTTTGTTATCAGTTAATAACGATGTTAAAGTTCTGTTAAGAGTTAGTTTTTAGATGGAAGTTAGTAGTTAACAATTGTCTATTGTAGGGAAGTTAGTTAAAGTTCGATTGGAGTTAGTGGTTTTGCTTTGTCAATTTGAAATAAAGGTTATGAACTGAATATTAGGGAGTATGGAATTTGTTAAGTTAGTTGTGAGTTAAAGTTGATTTAGTTAGAAATTTCCACCATTAGTGTTAGTTGCCTTAGTCATGAGTTGTAGTGAAGCTAGCTGTCAAAGGTGTTGATGAATGTTACAATTTGGTTAAGGCCTGCTATATGTGAGTTGCAATTTCGAAATTTTAGTGAGGAGTGAATGGGAATATGTTGACATATTTTGAAGCTCAATTAATAATCAAGTTGAATTTATTCAATCAGTGCTAGAGTTTTTATTACTAAAGGCAAGTTGACAATTCCTACAGACTACATCTGAAGACGATTACGATTTAACTAGCAAGTTCGAGTTAATTGTTGAGATATGAATATCACTTAACCATATGAATTGATATACAGATAAAAGATTGTGCTGAAGATTCAAAAGAAAAACCGTTGAAATTATTGCAACTTACACTCACCATATGAATTGAAATTATTGCAACTTACACTCAAAAGAAAATATTGTCATGATTACAGGCTCTCATGTTTTGTTTTTTATCCTAAAAAACATTCATTTATATGCCTTTAATGTTATACCTCATTGTATATTTATTGTGTAAGTAGTCTTACCTTTCATTTGCAAGAGATTTGTTTCATGACTCAGACCTGGAACATCAAAATCACTCAGCAGAACTTTTGCACTATTTTAAAAAGAAAAGTAGAAAATAAAACACATTTCAATTTCTTTGTATTAATAAAATCGAGTCCCCTAATGCTTTGATGCAAATGCTGAAGTTTTTGTTTTTTGCATCACCAAATACGGCGATGTTCTGAACTATCAGGCATTTACAGATGCTAAGGGGATATACACAGTCAGAACCTTTGTTTATCGACCGGTCAACGTTCCATCTTATTGCTAATTGTTGCACCCTAATTTTTGACTCTAAGGTCCCACTTATTTTGCATCATCTGTATAGTTTATCATCTCGTACATTTTTCATAATACTTAATTTATCAGCTGAAATAAATTTTTTGGACAGTTTAAGCCGTTTTAGCGGGTAAAATTAATTTCAAAAATTGACAAAACGTTGTATTTTTCCGAATCGTGTATTTTTTGCTGATCACTTTGGTGTATTCATTTTATTTTTTTGAGTACTTCAATACCGGTCCAATTATTCGTTTTTTACTGTCTTTATTTCTAATTTCAATTAATATATTCTTTTAATCCATCAAATCTTTATTTTATATTTTATTGTAAATATTTTATTTTATTTTATTATTTTATGTTTATCTTTTCCTTATTTTGGGGAGCTTTTAAAAAGTTTTTGATCTTATAGTACTTTTTAAATTTTGTTCAAGTTTCTAGTAATATAATAGACATAACATGTACTACCCTCTCTCTCATAGGCACATCAATCTACTAGACCCCACAATCCCACAAAGAAAAAAAGGCTATGTACTCACATCACCCTCACCTTTTCTTGATCCATCTCAATCACAATATCATGATCTTCATTTTCCCACACAAAAACCACTTGATTTTTTGAACTTATATTTTATCATTTCTTTCTCTCACATAACTCCAAGACTCTCCATATCTACTTCATAATGGCCACGTGAAGATGAAAAAAAAGACTCCTACACAACACGAAAAAATTTTCATTCAAGCCATTCTTCTTCCCTTCATGAGCACTATTCACGTGAGATCCATACAAAACTCAAGTAGCAAGACCATGCAACACGACTCACTGTAGCCGTGAAATCCACAACTCCTATCGCCGATAAACCGCACATGACACAACCACGTGAACTTATCACTTCCAACAACGTTTCAACGATTTCTCTACAACAATACCAGAAGTGGCAGCGTCGACAACATTCCAACGCGGCGACAATCTTGGTTCGAAATCTCTATATTTGAATTAATAGTACAAGCTTTTATAAGGTATCTCTTATTTTCTTTACCTTTTCATGTTGGTTTTTGATATTTATTTCTTTTTCTTTTCTTTCGTTAAAAATAGCATTGATGTTGTAATATAATTTTGTGTACTTATGTGTGTTTAATGTGTACTTATGTATGTTTTGCTTTGTATTTATGTGTGCCAACTGTGTATTAATGTGTGTTTCTTTTGTAATATAAAAGTGACTCACTGCATTTTCATGCTACTGTTTTGGTGTTATAGTTACAAGTGCTTGAAGTGTGTATATTGGATTTGTTTGGAAGAGAATGAACAATGACTATTTGCTAAAATGAACACACTTTTGTTTTTAGTGAAATTTGGAATTCAAATTTAAATGCTGCACCTAAAGTTTCACTTATACTTCTTTTAGTTTTAAAAAAAGATATATGTATCATTAGACTTTTCATTCTTTTAAAAGGGACGCTTTTTATTTATTTATTTATTTATTTATTATTAGTTATAATATATATTTTGTTTATTAGTTATAATATTATTTATTTATTTTATTCGTTACAATGTTACTGTTTGGTGAGAAAGATGGAATACATTTTTGCCATTTGAGAAAAAATAGAGATTTTGTTTTGTTATGTATTAAATTTGTATTGTAATGTGTTTGGTTTTAATGCTGCTAATGTGCTTTCATTACACTATGGTTGCCATATCAGTAAGTTCTCATGCTACTAGTTTGTCTTGATGTTGCTAGTCTATAGTGATTAATTTGTTTAATTTAATTGTAAATATTTTTTTAAACATATAATTTTTAGATCTATTTATTTATTGAACTTTTGATTTTGTATATATTTTTCTTTTCATAACATTAAAAAATAATCAAAAATATTTTTATTTATTTATTTTTAAATTGTTAATTTTGTAAATTGCTTGTGATAATATTTGAAAATGACAAAAATATGATATGCATGTTTTTTTTTTTTTGTTGAGATTTTATTCTAGCATTTTATTTGTCTTATTTGTTCTTGGTTCTTAGAACCTGACAACTCGTAGTCCCACGAACTACGAACGCTCTGATTTCTCGTTGAGAATACGTAGGCACAAGATGCGATTTCTTGGCGAGCTCACTAACAACTAACTTTCTGTTAACATTTACAACTTAGGATTGGAGTCGCCGTGCTCCAGATAGTTGTCCCGCCGTGGACATTTCCCATGTTTACCTTTGTCATAGGACTTGGAGTCGTCGTGCTCTATTTAGTCGTCCCGCCGTGGACATTCCCTTTCTTGCTAACTTAACTTAGTTTAGAGTCTCCGCACTCTATGTAGGTGTCTCACCGCAGACATTTACTTGCCCCTAGAACCTTGGCCACAGTCAAGAGTTCCTCACCCCTAACCAGGGGAACTATGATTGCTCTGATTCCATTCCCGTCAGGATACGTAGGCACGAGATGCGATGTCTTCGCGAGCATACTTTAAAAACTTTATACATACTTTGTATATACTTTATATCTTTACCCTTAGCACATTTCCTTTAGCAAGCAAACTTTAGCAAACACAAATATTAACAAGAGGTTCCTGTAGAGTACTACAGATGTTTAGGATGTGAAATACCTACCCTAGGCATAACCAACCCCGAACCTTTAGATCTCTTTGCTTAGCTTTAAGTCTTGTTTTTTGCTTTGCATTTTAATAGGTTTTTCTTTCTTTAAACCTTTCCTTTTTGGATAAATTAAAGTTCAGTTGTGAATTTAATAATTAAAGATTCAAGTTAATCAATAGCTTGGTATCACGATTCTCACCGCAACACTAATATATACAACTACTGTCTTTTGTTGTTATGAATCTCTATTAGTGTTTCTGTTTGAATGAAAACAAAATAGTTGTATATGGATGTGTCAGCAATGTTAGTAGTAGAAGTTTATTGTAAGTTTATATCTTGTAAGTTTATTGTTGAAATAGTAGAAGTTACTACTAAACTAATTCTGCATATTTGTAAGGAAGTATTTGCATTTTGGTTGAATTTCTAGGACAATGGTAGATCAACTCGTGAATTTAGTTATTGCAGTGCTTTGTAATGTTAGATCTACAGACTCTGAACAGAAGGCAATTCCACATTTTTTTTTAAATTCATTTATAAAAACTAAATTTTTAAGTCAAAAGTCGATTTTAGTTGAAAAACCGATTGTTAAAAAATGAATGTCCAGTTTTAAAAACTGGATTTTTATATTCAAATTCGGTTTTAAGTTGAAAATCGGATATGAACTCTAAAACCGGATATAAAATATATAACTGGTTATAAAATTTGGCTATGGATACAATCGGTTTATAATTGGTTTTCTAAAAACAAAACCATTTATATAGATTGGTTATAACAACCGGTTAAAATAAATGGTTTTGTTTTGGATGTGGATTGGTTAAGTGAATAAACCAACCACGAGCATCCCTAATTTTATCCCATACCTCATCATTTATTCCTCTACCCCTACATTATATTTTTTTTACCAAAATATTCTCATATAAATAAGTGTAAAAATTTTCTGATTTAATTATTTGATCTGAAATTTAATAAATAAATCTATCTTTAAAAACTACTTGATTAGTATTCTCAGCAAATATGGTAAGCATTATCTATACTATTATATAATTTTATAATGTCTCCATCAAAGATTTTCTGCTAAAACGTTTTCCTTTAATTAATTAATTAAATATAAATATATTTATTATCAATTTCATCATTTAAAACTTTCAACTAAGTCACATTCTTATATTTTAAATAATTATTAACTAACAAATGCAATTAGACAAGTTCTCAAATTTTTTTAAAATGCGGTCACCTACCAATAATATGTTAACATGGTAACTATTCAACATAACTTTTCTCTTCATTCTATTAGTTAATCTTTTATTATTAATAATTAAATACTATTATTATTATTAATTAATAATTAAATATTAATTATTAATAATTAATAATTAAATATTATTATTATTAATTAATAATTAAATATTATTATTACTAATTAAATAATAATTAAATTAAAATATTTAACATGTTTATTTCTCAAATTTCTCTTCACTCAACACTCTCTATTTATATCATACAAACAATTAACCTCTCTCAACTCATAACATCTCTCTAACCCCATATTAATAACACCCATAATAAGATTATAAATAAAAAAAATAAAAAAAATAAGAAATATAATGCAAATCTTAAAATTACTTAATACAAAAATAAATTATCAAATATAATTCATAAAACGATTAAAATTTCTTATAATTCCCACTAATTCCATTACTTTATTCTATTTTTTCTACAAAATTATCTTCCCACTAATCAAATTTATATATCATCAATTTATACATTTATTTTACTATTTACTAGCTTTGACATATCAGCCACATTTTCCATTATATATTCAATGTTAAGTTTAATCTATTTTGGATATAGACTCTATTGCCAAATTTTATGGTCACAATATTATTAAATTCTTAGATATATCAAAATATTATTTTTCTTTTGTAGAATTTAATATTTACTTCAATTTTTAATTTGATAGAAAAACTTATACATTAAAAAATATTCTTTAATAATAATTTTTTGAATTATTAATATTATTTTATTATTATTATCTTTCTAATATAATTGATTTATTATTATTATTGATTACTGATTATTCATGTAAATCATTAATGTTATAAATATGTGTGTTGCACAGGTGTATAGACTAGTATACTTTTAATAAAAGAATGTAAGGGATGCTCCACATCTTGCATCAATTACCATATATTAGGGTGCTTCCTTATTAATACGAAAAACTACATTTTTTTTTCTGTTCTAAATTATAAATAAATCTCCTCAATTTAGTGAAATAAAAGGAATTTGTGCGCACATCAATTAAACATAGCTTATAGACGACGATGATTGTAATATTTTGAAAGAAAAAAAACTAGTAGCTAAAAATCGTGTTGTATATAGATATTGACATTCAAACCTCGTGGAAATATAAATTAGCATCTCTAATATTCTTTTACGGAAAGTATATAATACTTGTCATGTTTGCTGAGAATATTAATAAAGTAGTTTTTAAAGATAGATTTATTTATTAAATTCCTGATCGAATAATTAAATCAGGAAAATTTTACACTTATTTATATGAGGATATTTTGGTAAAAAAAAATATATAATGTAGGGGTAGGGGAATAAATGATGGGGTATGAGTACAATTTTCCTAGACACTCCAAACACTACACAAGTTTTCTAAAAACATTATCCAAAATTATCTAAACCCAAAATAACTAAATGCAAAAATCCAAAACACAAATAATAAGGTTAGACGCAAATCAAGTTTAATATTTCAACATCCCTTCTTAAACTTGATTTATGACTCCAAGCATACTCCTTGGCTTCACGAAAGTTTTCAACTTGATTGGCTTAGTGAAAATGTTGGCAACTTAATTTTGAGACATTACATACTCCAACTTCAAGATTTTTTCTTCTTAACCTTTTACTTCAAAGCCCCGTGGTTGTTCGATATAAACTTCTTCTTCGAGAAAACCATTCAAGAAGGTCGACTTCACATCCATTTGATAGATCTTTCATTCATTTTATGTTTCCAAAGAAATGACCAGTCTAATAGTTTCAAGACGAGCAATGGGAGCATATACATCATCATAGTCAATTCCTTGTCTTTGACTATAGCTTTTTGCCGCCAATCTTGCTTAGTATCTCTCCATGTCTTATTTTGTGTTCTTATTCGCCTTGCACACCCATCTTACTCTGATTGTTTTGTGTCTTCGTGGAGTGTAGTAAGTTCCCACGTATCATTCTTCATGATTTATTCGATTTCTTTGTTAGTGACATCTCTCCACTTTACGTTTTCAACCGCTTCTTGATAGCTTAGAGGCTCAAAATCATCTAAAAGATAAAAGAGGTTAATGTTGTTTTGGTTTTTGGTTACCTCATAAAGCCCTTCAATACTCCTTAGTCATGGTGTTTTCTCACTTGAGCTTGTTTCATCCAACCTTGGTGTCGGTGAGGCAGGTGGTGTAATATGTTCCTCTATCATTGATTGTTCCATTTCCTATTCTTCTTCAAAGTAAGAAAAAAATTGTACATGTCTTCTTAAACACTTCAATCCCAACAATCTTCTTCTTCGAACTCCACGTCACGACTTATGAAGATCTTTCCAGTATTTGAATTATAGAGCTTGTACCGTTTGAAGCTTGAGTCGTAACCCATGAACATGTATTTCTCACTTTTACTATCAGGCTCTGTTCTCCTTTCATCTGAAATATGTGTATAGCCAATGCTTTCAAACACTTTGAGGCGAGAGATCTCGAGCTTCCTTCAACTCCATGCTTCTTGGGATGTCTTCTCATGCACGCTTCTTGTTTGGGAATGGTTTGTCAGACAAATCGCGCATGCCATTGCTTCGGTCGAAAACTCCTTCGACGTCTTCTTGCTCTTAAGCATGCTTTGCACCATGTTAAGTATGGTCTGATTCTTTCTTTCCGCTACTCCATTTTGTTGTGGCGGTATTCGTAGTGTTAGTGGATGACGGATTTCATGGTCTCCATAATATTTTTGGAACTCATTTGAAGTGAACTCTCCTTCTCGGTCAGATCTCATGGCCTTAATGGAAAGACCATTTTATTTCTCCATAAAGGCTTTGAACTTCATAAAGTTTTCAAACATCTATGTCTTTTCCTTCGAGAAATAAAATCCACGTTTTCTGGAATAATCATCAACAAAGAGAAGAAAGTATTTACTCTTACCAAAAGAATTTGGTTTGATTGGTCCACAGACATCGGTGTGTATAAGCTCAAGTGGTTTTGTTGCTCTTGACGTTGATTCCTTTGGAAAGCTTTTCTGAAATTGTTTCCTAATTAGAAATCCTTCGCATAGTTGGTATGGGTGATTTATGCTAGGCAAGCCTCTCACCATCTCCTTCTTTGCCAAACGTTTTAGACTGTCAAGTTGAGTTGTCCGAATTATACATGTCATAGCCACGAAAGTCGGTATAGCAAGCCTTGACACACTTTGCCACATCATTTTGAATGTTCAAGAAAAAATTCTATTTTTTGACATAAGCACCTTAGCAATCAAGTTATGTCTACGATCTCTTAAGAAAAGAGTATGTTCTTTCAGGTGGATGTCATAGCTTTTTTCTAATAATTGTCCCAAGCTCAAAATAGTATTCTTCATGATAGGCACATAATAGATATTGAATATAAATTAATGACTCTCATTCTTCAAGCGTATGAGAATTTTACTTTTACCTTTGGTTGGTATCTTTGAGTCATCCTCAAGTGAGACATTGTTAGTTGCCACTTCATTGATCTCTACGAACATGCTTCGATCGCCGCACATGTGGTTGCTTGTGTCGTTGTCAAGGTACCACTTGATTCTTTTTTCTTTAACTTGGTTTTAGCACGCAAGCAATAAAATTTCGTCTTCTCCACCTTTTTCTTCTATAAAATTACCTTTCTCCGCAACCTTCTTCGAAAATCTACACTCAGATGCATAGTGACCAATTTTATTATAGTTGAAGTATTTGATTTGTGATTTTTCGCACCTCAACCATGAACTTCCTCTTCCACAATCTCTTGTTAGTTATGTAATGGTGGAAGAAAGACAACTACCGCATGAATCCATTTGAGTCTTAGAAATAATTAAGTTATAGTTGGCCTGTACTAAATGAATAAACTTTACTAACCCAACTTTCATGATTAAGGCAATCACAACTTTCAACTTTGATGTTAGAACCCCATCTATCAACCTTGGACTTTGATGTTCAACCCATCTATCAACACTTTGTTTACTAGAAAGAGATTGTCCAATTATCAACCTTGGAATTTGAAGTAAGATAAAAATTAGACCACAAATTTCACATATCATAATTTAATCCTTATATTTGATTGTTCACATTTTTCATTATTAAACAAGTATTTTCACTATAATCAAGTATTTTCACTATATATAGCGACTCAAGCGAGAGCACTTGATTATAATAAGAAATGAGAACAATTAATTATAAACATTAATTTTTAATCTATTGATATCAATAAACTATATTATTTTGAAAATGAATATGATTGTTGCATTATAATAATTATGATAATTATTTTTACAGATTTTAAATTTTCCATAATATTTTTATTTTTTAATTAGTATACAAATATTTATTGTTATTGTATAAAAAAAATCAATAAATACATTAACTAAAACCATCAATTTAATAATATAATAATTTGTAAAATATTTGACACTAACGTATACATTAGTTGTATTCAAAAAGAAAAATTAATAAATTAATATAACTACATATTAATCAAAATTATTGATATAACTATATAATAAGAATTTTTACTTATATTAAGGATTTTGATTAATATATCATTATATTATTTTTTTATTTTTTAAATGCAACAATAAATAGTGGTAGAATTTATTTTTTTTATTTTAATATAGATTTATATTAACGGTTTTAATTAAGTTTATTTAGGAGAGAATGGCCGTCTAAAATATCCAAATCCAAAAGGAAAATGATCAACTAGACCAAATAAGACCTTGGAATTATGAGTATTAGAGTAATAAAATATTAGTTAATTAATTTTCTTTACTAGCATTTCATTTTTTCCTTAACCAAGATTTATGCAAACGGCAATTGATTCCAGTTATATAATTTTAAAAACCATAATAACATATGACAATGTAACCAACTAACACACAGTTATGTTTTGAATCAAGGTTCCACATTCTGATTATACTATATAAGGGACAAGCTTGAAATAAATATGTGCCATTACCAAAAAACTATCATCTCCTAACTGTTGCATAATGGGTGAAGAAGCAAAAAGGTAGATATTTTTGTCTACATAAAAGAAAAACACACTTTGTAACAACATAGTTGTTGATTACTTTAATGAAATTTGTTGTCAGGTATGCTGTTGTGACAGGAGCAAATAAAGGCATTGGTTATGGAATATGTAAGAAACTGGTTTTAAGTGGTGTTGTGGTTGTTTTAACAGCAAGAAATGAAGAGAGGGGTTTGGAAGCTGTAGAAAGGCTCAAAAAAGAGATTGGTCTCTATGACCTTGTGGTTTTTCATCAGCTTGATGTGGATGATCCTACTAGTGTTGCAACCTTAGCTTTTTTCATTAAAACCATGTTTGGGAAACTTGATATCTTGGTATGAATTCATCATAGTTTCTTACGTTTATTAACAAACAATAACATCAGACGCAACACTGATATGTCGACAAAAAGTGTAAAGTTTTCACTCTTTTCATATTAATGCAGGTGAATAATGCAGCTGTTAGTGGAGGGAAAATATTAAATGGTGATGCTCTTCTTAGAAAGGTTGGCATTAATCACTATAACCGTAAGAGTCAGAGTTTAAACCCTGATATTCGCATCTAACCTAGCAATATCGTTTTTGTCAGTTGTGTTAGAACTTGCCGATGGAGGACTAATAGGTGAATAATACCATATTAATTTATTGCAGAGAAATGGAGCAGAAATTGATTGGAGTGAAGTAGGATATGAAACCTATGAGTTAGCCCAAAATTGTTTGAAAACAAACTTCTATGGAGTAGAAAGAGTAACAGAAGCTCTTATTCCTCTTCTCCACCTATCCACTTGTCCAACCATTGTCAACATTTCTTCTAGAGCAGGACTCTTGAAGGTACAACACAACTCTTTCATAGAGTACAACTTTTTTGCAGAAGCAATTTTGATACTATTCTTAAATAATTTCAGAATATATCAAATGAGTACGCTAGAAAAGAGTTGAGTGACATTGACAAGTTAACAAAGGAAAAAATAAACGAGGTGCTTAAGGAGTTTGAGAAAGATTACAAAGAAGGGCTATTAGAGATCAAAGGATGGCCAAGTTTTGCTTCTGCTTATACAATGTCAAAAGCAGCTTTGAATGCTTACACAAGGATAATGGCCAAGAAATATCCTCATTTTTGCATAAACTCGGTTTGTCCTGGCTTTGTCAAGACTGATATGAATGAGAATACTGGAAACTTAAGCGTTGATGAAGGTGTTGAAACTCCTGTAATGTTGGCACTTTTGCCAAATTGCGGTGTTTCCGGAAGTTTCTTTAATAAGGGTGAAGTGATTAGCTTTTGAACTTTTGATCCAAAGTATATGCTATGTGTTAAAGAGAATGAATAATGATTGTATCGCACATTCATGGGAATATTCCTAATAACAAGTTATGAGACTCAAATATTTATCATTTGCGTCATAGTTTTTGTTTCTACCAATGTAAGAAAATTATCGTGAACCATAGAGACAATGAAGTGAAGTTGCTAACAAGTTTCCTTCCTACTTAAAATGAAAAGTGCTTGTGAAGGTACAAATTATTGGAGTCATGACTCATCTAAATGTCTCTTTGGCCTAATGCACGCAACATTTGGCTTTTCAAAATCCTTCTAAATGGTACAACAACTTTTCATTAACTAGTTTAGAATAATGGCAAGCACTTTCCTAATTTTGTTACATTATATTTACCATTGGCAAAAGAGCGGTCCACTCTATTTAATCTCGTTCCAAAAAAATTTGAAAAAAAAAATACTACGAACATAATTAAAAGTACAAGACATATTTAAAAAGAGATTAATTACTATATACTGTCTATTTATTAATTTATTATTATTATCTATTTGCATTACTTTTGTAGGCTATTAACATTAAAATATTTATTTATTTTAATATTAACCAAACAAATTGAAATTGAAATGTAAACCTAAAATAAATTAGAAGGGAAAGTTGTTCATGGTTTCTTATTTCTGAAGTGGTTTTAAAACCGGATTAATTTTTCTGCAACTAGTTTTACAATTTGGTTTTAAATCCAAACCGTTGTAGTGGTTTTTATGTGGGTACGGATTGGATATATCAATAAATTCAAATTATAAAAGCAATTTTTTGTAGTGACTGTAATTTTTGTTTCTACGAATTGTGTCTGCACAATCAAGTTGGTTTAATTGGAGAAAAGTGGGAGTAATTTTTGGATTTGGATCTTCGCTATTTTTATATATCATGTCATTTCTCATGTTCTAATCTAACTATTCAGAATTTATAATGAATAATTAAATAAAAAAAATTATTTAATAGGAGAGAGAAATTGATAAGTAATTTATCTTTATTATTTTTGTCTTTGTTATTTAATTATTCATTATAAATTCTGAACCGTTAAATTAGAAACAGGAGAGATGTCATGATATATAAAAAAAGAGATTGATACAAATCTGTAATTTTTAGTCAATGAATTTGCACACGTTTTTCTTTTCGCAACATTTACTATACGATAGGAGTCACTTTTGGGTCCACTTGAAGCTTTTCTTCCACTTTTTCACAGATCTAATCCATTTATATAAACCTCTTTGAAGATCCATTTTCATTCAATCTCTATCTGCTTCTCCCATTTCGACACTCTTCACACAGGTAACTCTCACTTTCAGTTCTACCTTCTCATTTCCATCGCCATATATAGAAAAAGTTGCCCAATTTTATATCTGTTTATGTAGTTTGTATGATAGAACAACATGGGTGTTATTGATATGCTATAGGGTGTCATCAGATTTTGGTTCAGTTTTTGCTTGAAGGTTAATGAAAAGGTTCAAAATTTTGCAGGTTTGGGGTGCTTGATTAACAACAGGTTATAATGGCTGCCCTGAAACCAGGTGTGATTGCTTTGTTTGATGTTGATGGGACTCTTACAGCTCCTAGGAAGGTATTTGCTTCTTCTTGAGATTATGACATTCCATGAGTTGAGTTGTTTTGTTGCAATTAATGTAGTAATGCAGCAATTTGATATGGTTCAGACTTCTTATCAGATCTATTGCCTGTTAAACAGTGTTGTCATATAACAGATTTAGCGTTATGCGTAGCACAGCAGAATTTGAACGAATCGCTGTCATTCCGTGATACACTATCTACTATAAACCAATGTTATCGAATTGCGGCGCCATGGCCGCTATGGCCAATATACATGGTGGTTTTTGGGCCTGCTGCAATGGTAAATATCGGCTGATGTTGCGGGTTTTTCCGCTATAACGGCGCCACAAATAGGCCGATATAGCGGGATTTTGGCTCTTCGTCATGGACCACCATCCGCTATTGACAACACTGGTATCAACTATTAAGTACGCTAGAGTACTATAGCATAGCGGAATTTGAACGATACATTATTTTCTGAGATCTATGATCAATAATTGATGTTAAGTTACCTAATTTTACTCATCAGTTCACTCATCATAGAATGCTGTGACTTCCCCTTGCTGGACAAAACTAGAAAATGTTGATTTATTCTTTCTGATTGTTTGGCTTTGGATAACATCTATTTACTGTTTTCTACTCAATTGCTAGGTGGCTCCTCCAGAGATGTTGAAGTTCATACAAGAACTACGAAAGGTATGTGAGTTGTAATGTTTTCTTTCATTACCTGCATTTTGTTTGTTGATGTAATTTTTTTCCTATCTCCATCCACTCAATTATGCATAAACTTGTTCTTAAATTTTTCTGTTTTTGTTGTTAATGCTGTTGAGTCTTGCTTTGTTTGGTCACACAGATTGTAACAGTTGGAGTGGTTGGAGGTTCTGATCTAGTAAAGATATCTGAGCAACTTGGCCAGACAGGTTAGCTATAAGTATTACCATAGTTTCTGATACTGCAGTGTTTATAACAGGTAGAAATTAGGAAGCCTTTTTTTGAAAATTGATCTTGGTTCTTTTCATTAATAAATGATTTCATCTCTTTTTTCTTGCTCTTGTTTGTTGTATTTTGGTCTCTAAAATTGGATGAAATTATGTGCGCTAATCTAAGCTGATGATCATTGTTACATTTCTCTTCTACACTCCCTACCGTCTTCTTCCTTTCTCATTTATGAGAAAAATATACTATTCTTAGATGAGCTTTTATCTTGAGTTTTTAATGGTGTGTTCCTATTTGCTTGTTGCAGTTAACGATGACTATGATTATGTGTTTTCTGAGAATGGTCTTGTGGCTCATAAACAAGGAAAACTCATTGGAACTCAGGTACACCATACTAACTCAATCCATGATTGAATAAAATCGCCATCATGATCAGGGATTTCTTCCAATAGATTTGATCTACCCCCTATGTTGGTAAATTTGTGTAATACACCATGATGAGTTGTGAATTTCACTCTTTTTCAGAGCTTGAAGACATTCATTGGAGATGAAAATCTCAAGGTAAAGCCTATATATTTATATTCCTATTCAAGGCGGTAGACATCTCACACCTATTTGAGACTGTCATGCTAGGCATGCCATAAATTTAAAAGAAGCATAAAATAAAGTTCATTATAAAACTTAGAAGATATGTGAGTGAAGGAGAATATACTTGTGTTGTGTTCTATAGTAAAATTCAATAAGTTGTTAATATTGTTTATTAAATAATAGCAGAAGTTATTTTGCAGGAATTTATTAATTTTACGCTTCATTACATTGCTGACTTGGACATCCCTATTAAGAGGTTAGCGACATTCAGCGGTTAATTACATTGTTATCACAAAGTGTTTAATCTTAATAGCTATATGAATATTTTTAGGGGAACATTTATAGAGTTCCGTAGTGGGATGCTGAACGTGTCACCGATTGGGCGAAACTGCAGCCAAGAAGAAAGAGATGAGTTTGAGAAATATGACAAGGTAATAATACTTCAGTTTTTCTCATATAAGAACTCTCGCATGCTAAGGGTATAATTTTATCCTGAAAACTTGTATTGTGAGTTTTCAGGTTCAGAACATACGCTCAAAAATGGTTTCTATACTTCGGGAGAAGTTTGCTCATCTTAACTTGACATTTTCCATTGGAGGACAGATAAGCTTTGATGTAAGTGATGATCTTCATAGTGATGTGGTGATTTTATTAATCAGTCAAATGATAGGCCAACAGGTCTCAATATAATTATATGTTGTATATACTTTACAGGTTTTCCCTCAAGGCTGGGATAAAACATACTGCTTGAGATACCTTGATAATTTCAATGAAATCCACTTTTTTGGTGACAAAACTTACAAGGTTAGTCCACAAGTCTTTATTGTGCAGTTTTTGTTTGGTGTATATACAAAATCAATACTTTTGTTACATTTTCTACCTCCCTGCATTTGTATGCTAGCAACTTTTGGTATTTTAGTCTTATTTTTTATGCTTTTTTCTTTCATTCACTTGTTTGACATAAAATTACAGCCATTTTCATGTAAACACTGCAACAAATGCAACAAATGAATTGGAGCTGAAATTGTTGTAACATGAGTGTATTTGAAATTTTAATTTAGTTATCTCAAATCAATCAATGGATGGTCCTTCACTTTGCAAGACATTAACCAATTTTGTTTCACTGCTTATTTTATTTTTATTTTTTGGGAATAAAAGAACTTCATTAACCAAAAAACAGTTAATTACAAATGGCGATCCAAAGGATCCCGCCAGAACAATGCTAAGATGCACTCCTTTAGTTTTAAACTCATCTCTGCTTGGAGGTTTTGCCAGATTTGCTTCTGCATAACCACTTCTCTTTGCTTTAATATTGCTTTCATGATCCATGACCCATTTGGTTTGACCGGTGCTGTCATGATGTTCTCCTGCTTGGTGTAGTACACAATACACATGAATCCATTTGATCCACAAGCTGTCCGCTTTCCCGCTTAGGTTCCACAGAAGCTTTATCAAATTCGCACGATTCCAATCACTTAAATGGATCAGATTCACCCCTCCATTGTTCTTTGGAGCGCAAACCTTATCCCAAGCTATTGGAGCTTTTCTAGAATTCTCCTCCCCACCTGCCCACATAAATGTTCTGCAGATGCTCTTGATTTTTTGTATCTCTTTTTTTGGTAACTGTAGGCACTGCATCCAATAGTTTGTAGTTGCAAATAGAACACTCTTAATAAGCTGAATGCGCCCTGCAAAACTCAAAAGTCTTGCACTCCAATGTCTAACTCTTTCCACAATCTTGTCAATGAGGGGCATGCGCTGTTGTATTGTAATTTTCTTACTTGTTAGAGGGATCCCCAAGTATCGAAATGGTAACCGGCCTCCGGTGAACGATGTAAGAGCAGCAACTTAACCCCTTCGCCAACACTCCCATAGTAAGCCTTACATTTACTAGGATTGGCTTTAAGACCTGTAGAATCAGAAAACTCAGAATACATTCATTAACAGCTCCACAGATTTTCTATCCTCCCGAGCAAACGGAAGGAACTTAAAGTCAGGAATTTTGGTGAGTTTCTGCTAAGTTCTGTGTAGGTACTCCATAACTATCACAAATAATAGAGGAGATATTGGGTCTCCTTGTCTCAAGCCTCTCTTTGCTTTCATGAACTTTGTATACACACAATTGATGCTAAACTTGTAAGACTCAGTGGTGACTAATAACATTATCCACCTAATAAACTTGCCAGGGAAACTAAGCTCTTTCAGGATGGACTCCAAGGCATTCCATTCAACTGTGTCACTATCATAAGCCTTTTGGACGTCCAATTGCAACATACGTCTTGGGGGCCCTCCCACTTTCTAGAATAACCTCGAATCAGCTCATAGGTCAAAAGGATGTGGTCCTCGATATGTTGTCTAGGAACGAATGCAGCTTGGCTATGATGGATGCTGCTACTCATCATCTTACTCAACCTTGTGGTCATAATCTTTGAGATTACTTTGTAAAGTGTGGTACAGAAGGAAATAGGTCGATACTCCTTGATAGTTTTTGCTGCCGGGGACTTGGTATCAGGGTTACTAGGGTGCTATTAATGGCCTTGTACATTTTCTCTTCTTCAAAGAGTTCTTTAATGGCTGCTATAAGGTCCTTATTAATCACTCTCCAAGCCACCTTGAAGAACTTTGCCACATATCCATCCTAACCTGGTGCTTTCGAGTCACCTATACCCTTTAAAGCATCTTTGATCTCTAACTCAGTTACAGGGTATATCAAGAAGTTGCTCTGCTCCTGCGTAATTTGGCTACCCTGCCTCATAGCGACTATATCAATGCCTACCATGTTAGAATTTGTACCCATCAGGCTGCTATAAAAATTCATAACTTCATTTTCAATCTCTTCATGAGTAATCAGAACAGTGTCATCCTCTTTATGTAAATTATGGATACCTGCTAGACTGGTCTTTCTCTTCAAAGAAGCATGGAAGAAGCGTTGTTACCATCCCCTTTCCTGAGCCAATCTACCTTAGCCTTTCGCATTAGGGTTTGATCTTCAATATTATTCCATTTGATGATTTCTTCAGTGCAAACTTTCACCCTATCAATATAATGGATAATCATTCTATAAGTCAAAAGTTCTGTTTGGGCCTCCATCAAAGCTACCCTTGCATTCTCCACTTCCCGTTGATGTCAGATAGAGGTTTGCTTTTGGCCCTAATGACATGTTGTAATCTATGCAGTTTTTTCCACATGATGTACATAGGCCTCCCTGTCAAAGGTATATTCCAGTTTCTTGCAACATCTTCCAAGAATCCTTCCATCTCAGTGACAATGTTCATGAATTTGAAATTTGATTTCTTTACTTGCGGTTTGTCAGTGCCATCTAAACACAGCAAAGCATGATCTGATATTCTGATATGCTCGGGTCCATAATCTGCAATATAACCTCCTTTTGCTGTTGAAACCACTTTATGTTACCAAGTACCCTATCAATTCTAGAGTAAATATCGAGTATGCTTATTTGACCAAGTGAAGTGGTCCCCTTTGCTTTCCATCTCAAATAAGCCAGTGTTTTCCATCATGTTGACCATATCCACATACTCAGATTCTTGGACAGGACTCCCTCCAATTCTATCTTGAGTTTCCCTAACATTGTTTAAGTCACCAATAACACATCAAGGCCCTTGTATCTGATTGTGAATTCACTGCTTGATTTTTATTGCTTGCATTAGCATTTGTATAGGAATATAGGACAAAATACATTAATTAATTACCTACCTTTTCATTGTAACTGAACAGGGTGGAAATGATCATGAAATCTATGAATCTGAACGCACTATCGGGCACACAGGTATGCTGCTTTAAATTGTATCATCATATGTGGAAATGAGTGAATTTAAATTTCATGGGGAAATTTTTATTTGTTTGTAATAATAAACTAAAAACCAAATCAATGCAAGTTGAAATCTGCTGTCCGTGTGAACCTTATGCGTTGATATCTTTTTTCAGTTACCAGCCCTGAAGATACGATAAAGCAGTGTAAATCTCTGTTCCTGGAAAATTAAGATTTTGCTGCAGCACATCATTACCTGTACTGAAAACAACATGGAGCAATGGTTGACAGAAGAGAGGATCACATGGTTCAAATATATAATTTATTCTGATTGTAATTTATCTTCCCGCTTTGAATTTTGGGTAAAATAAGCTTATCTTTCAATAAATTTTGATCTCAATAATTTGAGAATACTCAAGTCGTGGTCTACTCTAAACAAATATTGTGCTTCCTCTGCAAGTGTATTTTGCATAAGCAATGCAATGGTCATTGAACATGCTCCTTTAGGAACTGTGGTAACAAACATCTATTGCTTTAAACAGTTTTATAAGTAGATCAATTTTGATCCTGTTAATTGTCAAACACACAAACATTTGTTGGTTAAACTTCATATTGAAATTCAATCATTGAATATCAAATTTATTTCTCAAACAAAAGTAATACATATCAAGATAGAGCTCATTAGCAGACTATAACATGAGTTCAAGCTTTCTAATAACAACATTCTTATTTTTAGTTTCAAACTTTCTTTTTAAATCTTTTTAACCAGTCCTTTTAATTTTAATTGTATATTGATTGATGATCTATTCATTTCAGTTGCTTAAATTTGTAACATCCCACATGGACACAAAGTATTGTCCATGTGATCCTCATTTTTAGTTTCCTCATTGTTAGTAGCATGCCTCGCACTAAACCTTTGGTAGTTACTCCGTCACAGTCTTGACAGCTAAAAATGTGTATCAAATAAATCTGAGTAGATACTAAACAAATGGTTGAGCACACACTTTTGTTTTTCTTTATAACACACATGCCCTCAAAAACATTATAAACCAAAGTAACTAGACCATTAAAATTATTTGAGCAATATATTTTTTCATTAAATCAAACTTGTTTTCCACATAACCTTCTACTTTAGTAGTCACATGAGTTGTGTACTCCTATGTACACACATGAAAGGAGGAAGTTTTACATCATCATATGGCATCGTGCCATGAAATATTGTCCTTGTTCCCCCACTTTTATCAAAATAGAATAAAATAAAAAAGTAGAGCAAGATTTAAGACTCTCCTAAACAAAAATTGATGGCTCATGATGTTATACATCATTTCATTAGATTATTCAAAACTGTGAATTCTCTTTGCAGAGCTGAGTGTATTTTGTAGAAGCATCGCAATGGTCATTGGACCAACTCCTCCAGGAACAGGTGTAATAGCAGAGGCAACTTGTATGGCTTCTTCATAACAAACATCTCCAACCAATTTATAACCTCGAGAACTACTTGGATCCTGTCACAAAAGTGCAATGGTTAAACATCTTTCATATCAAAATTTAAGCACAAAATATGAAATTTAGCTACCCCAAAACTGAGATAGAGTTTAAAAGAATACTAAAAACAAGACCTTGAAATAAATCTACTTACATCTACAGGATTGATTCCAACATCGATGATGACCGCACCAGGTTTTATCCAGCTTCCCCTAACCATGTTTGGTTGTCCAACAGCAGAGATTATGATATCTGCTTGTCTTGTGATCTCTTCAGGGTTACTAGTTCTGGAATGGACAACACTGACAGTAGCATCTTCCCTCTAATAGCATAAGAGACACATAAAGGAGTGAATTGAAATGTATTCATTTGAAACAAATAAAACTGGTATTGAACTGTTAACTAATCTTTTTAAAGTTTCGAGTAATGAGATATTTACTTGCAGCAAGAGAGCAGCTGGCATTCCGACAATATTACTCCGACCGATCACAACAGCCCTCTTTCCTTTAATAGAAATGCCATATCTGTGGAGTAGTTCAATGCATCCCTTTGGTGTACAAGGAACAAACAGGGGATCTCTACCTCGCATGGCAAGTCGGCCAATATTCAATGGATGAAAACCATCTACATCCTTCTCGATTCTAACAGCATTCAACACATTTTGTTCATTCATATGCTGTCACAAGACCAATGAAAATCAATCAAACTTCCACAAGTAAATCTTTAGGCTATGAACTACAGTTATAGTGGAAGGCATATTTCGTCTTACAAGTCAGCCTTGTCGGGTTGAGTTAGACCCGACACAAACTCTAATTAATGTTATCTACGATACATTTGAATGCTTGACATAAATATACAAATAGGGCAATCATATAAGTTAGAGATCTAGAAGCATACAGATGGTAAAGGTAGCTGAACAAGAATGCCATGAACCGCAGGATCATCATTGTAGCCTGAAATATAGTTCAAAACTTCCTCTTCTGTTGAATCCTCAGGCAAATTTACTTCTAAGGAATTTATTCCAACAGATTCACAAGCCTTCTTCTTGTTGCGCACATAAGTTGCAGAATCCTTTCTATCTCCAACCAGAATAACAGCTAACCCTGGAATCACACCCACGGCTTCTTTCATCTTGGAGACTTCAACTGCTATCTCCTCTCTGATCTGCTTTGCCACCGCTTTTCCATCAATCACCTTAGCAGATGCCTCGGTAGCACTAGCAACTGCACAGAGTCATTTGGAAACAGATAAACAAACCTATCTAAATAAAAATTGCAAACCAATAAAAAAAACTGAAAACCACACAAAACTGAATGTTACTGGATGCTTTTGGATCTCCTACTGTGAAAACTTCTTGGATTGGATCGGATTTCATACAATGCGAAACTAACAACAGATGACAGCAAGTTAACAATAGTCTAATGGCTTACAGAACAAAATCCCTTTCATCCAAGACTAAGTTTAATATCTTGATTCTAACCTATTAAAAAGTCCTGAAAATTTGGACAAATCATAATCTTTAACCTAATAGACAGTTAACTTGGACAAAGAACATCTTAAACCAACATCAATCACGGCCAAACTGACATAGATGCAGCATCTCAAAAACAAACCAGAGCACACATGAAATATAACTACAGACAATATTTACAAGAAAACCCTGAAGTCATCCAAACTAAAGGATTCCCTTTCTAATTTCAAATTTTGAAACTAAATAGACCAAGCCCTTTCTTTGGCATTTAATCAAGCACTTCCTACGCACTACTAACACAAGGTTGGAAAAAGAGAGGATCCCAAATGTGATGCATGTGAGAAGATGCAAGAGAATGCATGCATAAGCTAATGGCTATAAAAGCAATAAAAATAGCGGGGGTGAGAGGTTTATACCGATGGAGAGAACACGGGATGAAGGGGGAGAGGAGCAAATGGTGAAGAACCGGAGAGAGGTGGGACCCACACGGATAGGGTGGCGGCTGCGGAGGAGGAGAGCGGTGGTGGAAGAAGGAGGATTGAAAATTGAAGAAGCCATTAATGGATGATTCCTCTTTCTCCTGAAACAGTGATTGAGTAGTGATAATAATGTATAGGGTTTGATTAATTTTGCAATGTTTTCTAGAATTTTAGTTGTTCTCAAAAGACATGTGTATTCTTTTGGTTTTCGGAAGATTAACGCTGTGTTTTTTTTTTTTTTTTTATGAAATAGGAATGATAGGGTTTAAGAAGAAAAGAACATGAAGTTTACAGGTTTGGAACGCACACGTGTGAGTATGTTTTCATCTAAGAGCCACAATTGATTTTAATATATTTGATTTTCTTAATAATTTTATACAACATTTTTTTTAGTAGAAAATTTTATACAACATTTAAATATAGAATAATTTATTACAATTCTTATCTACATAAATATGTTTAGACAAATTATTTTACCATGCCATTATTTTTTAATAGACTCATAATTTTAAAACTCACATTGTTTAGTGATTTTTTCTTAAATAATCATATTTCCCAATTTAAATTCCAAAATAATCAAAATTTTCAAATTATTCATGTTTAAAAAATATCGCAATAAAGAGCATGTGTTGACACATACTCTCAAAATTGTACTTATGCACTAGATCAATTGGCATATCATATAACAAATAAAATAAAAGTGAATATACATTGGCGTTAGACAAATTGACGCACGCATAGAGCAAATACACATAGGCGTAAGTGGAACTGGCGCATGCATATGGCGCTCACACATAGGCATCAATTAATTTGCCGCAAACTCTTTGCTGCAATTTTTTTAATTTGAAATTTGAGTAGTTTGGTATAATTGGAAAAGATTGTTAGCTTGAAAATTAAGTTGGAAAAAATTGTTAGTTTGAAAGTTAAGTTGTAAAAGATAATTATTTTATAAAAAAAAATTGTTTTGTTCTGATTTGTCTAACCAATTAATCGAATTTTAGATTTAGTGTCACATTTATACAACTAAAATGGTTTTAAAAATGGTTAAATTTGTTAAAAGGGGTTGACTTGCATGCTCTAATTTTTTTTTTGAAAGATGTGTAGGATTTAATTTAGAGGATTTCTTAATACACCCTTTATATTTCTTAGTCACCACGCAAAAATACATAAATGCCTCTAGATTTTAGAGATGCATCTTCGGACGCACCAAATTTTGATTAAACGTTAAAATATCGGAAATGCATATTTGTAACAATTTAAAACACATACAATGCATCACACTCAGAAGTCATTATACAAATTTATTGTACCGGAGATGCATCTCCATAAATTTTACGGAGATACATCTCTGTAACGTATCAGAACTATGTATTATTTATGTGTATTCAGATGAAGATTTAAACCATACAAGCGATATGCAACAAATGACGTGCCTAAACCCATATGATCCAAAAATTTCATATATAAATAAAAGATCAATAAATGTTTAAAAAAAAGTCGAGAACAACGGTAAAGTACGAAAATGTGATGTCAAAATAAAATGCAATCCATAGTACTACTACTATATACAAATACACTATTGTGTATGTCAAACTACATCTCCCCTGCCTCCTCTACCTCTTCTGACTTCTTGGCCATCAATCCCCCTGCCCTCAGACGATGTCTCTAATACATCAATGTTCCCTGTGTCTTCATCATGATGGCATTTAGAACCTGCCTCACATCAAACCCATCAGAGAAGATACCAGTGTCAATGTCTGCCTGCACAATCTCCAATATATGATGATATCTAGGCAAGACATCCTCAACATGATTTAGTTGTGCCTGCTCCTCCTCTAGTATCTCATGATGAGCTAGCCTCGGCGGATCTCTTGGAGTAGCATGCACCATGTACGAATGTGACACCCTGAATAACCATCTGATATACCCGTCGACGTAACTCCATTCGTTCACATCTATGGTACTTTGTGCCTCCTCTGGTACCATATGACTCTCATAATCATCAAATAAGTCATTTATCTATCTACGTGTCAAAGTAGAAGGAGCATATATAATAAGGCATCTGAGAATGGTTTTAGTGAAGCTGAACTGCTGCATGATGCACATGGGAAGATGAGGAGCAGTGAGACGTGATATGCAAGCCAATCATCCAAAGTATAACATTATCTCATCAAATGGTTGTGTCTCATAGTGATTGATATAGTTGTTGAAGTGCATGTCCTCGGCAACGAAACGATCAAGATACACTCTGAAAGGCTCAATCGTCTGGTTCCCTATGGGTGGGGAAAAAGCAGTAGCACGAGGCATATCTTTAAAGTAAGTCGGTACACTCGTCCAGCCGGAGATATGCAGGAAGTGCTGGAGAATCCAAGCCTGAAACGAAAAGTTTAGAACACAAGAATCGTCAATAATGGATTTGCAAAGATGAAATGAAAATGACAAAGAAACATTAAAAGACCAATAAATATTACTGTTAATAGTGTGATGTTGCATGTGACCTGCGTCGTCTTCTACATATAGAAATGACGAGGTCTCTGAGTGCCATCTCTCCATGAATACGTTAAGCATCATGTGGTTGATTATAGTATAACTGGTCATTCACAAGTCCTTCAGGCCAGATAAGAACAAAACTATTTGAAACCAATCCTCATTCGGCTGAGGCAAGCCAATAATCTTTCGCTCGTGGTTAATAAACTTCAGCGGATCACTGTCCTGAAAAAAATAAAAAACAATGTCAGAAATTTATCAATTAAAATAAACGTAAATAAAAAAGAATTAATTCAACTGATTCTACATCTATGTCTCAGATATGTCTGGTAGTATGGTCTGGGTACAAAGGCAGCAACGACAACTTGATAGGGCCTCCTTCAAATGCCTCCAGTTTAGCAGCATCAACATCCTCACCCTCTAGAGGTGGCACTGGCTCATTAGTATGAGGTGACACTGGCTCAGAAGCATCTACAATATCAGCAGTAAGAGATGACAGTGGTGCATCCAGTACTACTAGTGACTCAGGTACCTCAGGCGCTAGAATAGGGGAAACCTGGCGCCTGCGAAAGGATGGGGGAGTGATGCGACGGTAGGTGAATCACGTCTCCTACAGGAAGAATAAAATGGAAAAGCATGAGGAGAAGTACGAGCCCCAAAAGTAGATGGTTTTGCATTGCCAAAGGGACAAGAAGCCTCTGAAACCTGCTGACTCTTTTCTTGTCACACTGATGCGTGATATGCAACCCTCTTGTGCCTCATTTTATCGTGTCTATTAGCCATTATGCATGTGATTTAAAGTAAAGCAAACAATTAGTGCAGGAAAATAACACCACAAGCAAGAAAAGAAAAAAAATGACTGAGTAAATTCCAGAGATGCATCTCCAGTTGCTTGGAAACTAAAATGTTAAAAAATTACAAAAATACTTCTCCAGAATTTTCTACAATTGAAATTGCGTCAATATCGCCAATGCACCCATGGAATTCCAAAAAATGCTTTGATCATTCTTTTTAACAAATGTGTAATACACTATGTCTAAACTATCATACATGCAATTTCTACTTATTTCTAACCTTAATCATCAATTTCTACTCATTTACACAAAAACTCAAAAACTTATCAAAACATAAAAAAAAAAAAACTTATAAAATTCAACTTTCCTTCAGGGTTGGATGATGTTTATGATGTTGATTGAAGTTTCCTTAAGCTTTGCTGTTTGATTTTTGACTTGGTGATGAGAAAATATTTGAGAGAGTTTGAAGTGGTTTTGAGAAAAATGAAAAATGAGGAAGGAGAAGGGTCTGATGTGATTTAATCTCCAAAATATTTCGGAGTTGCGTCTCCGAAATATTTTAACGTTAATTGAGCATTGGGTGCGTCTGAAGATACATCTCTAGAATTTGTCGACATTTAAGTATTTTCGTGTGGTGGCTAAGAAACATAAATGGTGCAATAAGAAATTCCCTTAATTTAGCTACAAAACAAACAATCTTTTTATTCATAGTTCATCATGGAAAATGTGTATGAAGACTATATTTTATCAAAGTTTAATCAAGGTAAAATGTTAAGAGTTTTGTCCTAACACCCATACATGAGGGGTGCTTTTACAATAACATTCCTTCTGAATTTTTTTACATTTTTAAAAATTAATATGTTTTTCAGAATTTTGGAAAAATTGTGAGTTTTTATTAGAATTTTGGAGATATTTACGAGTTTTTACCGGATTTTTGAGGGTTCTATGCGTTTTTTACCGGATTTTTGGGGGATCTCGTGAATTTTTACTGGATTTTTCAAAACTTATCGGATTTGAACTATCAAAATTTTCAAACACACTACCGGATTTTTCAAAACTCCATGAATTTTTACCACACTTTTCAAATACACTATCGATTTTTTTTTAAAATCTACGAGTTTTTACAAGATTTTAAAAAAAATATGAGTTTTTACCAGAATTTTCAAGAAATTTATGAGTTTTTACTAGATTTTTCAAGAAACTTATGAGATTTTACAAGATTTTCAAGAAACCTATGAGATTTTACTAGATTTTTCAAACATACTACCAGATTTTTTGAAAAATCAGATAGTGATTAATTTTCAGTTTTTTGCCTATCAGAAATGAACTATCGGATTTTTAAAAAAATCTTAAACTTACAAAACATACCGAATTTATCAAAAAATCTAAAAGGGTTAAATTCTTTTTTTTTTAAATCGCTAAAAATGCTTATCAAACTTTTCAATGGCACTACCAGACTTTTTAATTTATACTGGAGTTTTCAATTGCATTACCAAATTTTTCATTCGCTCTTTTTAAATTAAATTTTAACAGAACATTTTCGCCATTATGAAAACAAGTGGGGGGTGTTAGGTCAATGTGGGGGTGTTATAACAAAATCTTAAATGTTTGGCATGTGTTCTAACCCACTTTGTAATAGTTTATAGTCAACCTTCTTTGCATATCACTATTAAATATGCAGGCATAGACAAAAAGTTTTATAAAAGATATACATTTTTTAAAAAAAAAGATATAAATGAGAGTTAGACTTGTAAGACATTGAAAAAGTCATATGGTTTAGTGCATGTATCGATAAATTTTATTAATGGCTAACATTTGAAAAAAATGCATATGGTGATTATGGTCTAATGATAAAGACGTGACTTTTTCAATGTCTTCTTACAAGTTACCATCTCATTTACATCTTTTCTAAAAAAAGTTTATGAACTTTTGTCTGCTTTTGTTGAGAGGCGAGACTCGTAGAATTTGTCATTTCATCTTAATATTAGTGAGATGAATATCACTTTTAAAAATGTATTGTGCATCATGCATCTTCTTATCAGAGGCACATTGTTGGATCACACTCTATTTTAGAGACCGATGCATTAAACCTAATATTTACACACTTAAGAGTTGATCCAGATGAAGGCCATTATGAGATTATTAATACATCAGGAGAACATGTACTATTTTCATTTCTAAAGGATAATCACGTAGCCAATTTAATTGTTGTTATTACTCATGCTGGTGATTAATGGGAAAAGCATAAGTCTCACTTTGGTTAAAGATATAGCCCACAAAGAGTTTACATAGAGTGACACCCCCTACCTTATAAGTCGGCTTTGTATGGTTGAGTTGGCCCAAAACACAATTCTTAATATGGTATCAGAGTCGAAAGTTTGACTAAGGGATTGGCTCCTTGTATCAAAAGTCTTCCTAACATGGTGGTGGTTAGGCGATATGTCATGTTGAAGTGTATGTGATGTTGTAAGAGTCTAAACCGCAGTACAAGTGTTTGTATGGATGAAAGAGCTTTCGCTTGAGGAGAGACATAGTGGATGAACTTACATTTTGTTAAGAATTTTGGTTGGGCCCAACTAATCCATACAAAACAACTTGTAGGGTGAGGATTTTCTTCTATTTATAAGCATGTGTTCATGTTATATATTATCCGGTCTGTGACTTTCACACATCCTGTTGTGCCCAATACTGGACATCTAGAGCATGGAAATAAATGGTGGGTGGCTCGATAGTGGAAACCTGATAGTAGGTGACCTAACAGACCTTAAACGATACTCGAATACCATGTTAAGAAGTATTTACACCTAACCCAATCCTCCAAAACCGACTTGTAGGGTAAGGATTGTCTTCACTTATAAGTATATGTTTAGGCAATATATTGTTTGATGTAGGAATCTTAACACGCCTGATCACGGCTAAGACTAGACACCTGGAGCATGGAAATAAATGGTGGATGGCTCGATAGCAGAAACCTGAGAGTAGGTGACCCAATAAATCTTAAACTAGTCTCTGATATAATGTTAAGAATTGTGATTGGGTCTAACTTAACCCTACAAAACTGGCTTGTAGGGTGAGGATTGTCTCCATTTATAAGCATATTTTCATGTCATATATTGCTCGATACTCGTAGACATTGTGCATTGAGGAAAGTTTTCTTATATTTGATTGGCATGACCATTTGTATGGATAAAAGTCTTACCTACATGTTTTCTATGTTAATTACTTCATAGAATTTCAAAGGATTCACGAGTATAATTGGGGAGCATCTTATCCGGTTTACTTGTACCCAAAGCTAAATGAAGCAAGTCATATGAAAACAAGACAAATTGTAGAAAACAATTGTCTCTTTTAGATGATAAACATTCATGTAATTTATTAATTTTATAGAATTTTTGAAAACTTTGTAGGTAGATATTAATGATTTTTATTTAAATCATTTTCAAGCATGGATCCTCCAGCATTTGTCTGAAATTATCAGGTGGAAGATTTTTATTGATTAAATCAAAGAGTTGCCTGGAAAAAAATTATTAAGAATTATGGTTGGGACTAACTAATCCAACAAATAAGTCGTACATGCATGTTATTGATCACATTATGGCAAAAGATATTTACTTCGCACCATACGATGAGCATCGTCAAACACATTCTTTAGTAGAGATATGTTGGTACTTTGGATGGCTAGTTTATGAGTTTAAATATATGTACTCATATCTATGTGAGTGAGTATTGAGGCATTTTGGGTATTTGTATGGTATCCCTAGGGAAACAACCTTGTATGTATCTCCCACAATTTACCATTGAGATATTGATGGGATATTTGTATAGTATGGTATATGGTTACATCCAGTGGTATTAAAGAGTTTCCCACATGTATATGATGTCAACTTTAGTAGGAGGTCCCTGAAGATCATCTCATAAGAAGATCTTAGAGGAAGAACAAATTAGGGTGGATCATGTTGTGGATGTCTTGCTTAGATGGTGTCGTATCATCGATATACTTAATGGTGTCATCGCTAGAGGAGAGCTAGAGGGAAACACCTATATCTGGGACTCGATACAAGTGGAATTAGTAGAGACACATGGTGGTTTTTAATATAGAAAGCATATGAAAAACAAAGGTGTGCGACAAACACATTACTTAGACTGTTTTATAGACCCTTTTCATTTTTGTAAACCTTTTGAGCTGTAATTTATGAAATTTGTCATATGAATATATGACTCTCAGTTGATTTATGTATAATAACTTGTTTTATGTATGTTATTTGGTTTTATAGGTTTAAACAAAATTTGATTGTGCCACCTACTCGTTTTTATTATATTTGTGTTAATAAAACAAACAATGATATTCTAACCTAACATATAAATATTAAAAAGGTGTATTTTTTTTTAGTCAGATGTGCCTCTGAATATTAATGTACGGAGACACCCTACATAACATTATGTTGGTTACATGGGGTTATTTTTTTTATTTAGGGGTGTTTTCAGAGATTAAAATTCAAACACACTTTGCGTAAAAAGTATGTTGGCTAGATTATGTTAATTTTGAGTTAGTGGTGTATTCCACAAATTACTATTAGGAGAAACAATGTGTACACTTATATCATGTTGGTTAGAAGATTTTAATTTTGAGTCAGGGGATGTTTATGGAGATTATTATTCAAACACACCCTACGTACAAAACATATTGGCTAAACTATGTTAGTTTTGAGTCAGGGGTGTATCTGGATATCAATATCCAAAGATACCATGCGTACAAAGTATGTTGGTTAGACAAAATTAATTTTGAGATAGGGATGGATGTTTTTGAAGATTAACTTCGGGCATACCATGCCTTGAGAAAAAGGTGTGTTTGAAGACTAATATGTGAACACACTCTACGTATTGAAATTTATGTAATATTTCAAAAAATATCACATTTTTTAATAACCAATCAAATATAAAATTTTATTTAATATAAAAATATCCTAATTTTTATAAATGAAATACTATATATACACAATTTAGTATACAAACTAAAACACATCAAAATATGTGACATCTCTCAATCTATGCGTGCTTTCGCATTAGACTTTTTTCTTATTTAATTTCTATTCAATATCATTTAATTTGTCAAACTTATTCATCCTAGCCAAGAAAGGAACTGCCAACCAAATGTTTATTATTTGGCATGTTCTCCCCATTCTGAAGATGTTCGTGGTAGGGGACATTGAGGTTTTGAGTAAACTTGTACAAATTATTTTATTAAATGCGTTAAATACATAGACATTTATTAACTTAATTTACAATTAATTAAATAAAAAAAACCTTGATTTATCAATGAAAAGTGACTAAATATCTGTTTGGACATCTTAATTATACATTGATTAAACACAAGCAAAAAAGGATTAATAAATCACAAAAGAAACACAAGAGACTAGACCAAAGTAATTTCCCAACAAATCAAGGCTCACTAAGCTAACATCATAGGCGCGCTTTGTGACCAAAGGCATGACCTCGCTAAGCCTAAAAACAAAGGCGTGCTTAGTGAGCAACAGTGTGACCTTGTTAAGCCAAAAAACAAAGGTGAGCTTAGTGAGCAAAGGCGGTTCATGACTTCAATGCTAAGATACTTTAATCTGAAGGAAGAGATTGGTGGCTAAACGAGTGTGGGAGGTGCGCTTAGCGAGCATAGGTGACAAGGCTAGTTGTAGGTGAGGTTGAATTAGTATAACTAAAAGAAAGTAGGCACGCTAAAGGAGCCTGGGTGGTGGAATTATCGATTCTACCCTTTCAAATTCTATAAATAGAGGTGTCAGATAGTTCATTTTAGAGGAGAGATCAATGGGTTGAAATTACTTCCTAAGAGAAATTAGGTTCTCACCACAAATCACAATAGCAGAGGATAGGAGAGGAAGACAAAAGTGTTGTCCAAAAAATCGTTAACAAATGTTGTTCAACTTCTTTCCTCTAGGGCTTTATTATAAAGCTACGATGAGTAAGTGTAGCTAATTTTTTATTTTGTTTGGGTTAGATGTAGTTGTGCTAGTACTTGTGTTTTTTTATCCTGAACATGGTGTTCTATGTAATTTTTCTAAAGTTTTAATATTGATGAATTTTTCGTTCTTAATGTTTATTTTGGATTAGCTACCTAACACATGTTTTTATGGTATGACTTGATATTCAAAAGGTACTAGTCATTACTAGATCCAAGTTTATCATCTATTGGATGCTAAAATCCATACATAAACTTAGTTTAATATTTGTATTTACCATTGAAACCTAATGTTGATGTATTAGTTAATATGTTGAGAGATCGTCTATTAGATAATACAGATGATCTCATGTCTTTAACTTATACATGAATTAGGATGAGAGATTCTGGTGATAATATTAATAACTTATTAGAACTTCATATTACTGGTCAAGAATTCTACATGATAACAGTTTATTGAAATATAACCCCAACAAAGTTTTCTCACTACTAAATATCAAGAAGTTCAACTTTATTTTCTGCTACTTTACATTTCAAGTATTCACAAAAGAACCAACAATCTAATAAACCAAACTTAAAGTAATAAAAAACTATTAAAAGTTCTTTGAAAAATAATCAATCCCTATGGAGATGATAATTACACACTTCTTTGTGAGCTACAACATAAATCTGAGCATCGAAAAGCCCGAAGTGGTGATTGTAAGGGTACCATAAAACTCTCGGCCCTCTTTGCTCATGTCCATCACGCCATACATTGAGCATGGTACAATTGATATGGATCATGTCAAAGCAGCGCTTGTGAAAAGAAGGCTGACTTCATATTCCTTAGTTGGAGGATTATTGTAAAAAAAAAAAAGGCTTATCAACCCCTTTACTAAAATGCCTAGAAGGAGATGAAAATATGTACACCCTCGTCGAAGTGCATGAAGGGATCATTGAGAAACACCTGAGAGGTTCTACCATAACCAAGAATATCCTTAGAATTGGTTATTATTGGTCATCCGTGAACCAAGATGCCAAGGAGTACTTGAAGAATTGTGAACAATGCCAGAAGCACGAGGATGTTCTCAAAGCTCATCTGTCTAAATTTCATGTGTTGTCATCACCATGGCCTTTCTTATAATGGGGGTATATACATCATCAGTATCTTCCCTTGGATACGGACCAACTGCAGTTTTTTATCGTAGCAATTGATTATTTTACAAATTAGGTTGAAGCAAAGGCCTTAGCCAAGATCATTGCAGCTAACATACTAAACGAATGTATTTTTCTAAGGAGATTGAAGAGAAGCCTAGAAGCAACTAAGGGAATATGGGAAGAAGAACCCCCACATGCAGGGGTGGAAAAACGGGTTGTGGCCCGCATAGCCGACCCGCGCACCCGCCAAAAAATGGCGGGTAGAGTTGGGATTTTGGGCCTGCCGCACATCAAAGCCCGCCCCGCTAAAGACCGCCACCCACCAGATCCCGTCCCGCCAAAACATGCCGCCCGCGAAAGCCAGTTGCACCTATTCGTTCAGCTTGTCTCACCTTAAGCCCACCCTTTTTAGTTAATTCTAGTAAATTCAACTCTTTATGGTTTTATTTTATAAATTTATTTGAGAATATATGCAAAATTTTCTAAAGTATAATTTGTTAAAAAGATACTTTATAAAAATTGTTCTAAAAAATAAGTGAAAAATCTAATTGAAATGTAAAAACAAGCTTATTAATCTATTAAAAAATGAAAAATAAATTGTAAGTGCTCTTGATTGGCTGAATTTTGTGGCATAACATTAGTGTATGTATGAATGTCATGTTAGATGTTTCTACATTCATTAGGTGGACTGTGCAGGATGAGTTATAACAGCTAACTATAAGTTAAGCCGGATGTCACACTCAACGTTATGACATAAGTCGTGTAACATCAAGCACAGGTCTGTTATTCTGGTAGCTGGAACTCAGGAAACAACTCAGAAGCTCAAGCTGGTATACAAGAGACATTTTAGAAGCCCTAGAGGATCTAATATGGACCTGATTAAAGTGGCAAACGTGCAGAATACTGAGGAGAGGTTTTATAATGGATAAAACCTAATTTATGCACCAAGGCCCAAAGGACTGCAGCTGCTATAAATATCAGAAGAAGCAACTCAGAAGAGTAACTATTGACAGAAGAATAGAGAGTGCAAAGCAGAGAGTCCTAGGAAGTGAAGGAGGCTAGTCTTCACGAGTAAAATTCTGTTTAGGAATACTTATAATCCAAGTAATTGTCTAGTTGATGATTGCTTTGGTTAGGTAGATTTTGGGTTGTGTCTCACTTAAAGCTGTGAAGCAAGAGTGTGTGAGTGCCTTGATTAAAGCTGTGAAGCAAGATCATGGTTTGTATGAAGTGTCTCTTCATATTAAATTATGTAATTGGTTGATATCACTATTGTGTGATTGAGGGGGAGTGAGTGGGTATACTCAGGTCTAGAGTGTCTCTAGGTTGAAGTGTCATTGGGTAGGGATTAAGTGAGGAGTGTAAAATGGAGGTTTAACTCTGAATTAATTATGCTAATAGTGAATTTCCTCCCTAGCTTAGTAGCCCCCAGATGTAAGTGTTGTTGACACTGAACTGGGTGAACAATTGCTGTGTTATTTACTGCTTTCATTTACAGTCTAATTAGTTAGTGCAGTAGTCAATGTCACAGTGGATGTTATAACTTTGGGAATAACTTCCATCGTGTGCCTGCCAGAATTTTCAATTGGCATCAGAGCAGGCACCCTGCCTGTTTAATCTGGGTGAGATCTAAGGAAATTAAATTCTGGTACTATGGATAAAGACATAGGATTCACCAATAGACCTCCAATTCTAAATGGTTCTAATTATGACTATTGGAAGCCTAGGATGATTGCATTCCTAAGTTCCTTAGACAGCAAAGCTTGGAGAGCTGTGAATTCAGGCTGGGAACATCCTGTAAAGACTGACAAGGATGGAACATCTGTACAAATCCCTGAAGAAGAATGGACCAAAGAGCAAGAGGCATCAGCTCTTGGCAACTCTAAAGCCTTGAATGCTCTATTCAATGGCATAGATAAAAAATCTTCAGGCTAGTACACCACTGTGAACTAGCAAAGGATGTTTGGGACACCCTCAAAACCACTCATGAGGGAACATCCAAGGTTAAAATGTCAAGACTTCAAATGCTGACCACAAAATTTGAAGGTCTGAGAATGAAGGAAGATGAGACCATTCATGAGTTCTACATGAATGTTCTTGAACTTGCAAACACCTCAAGAGCTTTGGGAGAAAAGATGGCTGAAGAAAAACTGGTAAGAAAGATCCTAAGGTCATTACCTAAAAGGTTTGCCATGAAAGTGACAACCATTGAAGAAGCTCAGGACATATGCCACATGAAGGTGGATGAACTCATTGGTTCTCTCCAAACCTTTGAGATGGGAATGTGTGATCAGGCTGTGGAGAAAAAGAGCAAAAGTATAGCTCTTGTCCCAAATACTGCTGAGGACTCAGATGATGAACAAAAGGAGAATCTGTCAGAAGCAATATCCATGCTTGGAAGACAGTTCAACAAACTGGTCAAAAGGATAGATGCTAAGTCTAAACCTTATTCCAAAAGCATGCCTACCGACCAAGAGAAATCTAAAGATAAAGTCAGCAGGGTACAGTGCCATGAGTGTGAGGGATATGGCCATATTAGAAAGGAATGTCCAACATACCTCAAGAAGAAGGGAAAAGCCCTAACTGTCACTTGGTCTGATGAAGATTCAGAAAGTGGATCAGAAGGAGAATCTTCCAAACATGTCATTGTCCTTAACAGTGTGTGTATCTCTGATGGAGACTCAAGTGAAGAAGAGTTGACCTATGAGAAACTTGCAGCCTCATATCAAAAGCTTCTCATCAGAAGTACAGAACTGCATCAGCAAGGAGAGCTTCAGAAGAAAATCATCAAGGAGTTAGAGGCTGAAAAGAGAGAGCATCTGGCCACAATAGACACACTCAAAGGAGAGGTAAATAAGCTGAAAAGTCAAAAGGATCAAATGGCCAAATCCATAAGGATGCTAAACTCTAGAACTGACACCCTAGAGGAAATCTTTTAGATTGGTCAGACTGCAGGAAATAGATCTGATCTAGGATTTGTTGACAGACAAAATCCTGTGTTGAAGCTCAAGAAGTTGCAGCCTGAGATTCAACAGTTAAAAAGGATGTCACAGCCAAAGTTACAACATCCTCCATAAAGAAATTGGAATAAAGTCAAGAGACAATTCCAAGGGCATAGATGTTACCACTGTGGAAAACTTAGGCATATTCAAGCCGTGTACTTCTGGCTGCATGGATTTCCTAGCCAAAGAAAAATCAAACAGGTACGCATAGAAAAAGGCAGCATCATGTTACACATGGAAAAAGGTAGCATCATGCCAAGGCTGGCAAGAGGCAGTATCATGCCAAACCTAAGAATGATGTTCCCTACAAGAAAATACAATGGATTACAAAGACTAGGGCATTAATGGATCACACCTCCCTAAGGATGCCTACCAATGAAGATTGGTACTTTGACAGTGGCTGTTGTCGCTACTGCGAAAATCGGCGCCGACTATGACAGAAGAGTCTCCACCGTGTGTTATTTATCCCAACGGAGGGAAAGGAAACGCTCGAAGTAAACCTAACGCAAAACAGGAAAGGAATGGCCATCGCAACCAAATTCCTGGATTCAGGAGTCGATTACGCTAGGGGAAGGTATTAGCACCCCTCACGTCCGTCGTACTCGACGGGATCCACGCTTGTTTTCTAGTACGGATTATTATTCTATCTACTCTAAAGGTCTGGGTTAAAAAGAAAAGAAAATGACTCGGCAAAGTATCGCACTTTATGCCTACGTATTCCCGTCTGAAACGAGAAATCAGAGTCAACATAGTTCGCCTACCTACGGGGAAGGAGGGGAAGGTTGCTCGCTAGGATACGGCATCCTATACCTACGTACTTTCATACAGCATGAAAGATCAGAGCAAATGTAGTTCGGGCTATGGAAGACACAAGCTTGTCTGACTGTTTTTTATTACCTTATGAAAGGGTTTTTCTTGTTTAAGAGTCCAAGCGGACAAAAATGATACTTTGATGTTTGTTTTGAATCTTTTACGAAAGAAGTGTTTTTTAGTTTGTTTGCAATCTCTGATGCACTAGAGACTATGATTTGAGAGTGACTACGTCGCGTGTCACCCAAAGGGTGCCACACTAAGCAACCAGACTACTGGAAAGAAGCTCTCCAGCAACCCTTTCTCAAACAGCTTAAAGCTCGTAACGTACGACATCGATTAACCTTATTACTGTATTTTTGAGTTGTTTTGAGATGGGAAGAGAAAGACGCTCTAAAAAGCCTATGGTTGAAAGGGAAACTAACATAATGTTATCATGCATGGGTCAAAACCTAATGTCTGTCATAATTCCCTCCTGCACAGAAGAAATCAGAGATCCTAGGGGATAAACAGAAAAGAAAGCAAGCAAATACAGTAAAATGCATGCAATGCAGCAATACAAGCGAGGCAAGGGAGTCCCGCTCAACCTCGAACCTGGGAAAACAACAGGCAAAGTGAATCAACATTCACTTCAAACCTAGGGGCAAGCAGCACAAGCCAACAAACAATACAGAAAACAAAAAACCAAAGCAGAGGAGGCAGCCCACGCAGCAGCACCAAACTCCTACAGCAGCTCTGACAGCAAAGTTGACAGTAACATAACTCTATCTTCAGGCAGACCTTAGGAAAGGCATCTTCAACATATTAGATCTTCATCCCCAAGCTCTAGCAAGCTCCATCAAGAAAGATTGGTTATTGAGATCAAGTTATAATGAATGGGAACCAATGAAAACCAAAGGAAATCACTAGAAACCATCATCTGCAAAGAAGGGTATCCTCAAAAGTTCTACTCTTTAAGGCATGCCACTCATCCCTCCAAGGGAGAGATGAGGCTTCCTTAAAGGGACTTTGAATCATAGGATAGGATGGAAGCAAACAAAACATTCCATGTTTGAGGCAAGAAATGAACTAAGTCTAAAAGCTCTTCCTAAAACCCTAATTTCCCTAAGCTCCTAAAAAAGCTCCTAAAAGAGAACAAAGCTTCAACTCCAAGCTCCACCCTTCAAGCCACAACAGCTATAAGATGTCCAAAAGTTCCTCCAGAAAGGTATCTAAGCAAAACCAGCTCCAAAGCCATCAACACAACAAAACAAGGCAAGGCACCAAGGATGGAACACCACAAGCACAAGCAACTTGCAAAATCTATTTAAAATAGAAAACTAAGTTGTAAAACTCTAAGCAATTTCCTAGGGGAACATGCATGGATTAACAACCTAGGGTTCAAAGGTTAAAGCCTAATTCAACTTCTAAGTCCACTAAACAATTCCTAAGATGAAATATGTCAAGGGGAACCACAAGTTTGGGAAAGCTCTAATCATCAATCCTAAGTCAGAACCTAATCATATCTAAAAAATCTACTAAAAATCCTAAGGGATCATACAAGTGTTATCTACATCATACTAAAAGATCTAAGCAAAATTCAATACCAAATGGGAGAACAAAATTCCACAAAACAGATGATCAAATATGCATATAAAAGAAATCACATAAAAATGAGAAAAATCAAATTAAATTGAGAAAATGTATGAAAATGAGATTTATTGATTTCAGAAAATCACAAATAAATCCAAGATCATGGAGATATTTTTAAAATATTTTTTGGATCAATATTGGATTTATTATGGATTTTAGAAATCAAATGGAATAAAAATAAAAAAACAATTAAAAAATGAATTAAGAAAATAAAACTGAAGATAAAACGTGGACTGTTGGATGTAGGAGACTGGTAATCAAATCCAAAAGCTGAGGGCGCGTCCACGTGAGGATGAGGTGGCTGGTGACTCACAAGCTGAGTCACGTTAATGAAACGTTGCGTATTGATCTTGGAGGTGAATCCCAGGTTTAAATCAAGGCCCTTAGATCAGCATACAAAGTCTCTTCTCAGACTAATCCAATGGTCCCTCGTTCATTTTCTCCAACAATCTCAGGTGGCCTGAAACTATTCCCAGGCGGTGGTCCGGTGATCTTCTCCGGCGAGCCAGGGTTGCAGGTCAAGGAAAACTCTCAAACTTAACATCATCTTGCTCAGAATTTCACGTAGATCTCCAATCTCATATCCATTTCCTCTAGATCTTCCTAGGTTTTGAAATTCGAAGGCAAACAGAAATGCTACCACAAGAATGATCATCACTAAACTCCAATCTAAAACCATAGGAATGATCCTCATGCTTTGTGCATCATAATGATCTATCCAAATCAGTTCATAGCCTTAGGATCAACTCAATTCGTGCTCAAACAGAAATCACATGTCATCTTGGAATGTCTCTAACTGCTCAAATTTCTATCCAGAAACGACCTAGGTTCCATCTAAACCCTAACCACATGCAAGAATCTACCTAGTTCAGCCTAGATCATGAGGAAACTTGAGAGTTACATACCTGAGAAAAATGGGTCAACAGAGGTAGAAGATGATGGATTCAAGCTCCACAACTCTTCAGACACGATCAGTGAAGCAAGAGGAAGCTTTTCCAACCTTCAATTGTGCTTGATTGTGCCTTGAACTTCAAAACCGTTTTTAGTTAGAAACCTTGAAAGCTCAACTGCAAACTCTCTGTTCAACACGAATTCAACACCAAAACTCATCTGAGATTATTGAAATGAATATATAGAAGCTTCTCATGGGCTTTTGAATCCAAATTAAGGCCCAATTCAGTGGATCCATTTTCTGATTTTTCTTCCAAAGTTGAAATGTGACAGTCACGATATTGCCCTCCCAGCTTGCTCTAGAGTGTTCTAACCAACTGAAAATTGATCATGGAGTATGTTTGGATAGATAGTTCAGCCTGAAATGCCTTGGTTCTTGCTTTGGATCAATGACGTGTAATTGAAGTAACTACCTTTCCAAAGCAAGTCATGTAATTTGACCTCATCTCAAAATTGTGCCAATGCAAATGTTTCTGAAATGCAATTTCTACTCAAAATGAGTATTCATATGATGCATTTGGGACCTCTAATTCAAAAATCCCAATTTCCCTCCTTTGAATCATTTGAAAAATCCCTCTTTTTAGGCCATTTTGGAGCACTTCTTGATACAAGCTCATTCAACCCACCATGACTTGACATCTGACCTAAAAACATCATTCTAATAACATTTCATGTTGAACAATTTTTCATTTGAGGAGTGGAAGATAGAGATTTTGGCACATGCTTGGAAATGACCCATAATTCAACTTTCCCAAAATACCCCTGGGTTGCCAAGATCATAACCTGAGTTCTACAAATCTCCTTGAGGACTTCTAGTACTAAAATTAAATCTAAGATCAATACCTACAACTCTTATGTTTGCCAATAATCCAAGTGAAACTTCCTTCTAGCCCAAAAATGGCTTAGAAGTTAGGTGACTTTCACAGATAAATTTCAGTGTCCTCTAATGACCTGTAATTTGCAAGAACCATAACTTGAGTTCTATAAATCCCCTTGAGGACTTATAGTACTCAAATTAAAGGTATTGAGATGCTCTATAAGTTTCATGTGGAGGTCCAAGTCATTTGAAGCTTGAATTTTGACTTATGTGGCTTGGAAGTCCAGAGCTATACAAGGGGATTTTACCCTAGGAACCCTGTCTCAAACACCTCCAACCACTCTTGATTCTTTTGAACTTGGTCTTGGATCATCCACACACATGCTTCAACATATCAATACATGACTTCCATGACCTAGAGCTAGGTCTTGATGCCCTTTCTTTGCTCTCCTTGACCTAGGGTTACCCAGATGAAACCCTAATTGACTGCACCTCAACTATGGCTCTTGTACTTGAATCAATGACTTGTCTCAGCTTCAATAAGGCCCTCTAGGCATTCCATGAGATCCATACACACCTCAATTTCACATTCCATGTTGATGATCTTCAATACACCTCAAGTTAGGAGAGAAATCCACCTGTGGGCACTCAAACTTCTCATGACTTCAACCCTTCTCTGATGACTTGGATGGGCTCTCAGGCTCAGAGAACACCTTTAGATAAGCTTCTTTTGACATAAATGGCACTTGATCCCTTATTGGATGACTTGATATGCTATGATATGCAAATGGTTGAAATATGTGAATGATGTAACTATGCAAATGAAATGCAATGAAACATAAATCAGGCAAGAAAAGGTTAAGCAAATTTTGGGGTGCAACAGCTGCTCCAGACATATGACTGGAATTGAAGATCTCTTGAGAAAACTCAAACCTCATTCATCTAGTCATGTAACCTTTGGTGATGGAGCTAGAGGAGAAATCACAGGTGCTGGACAACTTGACAGCCCTAAAGCTCTAGAATTGAAGGATGTCCTGTTAGTTAAAGGACTGACGGTTAACCTAATAAGCATAAGTCAGCTATGTGATCAAGTTTTAAAAGTGAACTTTTCCAAGGATAAGTGTATGGTCATTGTCGTACCTCGAAAAATACGAAACTCGCGATGGACGCGGAAAATACTGTTCGAAACAGAGTCGCCACCGAACTTTATTCATTCCAAGGATGGAATAGGAAAATATCGATAAAACCTTTAAGGAGATAAGAACATGATCATCGCAATCAATATTCTAGGTTCGGGAGTCGATTACATGAGGGGAAGGTATTAGCACCCCTCATGTCCGTTGTACTCAACGGGAACCTCTTGATCGATTCGAGAGTAAAGTTAACTATGCTTATTTGTTTTCTTCTAAGGTTTCTCCTATGGGGGAATGGGTGGTTTTAAGATAGGGTGCTCGCCAAGGATTAGGGCCCTTGTGCCTACGTATCTTCACTTGTAAGAAGTGGAAAATCAGAGCATTCGTAGTTCGTGGGACTACGGGTAAAGGTGGGAATTGTGCTCGCCAAGATCATCGCAATCTTGTGCCTACATATCTTACATTCAAGAGGGAATGAAGAATCAGAGCAGCCGTAGTTTGGCTAACTACGGTAAAAGGTTT
This sequence comes from Lathyrus sativus, assembly GCA_963859935.3. Lineage (NCBI taxonomy): Eukaryota > Viridiplantae > Streptophyta > Magnoliopsida > Fabales > Fabaceae > Lathyrus > Lathyrus sativus. The sequence goes on from OZ012737.1 coordinate 501,012,105, forward strand.
GGTATGTGAACAAGTGTTTAGGTCGCATTCTAACTGCTAAACGTTGGCTTGTCTGCTCGCTAGGGGAGGCTGAAGCACTAGTTTGTTATGCGCGGAAGAATGGGCTAAACAATGTTCTTTGGGAAAGTATTTAGGTTGGAGATCGCACGAGGGCGAGGAATTTGTGTTTATCGTGTTGGATGTTTTGGTTAGAGGAAAGAGAATGGATTTTAGTAGGTTTAAGGCTTCAATTGCACGGGGGCAAGAAATAGGAGTTTGGTTAGGTAATTTGATGGAGAATGGCGACTATTTGATAAACGAGACGTCGGTCTCGCAATTAATTTAATCGGGATATCATTGGAATGCTAGATTCCAACGACACCTTTTTCATTCGAATAATTACGAAATATGTGTTTGAGACAGTATCAATCGCACAGGGCGAGAGAAGAGAGTTGGGTTGAATATTTTAAGGGAGAATGACGACTACTCGATAAACGAGACGTCAGTCTCGCAATCGATTAATCGGGATATCGTTGGAATGCTAGATCCCAACGACAATCTTTTTCATCCCATTAATTAAGAAAAATGTTTGTTGGACAGTAAAAGTACTTGTCCGAATAATTAAAGGAGGTATTTTAGAAAAACGAAAATTTGAACGACACACCATTCAAGGCGTACGCCTCAATAGTAGTCCCTCTCGAATTCGAGGAATGCGCGACTCCAAGAACTCGATTATTTCATGATTTAATTATGAAAATAAGTTGAAAATATTAGCGTACTCGGACTAGGCGCGCTAGATATTCCAGAAAATAAGATCGGGAGGGTCACAACTCAAGGTGTGTACCTCGAGAGGGGTTGCTTAAAAATTCAAGGAAGGCGAGATCCAAGAGTTTAATTGTTTTGAAATTTGATTAAGGAAATAGTTTAATTTAAATAAGAAAAATAGTCTTAATTTTTATAGAATTAAATAATCAATTGTAAAGTTTTGATTTGGGAAAAGTTTAATATTTTAGAAAAGTTTTAACTCAATTAATAAAGTATAGCTTTTTCATACTTAAAATACTATTATAATTAATTGTTTTTTTTAAAAAAAATTAATATCTTTGAGAAGAAATAGGTTTTAAATAAAGTATAATTTTGAAAAGTTTTAATATTTAAAATATTAATTTAGTAATAATTTTGAAGTGTGTTTTTAAAAGAATAATTTGAATTTTCTTAATAAAAATATCTAAGAGTAATTAAAAAATATCTTTAAGAAATTTCAATTCATTTGAGTGAAAAATGTTTTAGAAACCAAAAGACGGAACAACCACAACTCAAGGGCGTGTGCCTCGAGAGCAGTTGTTCAAATACTCAAGGGATGCTAGACCCCAAGAGCCCACTACTTTCGTATTAAAAAAAATCTAATTAGATTACTAGGCATGTATATATATTTAACTCAGTCATTAGAATTAATTAATATAATTAGATAAAAGGAAAATAATTAAAATCTTAAGAGAGTGTATTTGTGAAAAAAAACACTGTCTGCTAAGATTGAAACAAATCTCAGCATAGAAATCCAAACATATTTAAGTTTTTTCAATTTGAGTGACAAACCCCCTAATAAGCTAAGAAAAAGTCATTACTCTTTAAATATTACAAGCATTGACTAGAAAATTAAAGCTTCCACACAACAATCATGAATACATGCGAGATCGAGACAGTACAGTGTTTGAATGAATTTGCAATTTCACATAGCAGTAACTGAGTTAAATATGCAGAGCAACGGAAAGTATACCGAATTGAAAATGAATTATGTAGAAATTCAATTTCAATTATGTAGCAATTCAATTCCACATGTATTCGATCAAGCAGGATTCACAAACCAAACAATTATATTCCAAAATTAAACTTCACTGTTCCGAGCACGAGCAAAATTGCTACGGTAAATATGACAACAACAACACATGCTAACTCAAAGCAGAACATACTGACTCGAACATCTCAAATATCTTATCAGAAAATCCACTAATTTGAAGTAAATTCCAGCTACCAACATGTCAAAATTGTAACAAAATAATAAAAACAAATTCAAATAGTAAGTGCATCTGTACGAACTCTTCACATGAAAACCACGACAGCTTTGCGAGAGTTGAATTGAATAATCACATACCAACAATAATCACATACCAACAAAGTATTGAAACTGAGGAAATTGTAATATACAAATCAAATGACGTTCGAAACCGCAGCTCAAAACTGATCAAAAATAACTCCAAATGAACTTAAACCATAAACATGGATCCACAGGCAATTTACTTTGAATATAAAATTGATCCATAAAGCACACTCCAAATCATTGTCATTACAACAACAAATATCATAAGATTGCATTCAAAATTATAAACCCTTAGCATGCCACAAACTGATATAAACTATATCAGTTTGTCTTAAACTTAAAACCAACTTCCAAAACATCTCATGACCACGCCAATGACAACAAAAGCCAGAAGAACAAATTATATATCAATATTTAACAACAAGAATGTAACACTAACCGTCGAAGATGCCACAACAACTCGAACCTAATAACGACTACAAAAATGAAATCGATAACAAACTAAACCAGAAATAATAACAGAGTTGAAATTGATAACCAACCGAGATGATTCCGTAAACTCTGAAATGTTTATTCGAAGTTTGTTGCCGTTGCGGTAACTGTGGTGGTTCGTCTTGCTCGGAGACGTCGCAGAGTTGTTGTCGGGAAGTTGTTGTTGATGAGCTGCTATTGTATACGCTATGGCCTCATATTCCTGTTGTCAAACTTCGACGAAACCGCAACCTGCAAAAAAGGAAATTTTTGCAAAGATAGTGTTTGTGGAAACATTACCGCAGAGCTGCTGCAACTTTGCTCTATACGTTCAGCTACTTTCAGCACATCACCAACTCTATAACGGTATAGCCCAGCATAAGTAGTGACAACAAGTTCATATTCTGCTGCAGGAAGCTCTTCCACTGCATCTGTGTCAGACCTCTCAAATACATTTGTAGATGCCATTGTTTGCTGATTACTGTTCGGTGGAGTATGATCCTATTCTAAAGTGTAAGAACTTTTGAAGACAAACTGTCACATGCTCTTGACAAACGTAAACCGTCATGGGCATCAGCTTTTGTTTTCAATTTGCAAAGAAATTCTCCTTTTTTCTTTTGGATCCTCATAGATACACTATCTATTCCTGTCGGGAGACATCACAAGCAACTTGTATAGCATAATGCGATTAACATTCAAAGATCAAGGATTACCGACGCCGTTGTAGAAAATCTATCAAGCTCTAACACATGCTTACAATAAAGAATTAGAATTAGAAACAAGTCCAAGCCTACCCATGCTACAACACGCATTGCGGAGACGAAGACACAACAAATGACATAGAATTCAACTAGCACCAAATCAAAGACAATATGCTTGAGAAAATAAAAACAATGTATCCAAATTCTATAGCAGCGACAGTATGTCAATAGAAAACTATGCCGTGCTATTTACAAGAAACAGTAGTAACATCATTCTCAAAGCTATTAAAATCAAACAAGGAATAACAGAAACTAAATGTATACACTGTATAAAGATTACAAACCAAACTGCAACTTATTATGCATAACTTTAATGCATCAGCAAAGATAAAAAAAATCCATGCCAACTTTAAATCGAACCGAAACCGGACGTGGGAACATTACCAACCCAATATTTACACAAACAAAAATAAGTCAAATCTCTTTTAGGAATTTCACATATTTACTTAAGAACAGAAAAGTAAAAAGACTTCATGAGCATGAATCGAAAACTAACTGGAACTCAGAGTCGAACGTCCAGAACATTCAAGCTCGCGTATGTTTTGATGTTTTTGTGGTGACAGATGCCTTGAGGATGATGCAATTATCTTCTTTGTAGCGCTCCTCAATTGGATCCCCTTGCTTTTTGAGTTCTTCTAGCTTGGCAACGTATACCCCTTTGGTTTCATCTTCTCCATCATCATATAGCCAATCCTTCACCTCCTGAAGTTTCGAAAGAAATTCATCGCTTTCTAAAGCTTGGACAAACTCATGGTATTTGTCATTAATCTTATTTCTCATGTCATAAACATAAGCCTCAACTGCATTTTTCTTGTCCGTAAACCTATCACCCAACTGCCGATGGTTGAATGATGTCCCAGAATGACCACAAATGTGCTGAGAACAATCTCCTCCAGGGCTTCTCTCCACAGGTAAATTACGTTTTCCCAGCGGAAGGGCCTCGAGGCCCATTAACTTTGCAACAACATTTGGTGGATTGTGCTTGGAAACAACTTCTTTGGACATTTCCTGGTCCATGAGCATCTTGATGGGTGTTCCATTTATTTTTTGTTTGAAGATGCTCTCGTCAAGTTAGAAACAATCGGCCTATCTTCTATCTGATCAGCAAATGAAGGACTTGCAATCCTCGAAACATCAGATTGACTTCTTGAAAGAGATGCTGCATGATCACGGTGTGGCTTGTCGGTGAGAAGCTTGTTTCCATTGACAGTAGTAGCAGTAGTCAAATCAAAAAGGTTAACCGTTCTTCCCAAGCATCCAGGAAAAGGCTTGTCATCATGGTGAACCGTTCTATTATTCATTACAGTATTCATTTCAACACTTGAGGAGAAGGAGAGGCGGTGGGTGGTGTGGCATTGAGGGTTTCATATGGTGGTGACGATGGGGGTTTTTCCGGCGGGTGGTTCGATTTGTGTTAAGGGAGAAGAAGGATGAGGTTTTGTGGTAAAAAATGGAGGTAACGACACGATAGAGGATTGGCCAAGGAGATGAAATGTGAGGTACCCGATTTGTGCCCTTATGACCCTACCTCCGACGACGATTCTACGTACGGCGGAAAAATGGAGGTGGAAATGGGTGAAAACAAAACGGAAGACTCAAAGTGAGTGAAGGTGATGGTTTACGGTGGATTGCAGGAGAGATTAGGATGATGATTTAGGGATGATGAAGGGGAAGGAGGTGAGCGTATCAGCGGCGGATTTAGGGTTTCTAGGGTGATGAACAGTGATTCCGATTTAGGGTTTCTTTGAAAGGGGGTGGCCCAAGTTAGAGCTTGATGAACAGTAACGCCCTTAATCTGTAGGGCTTTGGTGAACAGTAGGTCACCCTTTATACCCTACTTCTCAACCCTAATTTCCAATTGACCGTGTCTTCTCATTCAAATTCTTTCTATTTTTCTTTTAGTTTTTGAATAATAAACTAAGTTAATAAACCTATTTCTTATTTAATTTAATTCTAACTATTAATTACAATTTTAAATCTAAGCTAATTAATTAAAATCTAATCTAATTTTTTTTTTAAATAAATCCTAATTAAATTTTAACTCTATTTTTTTTAATCTATATTTTTTTAAAATTAAAATTTCTAAATAATAATTAAGTTCTAAATTAAATCTATCTAATTAAAAAAAATTAAATTTAAATTCTAATTTCTAATTTAAAACTAATTAAAAAATAAAAAAAACATTATATTAACCTATCACGAGAAAAATGAAATTATATAAAAAAAGATAGATATATATAAAAAACAAATGCCACGTGGCATACTCTTATTGGGCTAAAAAGCGAAAATGCCTGTTTTTGCTGAAAAATACGCTACGCTGTATAAGCGAGGTAAATTAAAAACAAAGTCGGGCAAATGAGAATTTTGAAAAAGGTAGGACAAATTTGGGGTATGACAGATGCCCCTATCTAATTGCCTTGAACCTGAGAGAATGAACAGCTGCATGGCGTTCATTTTCAGGGTGGAAGTCAATTAGATACAAAAAGACCCCGAAATTTGTCCGACAAGCAAGTAGAAATGCAAAGAGATGGGGTATACCAGAACAGGATGACAGGATGCAAAAATAGATGAACGAGATAACCTGATATTCCCTGGGTGGTCGAAGCAGTCCCTTATCCAATAAGGTTCTTCGCGGTACCAGAGTGGTATAAATGATCCTCTTTGGGTGGTCGAAGCAGTGCCTTATCCATTAAGGCTCTTCGATGATACCAAAGCAGTATCTCGAGCAAAACTTGAGATTCTTCGGGTGGTCGAAGCAGCACCTTATCCATTAAGGTTCTTCGATGATACCAAAGCAGTATCTCTGAAAACTTGAGATTCTTCAGGTGGTTGAAGCAGTACCTTATCCATTAAGGCTCTTCGATGATACCAAAGTAGTATCTCGAACAAAACTTGAGATTCTTCAGGTGGTCGAAGCAGTACCTTATCCATTAAGGCTCTTCGATGATACCAAAGCAGTATCTCGAACAAAACTTGAGATTCTTCAGGTGGTCGAAGCAGTACCTTATCCATTAAGGCTCTTCGATGATACCAAAGCAGTATCTCGATCAAAACTTGAGATTTTTCGGGTGGTCGAAGCAGTACCTTATCCATTAAGGCTCTTCGATGATACCAAAGCAGTATCTCGAACAAAACTGGAGATTCTTCGGGTGGTCGAAGCAGTACCTTATCCATTAAGGCTCTTCGATGATACCAAAGCAGTATCTCGAATGAAACATGAGATTCTTCAGGTGGTCGAAGCAGTACCTTATCCATTAAGGCTCTTCGATGATACCAAAGCAGTATCTCGAACAAAACTTGAGATTCTTCGGGTGGTCGAAGCAGTACCTTATCCATTAAGGCTCTTCGATGATACCAAAGCAGTATCTCGATCAAAACTTGAGATTCTTCGGGTGGTCGAAGCAGTACCTTATCCATTAAGGCTCTTCGATGATACCAAAGCAGTATCTCGAACAAAACTTGAGATTCTTCGGGTGGTCGAAGCAGTACCTTATCCATTAAGGCTATTCGATGATACCAAAGCAGTATCTCGGGCAAAACTTGAGATTCTTCGGGTGGTCGAAGCAGTACCTTATCCATTAAGGCTATTCGATGATACCAAAGCAGTATCTCGAGCAAAACTTGAGATTCTTTGGGTGGTCGAAGCAGTACCTTATCCATTAAGGCTCTTCGATGATACCAAAGCAGTATCTCGAACAAAACTTGAGATTCTTCGGGTGGTCGAAGCAGTACCTTATCCATTAAGGCTCTTCGATGATACCAAAGCAGTATCTCGAACAAAACTGGAGATTCTTCGGGTGGTCGAAGCAGTACCTTATCCATTAAGGCTCTTCGATGATACCAAAGCAGTATCTCAGACAAAACTGGAGATTCTTCGGGTGGTCGAAGCAGTACCTTATCCATTAAGGCTCTTCGATGATACCAAAGCAGTATCTCAGACAAAACTTGAGATTCTTCGGGTGGTCGAAGCAGTACCTTATCCATTAAGGCTCTTCGATGATACCAAAGCAGTATCTCGAATGAAACATGAGATTCTTCGGGTGGTCGAAGCAGTACCTTATCCATTAAGGCTCTTCGATGATACCAAAGCAGTATCTCAAATGAAACATGAGATTCTTCGGGTCGTCGAAGCAGTACCTTATCCATTAAGGCTCTTCGATGATACCAAAGCAGTATCTTGAATGAAACATGAGATTCTTCGGGTGGTCGAAGCAGTACCTTATCCATTAAGACTCTTCGATGATACCAAAGCAGTATCTCGAACAAAACTTGAGATTCTTCGGGTGGTCGAAGCAGTACCTTATCCATTAAGGCTCTTCGATGATACCAAAGCAGTATCTCGAACAAAACTTGAGATTCTTCGGGTGGTCGAAGCAGTACCTTATCCATTAAGGCTCTTCGATGATACCAAAGCAGTATCTCGGGCAAAACTTGAGATTCTTCGGGTGGTCGAAGCAGTACCTTATCCATTAAGGCTCTTCGAGAATACCAAAGCAGTATCTCTAAAAATTTGAGATTCTTCGGGTGGTCGAAGCAGTACCTTATCCATTAAGGCTCTTCGAGGATACCAAAGCAGTATCTCGAACAAAACTTGAGATTCTTCAGGTGGTCGAAGCAGCATCTTATCCAATAAGATTCTTCGATGATACCAAAGCAGTATCTCAAGTGATAATTTTGCTGAGAAAAGTTGAGCTAAAATTCCTATTTAAAGGAACAGTGTTGTCCAAACTCTGCAGGGGAGAAATCTTCAATGAACTCTCTAAGATAACCTCTGCTTGGGGAGCCACCAGAGCAATAGTTGCTGAAGATTATCATCATCAACTGCATGGTTGAAGAATGGCTTGCTGGGGAATAGAATTCCATGAGCACGTGTGGGGTATCAACTCTGTTTAGAGAAAAATTTCCGACTTTTATAGATAACCGGTCAAGATGCTTGCGAGCTGATCCTGGATCCTATTGTTCTATGTCGCTGGGGACAGGAATGTAATGCTTGATGATGCACAAATATGCAAATGATGCAACTGCTAGGGAAATAAGATGTATATGTAAATGATACGCAATACGCATGAAAATGCGACCAGGTAACGAGATTTGGTAAGGCTTTGTTTCTGGCTTAAGATTAGATGCAACAAGGTGAAAAGATTTACGGGGTATACTGGCACATCAACTCGGGGGTTGAGAAGAACAAATATACTATCGACTCGGGGGTCGAGGATAAATCAGAACAACAGGTCAGCTTGATGATTGAAGAAGAATAGCCAATATCGACTCGGGGGTCGAGAGAAAATAAAGGCAATATCGACTCGGGGGTCGAGAAAAATAAAGGTAAATATCGACTCGGGGGTCGAGAAAATAAAGATATATCAACTCGGGGGTTGAAGAAAGGTAAATATCAACGCGGGGGTTGAAGAAAGGTAAATATCGACTCGGGGATCGACGATAAAAGAACAATATCGACTCAGGGGTCGAGAAAAGAAAAAACATATCAACGCGGGGGTTGAAGAAAGGTAAATATCGACTCGGGGGTCGAAGGTAAAGGAAAAATGATTATGCTATGTATGCATATGGTACATGCCAATATATGTAATGCATATGCAAATGCAAGCATGGATATTGGTTTATGAAGGTGCCAACAAGGGTGGACTTTTGGGTAGTTGCCAACATGGATTGGACTTTGGGGATGTGCCAAGCAGGGTTGGACTTTTAGGAGATGCCAAGCAGGGTTGGACTTTAAGAGATGCCAAGTGGGGTTGGACTTTTGGTAGTTGCCAATATGGGATTGGACTTTTGGTTTTTTATGGGGTGCCAACAGAAGTGGACTTTATTTGGTGAAAGTATTTGACTTCCCGACAATCGATATCTGATGATGCTATGGTCAGAAGACAGACATGGATGCTTATGGATGCCCCAAGTTAGATCCTTTGCAGAAGTTGTGCACTCGTTCTTGTGAGAACCTAGCTTCTAGCTGATATGCCTTGATGGCTTGCAAATGTTGAGCGCAGCGATATAACCAAAGCATGTTGAATATGCGAGCGTAGCGACTTAACCAATGCATGTTGATCGTGCTTTTGCTCTGCCCCAAGGCTTTTGACGCTTGTTGTGAACTCAACAGTTACTGATGTCTGGTATGGTCTGCTTAGACAACTTTGAAAGTAAGGAGGGAAACTGCCCCTGTTTAACTAACCTGCCTCAGTCCGCCAGGTATTTGAAGATTTTTTCTTAAAGAATTATACCATGACATGGTCTGCGATGATTGCCCCAGTGTCTGGATTTTGCAACAATATGCTCCTGTTTGAAACTCGGAAAAACTTGCCCCAGTCTGCAGGGTTATGAGAAATTCTTGATTCAGGTCAACACCAATGAGTGATCGAGTTCCTCTTTGACTGTTCTTTTGTTGGAATTTCCATCATGCCAAGTACTGACTTGCAGTTAAAAGTGTTTATTAAAAAAAAATGGTAATTTTAATGCAACATTTATGCAAAATTTGAAAGGATCATTTATTAGAATGATGTGACAGTGTATGACGAGTGGACTATTAGCCCAAATGTAGTGCTAATTTATCTGGTACGAAAGATATAGCAAGAATAATGACACCAATGCTGGTGATTAACAATCATGTGAGGAGTCAGGTTACGCAACCTTGCTGTAAATATGCTTTCAGAATAAAACCCCGCCTCAATTAGGTCTTTTAAGGGTTGTATCGTGGTATGGTTCATGGTTATGAAAACAAAGGATATTAGGCTCAAAGTATGATTTGGTACCTACCCCTTCTTCGTGATAATCTCCATACCTACGTTCAGTTAACTTTGCACCTACTTGACGGTGTAAACTTGATGGTTTAAAGTTTGCCTGAAATGGCAGCCACCTTATTTTGATGGATGTCAGTAACCCCTTGATTTGGGTGGCCACTGAATCTTATTTTGTTTTTGTAGAGGGTTTGAGTACCTCTTTTGGGTTTTGTTCTGATCCCTAACTTTTGCATGGGCTGACTTTGCTTGTCAGACCCATCGGGATTGCCTTGATTTTTGCCTAAGTCTCCTTTCGAGGTGTTCGACTTAGCAGGATTTTTATTATATATATATATATATATATATATATATATATATATATATATATATATATATATATATATATATATATATATATATATATATATATATATATATATATATATATATATATATATATATATATATATATATATATATATATATATATATATATATATATATATATATATATATCTTTTGAAGGGTTTGTGACTGCCAAGTCATTGGTCATTGATGAACCGTCACGACTTTTGGATTTTTCCTCGTGATTCGAGTGCGTAATCAGGTTAACTGAACACTACCCATGCCCCAGGTTAAGCGTAAGGGTTTAGATCCGAAGGAAACTCCTACTTCTAAGCTCGAAGTGGTTGACTAGGGACTAACTCCTTATCTCTCCAGTGTTTGGGGGTTCGAAACAATGCCTGTACATCATTAGCGAGATTTTATCCAAAATCATACTATCAGCAATTATGGGTATTTTGTTTTCGGCATCCTCCCTCAAATCTTTGCTAGACAGCAGTGCGATGAAGGTAGTGGAGTGAAAATTGTTTTTGTGATTTTTTGCAATAAGTGAGAAAATGTGAGTGAATACGAATGGATTTGATCAAAAACACGCATAATTATCACATTAACAATACCATTAATAAGAAACAATGTCTAAAAGCAAGTAGCACTATAACAGAGAAGAAACTACAAATGCGTAAAACAATATGGAAATTGCCAGTATTGAGGAACTGGGCTTTTCTCTCTTGCATCATAGTTGAGCTACCCTTCTTGCTCATCGAGACCAGTATGATAACCTTCTTCATATCTACTCTCTGCAGCTTCTTCCATGTCATGGACTGATGAACTCACTTGATCAGATGAAAGTTTGATGTTGATATGAAGTCCTTGAGGTGTGAACGAGATTATCTTGGACTCGATCAGATCTTGAACATTATTCTTGAACTGTTTGCAACCTTCGGTCGAATTCCCCATGGCATCATCATGGTAGCCGCATCGTGCATTGGTGTCAAAGCCTGGTGGATATGGTGGGATCACAGGATCTAAGCTCTTTGGCACTATCAGTCCATTACTAATCAAACACGGTAGCACGTGATTGTATGGCATTGGTAATGGATCAAAGTGTCTCTTTGGTCTTTGATTATAGTAACGTCGTTGTTGCGGACATCTATTGACAGGAGGATATTGACCATGTGAAGAGATTGGAGTCACACAGGTAGACCCATAGGATTGCTGGCTTTGAACAATCGAGATGATTGGGTACTGAAGATAAGGCACCGAGGATGGAGCATGGGGAGTGTCCCTGATCGTGTTTATCTCATCCTTTTCTTCCTCTTGGAAGCTGACAACTGATTCACTTTCACCAGCTGGGATGTTCGAGATGTCATGAACCTTTCCATTCTTGAGATGGCTTTCAATGCGTTCTCCTACTGATACCAAATCAGAGAAGTTGGATGTCCCATTGGCTATCATATTTTCCAAGTATGGTTCATGTAAAGACTTTATGAACATGTCAACCAATTCCCTGCCTAAGAGCGGTGGTTGAACGCAAGCAGCTACCTCTCTCCATCTCTGAGCATACCCTCTGAAAGACTCGTTTTCCTCTTGAGATAAGCCTTGCAACTGTATGCGGTTGGGATCCACATCAAGATTATATTGGTATTGTTTTACAAAGGCGTTGGCTAAGTCCGACCATGACTGGACATGGCTACTTTCTAGCTGCATGTACCAACTCAGCGATGCCCCACTCAGACTGTCTTGGAAACAGTGAATCATGAGTTTGTCACTGTGAGCATATGAGGTCATTTTTCTGCAAAACATTACCAAATGTTGCTTTGAACAACTATCTCCTTTGTATTTCTCAAAACTTGGCATCTTGAACTTTGGAGGTATCACAAGTCCGGGTACCAAACACATATTTAAAGCATTCAGATCAGCAGTATTACGCCCCATCATGGCTTCAACTTTCTCTTCAAACACACGACATCTTTCAGCAAACTCAACATCCTGAGGTCGTTCAACATTCCCCACCAAGCTTGCCACTTGGGAATTCGGTGTAGTGAATGCGAAACTATGGTACTCAACAACATCAAGAGACGAGGTATGTTCATCCTGAATAGTGTGACGCTCTTGTATAACCTGGTCTTCAACAGGAATCCGCACAGGCTGAGGTATGACGTTCTCAGTGACTATAGTCCGTTGAGGGTTGTTCTCTCTCCTTGCCAAGGCTAACATAGCATCCACAAGCTGGTCCAACTGGTTCTTCATTAAGTCAACATCTGCTCTTGACGCAAACTGGTTTTGTTCTTCTGAGCTCATGATTCTTCCTAAAAGCTGCTTCAAGTCCAATACGGGTGTCGGGAAATCAACTGCGGATTATGGACAAAGGATGGATGAGATTTTTGGTTTTGGAAGACGATATGCAATGCAAATGAAATGCAGATGCAATGATATGCGGATGCAATGCAGGCACAAACAAGATCCAGGAAAACATAAGTAAGTCAAAGCGCCCTAACCGGTAGACTATACAAGGAAATTTCTAGACTCTGTACCCACAGATCCACTCACGGGATAGCTTCTATGTTAATGGATAAGGTTCCCAAGATCACGGACACCGATTGCATCAACATTACGTAACAGGCTAGCTGTATTATAACGAGAGTACGATAGGGTTTCTCCTGAGCGGAGTCCTCATGCTAGGCACGCGAGGAGCGGGTCCTCGGAGACTAACATTACACGACTACCAATATAGAAACTGGTTCTACGAGTGGTTCCCAGAGTCATGGACCCTTCATGAATCAAATCATGTAACAGGCTAGCTGCGTTACGATAGGATCTATGAAAAGGTCTATTCTGAAGGAGCTTTCATGCTAGGCACACAAGGAGCGAGTCCTTGGGGACTAACACTAATTACTACCAATTCTAAACTATGTTTTCTCTCTTCTTTTTCCAAAGCTCGGGTGTAGAGCTTTACTTGCAATGCTATCCCCGAATCCAGCAGGCAGATACAATAAACAACATATGATAGAAAGAGAAAACAAGAAATAAACACTAGGAGAAAATAAACATAAAGAAAAACAATTAAGCAAAAGGTTAGTACACTCGAATCGAGTCAAGTTAGGTTTGACTCTCTCTTGCATAGGGCAAATGCGGGTCCCCAGCAGAGTCGCCATCTGTCGTACCTCGAAAAATACGATCCTCACGATGGACGCGGAAAATACTGTTCGAAACAGAGTCGCCACCGAACTTTATTCATTCCAAGGATGGAATAGGAAAATATCGATAAAACCTTTAAGGAGATAAAAACATGGTCATCGCAATCAATATTCTAGGTTCGGGAGTCGATTACATGAGGGGAAAGTATTAGCACCCCTCATGTCCGTTGTACTCAACGGGAACCTCTTGATCGATTCGAGAGTAAAGTTATCTATGCTTATTTGTTTTCTTCTAAGGTTTCTCCTATGGGGGAATGGGTGGTTTTAAGATAGGGTGCTCGCCAAGGATTAGGGCTCTTGTGCCTACGTATCTTCACTTGTAAGAAGTGGAAAATCAGAGCATTCGTAGTTCGTGGGACTACGGGTAAAGGTGGGAATTGTGCTCGCCAAGATCATCGCAATCTTGTGCCTACGTATCTTACATTCAAGAGGGAATGAAGAATCAGAGCAGCCGTAGTTCGGCTAACTACGGTAAAAGGTTTGGTATGTGAACGAGTTTTTAGGTCGCATTCTAACTGCTAAACGTTGGCTTGTCTGCTCGCTAGGGGAGGCTGAAGCACTAGTTTGTTATGCACGGAAGAATGGGCTAAACAATGTTCTTTGGGAAAGTATTTAGGTTGGAGATCGCACGAGGGCGAGGAATTTGTGTTTATCGTGTTGGATGTTTTGGTTAGAGGAAAGAGAATGGATTTTAGTAGGTTTAAGGCTTCAATTGCACGGGGGGCAAGAAATAAGAGTTTGGTTAGGTAATTTGATGGAGAATGGCGACTATTTGATAAACGAGACGTCGGTCTCGCAATTAATTTAATCGGGATATCATTGGAATGCTAGATTCCAACGACACCTTTTTCATTCGAATAATTACGAAATATGTGTTTGAGACAGTATCAATCGCACGGGGCGAGATAAGAGAGTTGGGTTGAATATTTTAAGGGAGAATGACGACTACTCGATAAACGAGACGTCGGTCTCGCAATCGATTAATCGGGATATCGTTGGAATGCTAGATCCCAACGACAATCTTTTTCATCCCATTAATTAAGAAAAATGTTTGTTAGACAGTAAAAGTACTTGTCCGAATAATTAAAGGAGGTATTTTAGAAAAACGAAAATTCGAACGACACACCATTCAAGGCGTACGCCTCAATAGTAGTCCCTCTCGAATTCGAGGAATGCGCGACTCCAAGAACTCGATTATTTCGTGATTTAATTATGAAAATAAGTTGAAAATATTAGCGTACTCGGACTAGGCGTGCTAGATATTCCAGAAAATAAGATCGGGAGGGTCACAACTCAAGGTGTGCACCTCGAGAGCGGTTGCTTAAAAATTCAAGGAAGGCGAGATCCAAGAATTTAATTGTTTTGAAATTTGATTAAGGAAATAGTTTAATTTAAATAAGAAAAATAGTCTTAATTTTTATAGAATTAAATAATCAATTGTAAAGTTTTGATTTGGGAAAAGTTTAATATTTTAGAAAAGTTTTAACTCAATTAATAAAGTATAGCTTTTTAATACTTAAAATACTATTATAATTAATTGTTTTTTTTAAAAAATTAATATCTTTGAGAAGAAATAGGTTTTAAATAAAGTATAATTTTGAAAAGTTTTAATATTTAAAATATTAATTTAGTAATAATTTTGAAGTGTGTTTTTAAAAGAATAATTTGAATTTTCTTAATAAAAATATCTAAGAGTAATTAAAAAATATCTTTAAGAAATTTCAATTCATTTGAGTGAAAAATGTTTTAGAAACCAAAAGACGAAACAACCACAACTCAAGGGCGTGTGCCTCGAGAGCAGTTGTTCAAAGACTCAAGGGATGCTAGACCCCAAGAGCCCACTACTTTCGTATTAAAAAAATCTAATTAGATTACTAGGCATGTATATATATTTAACTCAGTCATTAGAATTAATTAATATAATTAGATAAAAGGAAAATAATTAAAATCTTAAGAGAGTGTATTTGTGAAAAAAACACTGTCTGCTAAGATTGAAACAAATCTCAGCATAGAAATCCAAACATATTTAAGTTTTTTCAATTTGAGTGACAAACCCCCTAATAAGCTAAGAAAAAGTCATTACTCTTTAAATATTACAAGCATTGACTAGAAAATTAAAGCTTCCACACAACAATCATGAATACATGCGAGATCGAAACAGTACAGTGTTTGAATGAATTTGCAATTTCACATAGCAGTAACTGAGTTAAATATGCAGAGCAACGGAAAGTATACCGAATTGAAAATGAATTATGTAGAAATTCAATTTCAATTATGTAGCAATTCAATTCCACATGTATTCGATCAAGTAGGATTCACAAACCAAACAATTATATTCCAAAATGAAACTTCACTGTTCCGAGCATGAGCAAAATTGCTACGGTAAATATGACAACAACAACACATGCTAACTCAAAGCAAAACATACTGACTCGAACATCTCAAATCTCTTATCAGAAAATCCACTAATTTGAAGTAAATTCCAGCTACCAACATGTCAAAATTGTAACAAAATAATAAAAACAAATTCAAATAGTAAGTGCATCTGTACGAACTCTTCACATGAAAACCACGGCAGCTTTGCGAGAGTTGAATCGAATAATCACATACCAACAAAGTATTGAAACTGAGGAAATTGTAATATACAAATCAAATGACGTTCGAAACCGCAACTCAAAACTGATCAAAAATAACTCCAAATGAACTTAAACCATAAACATGGATCCACAGGCAATTTACTTTGAATATAAAATTGATCCATAAAGCACACTCCAAATCATTGTCATTACAACAACAAATATCATAAGATTGCATTCAAAATTATAAACCCTTAGCATGCCACAAACTGATATAAACTATATCAGTTTGTCTTAAACTTAAAACCAACTTCCAAAACATCTCATGACCACGCCAATGACAACAAAAGCCAGAAGAACAAATTATATATCAATATTTCACAACAAGAATGTAACACTAACCGTCGAAGATGCCACAACAACTCGAACCTAATAACGACTACAAAAATGAAATCGATAACAAACTAAACCAGAAATAATAACAGAGTTGAAATTGATAACCAACCGAGATGATTCCGTAAACTCTGAAATGTTTATTCGAAGTTTGTTGTCGTTGCGGTAACTGTGGTGGTTCGTCTTGCTCGGAGACATCGCAGAGTTGTTGTCGGGAAGTTGTTGTTGATGAGCTGCTATTGTATACGCTCTGGCCTCATATTCCTGTTGTCAAACTTCGACGAAACCGCAACCTGCAAAAAAGGAAATTTCTGCAAAGACAGTGTTTGTGGAAACATTACCGCAGAGCTGCTGCAACTTTGCTCTATACGTTCAGCTACTTTCAGCACATCACCAACTCTATAACGGTATAGCCCAGCATAAGTAGTGACAACAAGTTCATATTCTGCTGCAGGAAGCTCTTCCACTGCATCTGTGTCAGACCTCTCAAATACATTTGTAGATGCCATTGTTTGCTGATTACTGTTCGGTGGAGTATGATCCTATTCTAAAGTGTAAGAACTTTTGAAGACAAACTGTCACATGCTCTTGACAAACGTAAACCGTCATGGGCATCAGCTTTTGTTTTCAATTTGCAAAGAAATTCTCCTTTTTTCTTTTGGATCCTCATAGATACACTATTTATTCCTGTCGGGAGACATCACAAGCAATTTGTATAGCATAACGCGATTAACATTCAAAGATCAAGGATTACCGACGCCGTTGCAGAAAATCTATCAAGCTCTAACAGATGCTTACAATAAAGAATTAGAATTAGAAACAAGTCCAAGCCTACCCATGCTACAACACGCATTGCGGAGACGAAGACACAACAAATGACATAGAATTCAACTAGCACCAAATCAAAGACAATATGCTTGAGAAAATAAAAACAATGTATCCAAATTCTATAGCAGCGACAATATGTCAATAGAAAACTATGCCGTGCCATTTACAAGAAACAGTAGTAACATCATTCTCAAAGCTATTAAAATCAAACAAGGAATAACAAAAACTAAATGTATACACTGTATAAAGATTACAAACCAAACTGCAACTTATTATGCATAACTTTAATGCATCAGCAAAGATAAAAAAAATCCATGCCAACTTTAAATCGAACCGAAACCGGACGTGGGAACATTACCAACCCAATATTTACACAAACAAAAATAAGTCAAATCTCTTTTAGGAATTTCACATATTTACTTAAGAACAGAAAAGTAAAAAGACTTCATGAGCATGAATCGAAAACTAACTGGAACTCAGAGTCGAACGTCCAGAACATTCAAGCTCGCGTATGTTTTGATGTTTTTGTGGTGACAGATGCCTTGAGGATGATGCAATTATCTTCGAAAACCTGCATCAGACTTGATACCTGCACAACAAACAAAAAGAATCCCCATTTTTTTGCGCGAATGATAACATGGTAACATCCATGGCGATTGTTGATTGTAGCCACTTGACTTTCCCTGCATTAAAATGTTTGGTTGCATTTTTTGTGTTGAAAGCTGAACTAGCAGAATTTCACCATTGTGTAGCCGAAACTTGGTGATGTCGCAACCTGTCAAAAAAAAGAACAAGACAAGCAATATCCAACAGTAGCGTTGTCCTGATTTATTGTTGTGAAGCCAAATTGTGATGACGCCAGAAGATTATCATCGTTATGGCTGCGGCGTTGTAGAATTTGAGGGTTACTGCTGCTATATATATCTCGGTTGCCGCTGTGGTGTGGGAATCGAAACTCAACGGCGTTTGTGTTTAGACTTGAACTGTGAATGGGGTTCACGACCTATTCAAAATATTACCAGAAGCGAAAATGCCTGCTGCTACGAGCTGAATCACGACATTGCTGCGAAATGGATGCCTGGAGCTTTTCGATGTCAAAGTTATTGTGAAACTATGGTGTGAATCCGAGCGGGAATGTATCAACGCTGATATGGTTGTAGTGGCTCAAACATCTATGCGTCATAAACCACAAACGCTTGTGAACGGCAAGCTAAACTCGGCACCATCAGAAACCGACACCGCTTTCGTCAATGTCATTGATAAAAACCTGTTTGTTGCTGCTAGCGCTCACTGTCCTGAGGAGGTGGGGCTGCTGGTGTTTCGGGAGTAGCTGGAGAAGCTGGCTTTGTCGGTCTTGGTTTTGTCATAATCGGCTTGCATGACCTATCAACAGCCTCATCTTTTTCTTATATCAGCTGACAAGAGGACGGGGTAGCACATTTTGGAAGCAAACTTTGTTGTTGCTTCTTCTCTCTAAGCCAGTTCTCAGCTTCTCCGCATTCATTCAAGACCTTCTGTTTCTCGTTGATATCAATGTGATCAAATTTGGGATCATTAGATATTGCAACTTCTCCGTAACTATTGATACAATAGACAAGCTGCTCAATTACTGCATCTCTGTCTGTGTGTTCTTTGTAGCGCTCCTCAATTGGATCCCCTTGCTTTTTGAGTTCTTCTAGCTTGGCAACGTATACCCCATTGGTTTCATCTTCTCCATCATCATATAGCCAATCCTCCACCTCCTGAAGTTTCGTAAGAAATTCATCGCTTTCTAAAGCTTGGACAAACTCATGGTATTTGTCATTAAGCTTATTTCTCATGTCATAAACATAAGCCTCAACTGCATTTTTCTTGTCCGTAAACCTATCACCCAACTGCCGATGGTTGAATGATGTCCCAGAATGACCATAAATGTGCTAAGAACAATCTCTTCCAGGGCTTCTCTCCACAGGTAAATTACGTTTTCCCAGCGGAAGGGCATCGAGGCCCATTAACTTTGCAACAACATTTGGTGGATTGTGCTTGGAAACAACTTCTTTGGACATTTCCTGGTCCATGAGCATCTTGATGGGTGTTCCATTTATTTTTTGTTTGAAGATGCTCTCGTCAAGTTAGAAACAATCGACCTATCTTCTATCTGATCAGCAAATGAAGGACTTGCAATCCTTGAAACATCAGATTGACTTCTTGAAAGAGATGTTGCATGATCACGGTGTGGCTTGTCGGTGAGAAGCTTGTTTCCATTGACAGTAGTAGCAGTAGTCAAATCAAAAAGGTTAACCGTTCTTCCCAAGCATCCAGGAAAAGGCTTGTCATCATGGTGAACCGTTCTATTATTCATTACAGTATTCATTTCAACACCTGAGGAGAAGGAAAGGCGGTGGGTGGTGTGGCATTAAGGGTTTCATATGGTGGTGACGATGAGGGTTTTTCCGGCGGGTGGTTCGATTTGTGTTAAGGGAGAAGAAGGATGAGGTTTTTTGGTAAAAAATGGAGGTAACGACACGATAGAGGATTGGCCAAGGAGATGAAATGTGAGGTACCCGATTTGTGCCCTTATGACCCTACCTCCGACGACAATTCTACGTATGGCGGAAAAATGGAGGTGGAAATGGGTGAAAACAAAACGGAAGACTCAAAGTGAGTGAAGGTGATGGTTTACGGTGGATTGCAGGAGAGATTAGGATGATGATTTGGGGATGATGAAGGGGAAGGAGGTGAGCGTATCAGCGGCGGATTTAGGGTTTCTAGGGTGATGAACAGTGATTCCGATTTAGGGTTTCTTTGAAAGGGGGGTGGCCCAAGTTAGGGATTGATGAACAGTAACGCCCTTAATCTATAGGGTTTTGGTGAACAGTAGGTCACCCTTTATACACTACTTCTCAACCCTAATTTCCAATTGACCGTGTCTTCTCATTCAAATTCTTTCTATTTTTCTTTTAATTTTTGAATAATAAACTAAGTTAATAAACCTATTTCCTATTTAATTTAATTCTAACTATTAATTACAATTTTAAATCTAAGCTAATTAATTAAAATCTAATCTAATTTTTTTAAAATAAATCCTAATTAAATTTTAACTCTATTTTTTTTAATCTATATTTTTTTAAAATTAAAATTTCTAAATTATAATTAAGTTCTAAATTAAATCTATCTAATTAAAAAAAATTAAATTTAAATTCTAATTTCTAATTTAAAACTAATTAAAAAATAAATAAAAAACATTATATTAACCTATCACGAGAAAAATGAAATTATATAAAAAAAGATAGATATATATAAAAAACAAATGCCACATGGCATACTCTTATTGGGCTAAAAAGCGAAAATGCCTGTTTTTGCTGGAAAAATACGCTACGTTGTATAAGCGAGGTAAATTAAAAACAAAGTCGGGCAAATGAGAATTTTGAAAAAGTTAGGACAAATTTGGGGTATGACAGTCATCAATAAAGAAGGTGAGGAAGTCATGAGTGGATCCAGATCCAAGTATAGTTGCTACTTATGGGATCCCAGAAGTAATCTCAATGACTTGGTAAAAAGGGATCAGTTATGGCTGGAGAGAGGAAGATAATCTCTAAAAATGGAAAGGACTAAGTTCAATACTCCCGCCAAAGAAATTTCAAAGTTTACTCCAGAAAGTAGGAAAGGATGTGATAAATGTCAGGAAAGCAGGCAAGGCATGAAAAGACAGTCTAAGGATGATCATCATAGAAACCTGGACCTAGTGTACTGGAAACTTATGAAGTCCATGTCAAATGGTCAGCATAAGAAGGGCAATGTCACACGAAATGTTATAACCTTATATTGTGATATTAAGAGTAACATAAACATGGACTTAGACCGGCTTGAAAAGAACACAGTATGGGAACTGGCTCCAAGACCAGATGGAGCTAACATAATGGGAACTAAGTGGAGCTTCAAGATCAGGTCTGATAAACAAGGAAGAGTAGTTAGGAACTAGGCTAGACCAGATGAAGGAATTGATGGTACCCGTGCACCAGTTGCTAGACTAAAGTCAATCAGGTGGAGTTTCGGAATTGCAGGCATTCTGAAGAGTGAGCTATTCCATATGAATGAAAAGAGCACCCTCCCAAAGGGAGTATATGTGGAGCTAACCAAAGGACTTAATGAACCTAATCTACTGATCCATGTGAGAGCTCTCTATGGAGTGAAACAAGTTCCCAGGGTTAGGTATGAAAGACTGTCTAAATCTCTTACTAACCATGGAGGCAGAAAAAGAGGAGTAAACAAGATCATCCTTGCTGGCAATAAGGATGGAAAACTCATGATTGCTCAGATCTATGTGGATGACATGTCTGAAAAAGTGGATACTCAGATACAAACTGAGTATGAGATGAGCTTGTATGTAAAACCAACCTACGTTCTTGGCATACAAGTCATGCAAATGGAGGAACCTATATGGCTCTCACAAAGTCAGTACACCAAAGGCTCTGACAAAAAGGATAGGTTGAACAATGCTGGCCACAAAAGAACACCTGCACATACCCTGAAGCTGTCAAAAGATGTTAAATGCTTATACAAGAGCTTGATTAGAAGCCTTCTAGGTCTAACAGCCAGCAGACCTGACCTTACTCTTACTGTTAGCATATGTGTTAAGCATCAAGCAAACCCCAAGGTAAGTCACATGAATTAAGTGAGAAAGAGTCTCAGGTGTATAAATGGAGTCAGTGACTATGGCCTACTCCATGACCCTAACTTGGCTGGGTACAGTGCTGGCAGAAAGAGCACAACTGGTGGATACTGCTTCCTAGAAAACAACCTAATGTCTTGGCTCATCAAGAAGCAAAATGTTATCTCACTGTCCACTGCTGAAGCTGATTACATAGCAGCTAGTAGTAAATGTTCTTAGTTGGTCTGGATGAAGCAAATGATAATTGAATGCAATGTCACTCAGGATGTCATAACATTGTACCATCTTATTGCTTCTAACAGTTTAAAAATTCCAATCCAGAACAGCAAAACTAAGCACTTGGGCATTATGGAAGACAAAGTAAATTCCTTGGAGCATGTGTCCACGAAACCACAACTAGCTGACACTTGTACAAAGACTCTAGGTGGTGCTCAAGTTGAACTTCACAAAGGAAAGTTGGGTATCTGCATGAATAAAGATGCATAGCAATTAATGGCACGTGAGAATTTTACAAGTTCAATGCAGTCCAACTCCTTGACTAATAAAATTTTCCATTCCATGCAAACGTGGTTCTCCACCACCATTTCCTGCCATTGTCTCTCTCAGACCTTCACTCTCAATAACAACATGTCTCCTCGTAAAGGATCCTCATCGAAGACCAACTCCAAACCCTCCAAAGATGCTCCTCTATCACATGAAGAACGAAGGCGCAAATATCCTCCTCCCTCTACTGAAGAACTTAAGAAGAATTCAGCCTTCTTGGGTATGACAAGAGAAGAAATTATTGATGAGATGTTCATAAAAAAAGGTGGTCTTCAGAGGCATCACTGTTCCATTGGCTCGTAGGGACCCACCTCATTATTCTGACAAGCCAGAAGAAGATTGAGAATAGGGTGTGTACCTCAGACTGCTGCTGAGGTGATGAAGTGTGATGCTGGTTTAATTTTTTTCTTTTCATAAATGCTATTTGTGATGTTCTCTATGAGCAGTTTTGTAATGTAACCCCAAACATCTGTATTGGTACACTCTTATGATTTATGTAAAGTTGGATCTTAATTTGTGGCTAAAAAGGGGGAAAGTGTGATAGAGAACAACAGGTACAACAGGTGGAAGAACAGGTTGAAGACTGGCTAGAGCATATGTACCATTGTGCATATGATATTATACTTATACCCACAGGTGCTGCTGATGAGATGTGTGTGTGATAACAGCTGCTAGTGCTGGTAAGCAATATGCTGCTACTAGATGTATGAATGCATGTAAGCAGAATGAGAGCAGTGTGCATCCCTTCAGGGGGAGTAGCACAGGTGTATGACATCAGAAGGTTATGTTGAATGTCATAACATCCAGTTCAGACTGGATATCTGTAGGATGTGTAGATAAAACGCCTAGTTGATAAGTGCATCAGTTGAGGGGGAGTGACATCTGAACTGAGAACTATCATATGGGTAACAAGGTGAGTGCTAACAGGGCTGAAAGCCAAATGTGAGGACTCTGAGAGCTTGAGCAAATAGTGACCTTCCTGCATGACAGAACCTATGGTAAGTCTTCTGCTGTGTGTAAATCTCTGGTGTAAGTACATAGTGTTTTAGCCAAAAATTTGCCAAAGGGGGAGTTTGTAAGTGCTCTTGATTGGATGAATTTTGTGGCATAACATTAGTGTATGTATGAATGTCATGTTAGATGTTTCTACATTCATTAGGTGGACTGTGCAGGATGAGTTATAACAGCTAACTATAAGTTAAGCCGGATGTCACACTCAACGTTATGACATAGGTCGTGTAACATCAATCACAGGTTTGTTATTCTGGTAGCTGGAACTTAAGAAACAACTCAGAAGCTCAAGCTGGTATACAGGAGACATTTTAGAAGCCCTAGAGGATCTAATATGGACCTGATTAAAGTGGCAAACGTGCAAAATACTGAGGAGAGGTTTTGTAGTGGATAAAACCTAATTTATGCACCAAGGCCCAAAGGACTGCAGCTGCTATAAATATCATAAGAAGCAACTCAGAAGAGTAACTATTGACAGAAGAATAGAGAGTGCAAATCAGAGAGTCCTAGGAAGTGAAGGAGGCTAGTCTTCACGAGTAAAATTCTGTTTAGGAATACTTATAATCCAAGTAATTGTCTGGTTGATGATTGCTTTAGTTAGGTAGATTCTGGGTTGTGTCTCACTTAAAGCTGTGAAGCAAGAGTGTGTGAGTGCCTTGATTAAAGCTGTGAAGCAAGATCAAGGTTTGTATGAAGTGTCTCTTCATATTAAATTCTGTATAGCATTAATGTTGTAGAAATATCTCATTAAAACCAACTGCAAATTGCAAATATTAATAAGTTAGAGCAACATGACTCACTTCTTCTCACCAGCTAATTTCCCCTCCACGACCTCCTTCTCCAGATCCATCTTTTCTCGAGTAATTTTTGTTCCAAGATAGAACAACAACACCCGAATTAAAGCATTTAGGAAACTTTCCTATATAGCATTAATGTTGTCATTGGGAGAGACGTCAAACTTCTTTTTTACCTCTTTCAGGCGGTTCTTATAAGCCTTTTCCTCTTTAGAAGGAGCCTCATGTATTTCCATGTCCTTGCAAAGGTCGTCCACCTGCTCTTAGAGTTTGTTCCTTTCGTAGAGAACAACATTGTATTGGCTTTTCAGAACCTCATTTTCCTTGAAAGGGTTTATGGGTGTTAACACCATACCTCGACCAGCAGCTACCATGGACATCAAGGTGGAACCTTGGTAAATCTAGAAAGTTGCCTCTACCATCAATTCTATCTTAGTTTTATCTGATAGATTTCATATATAATGTTAATCATTTTTTAGGAGACAAGATTGCAGTACCTTAAAGGAACGACCCATGGTCATGAAGAATTCAGGAAGCTTAAATGTTGGAGGAACAACCTAGCTGCTTCTAGAGTAATTCCCATTGGGGTGGGATGCAATTACTTAGACCTTTTGGTAGGATTTCCCTATAGATTCTGATATTTACTACAATTTTCTTTAGTGGTGTCTCTGAAAGAAGATAAGGGTCGTTCATGGGACTTTTTACTCCATTTTAGAAGGACACACTTGTGTTTGTGCCTTTCTCAACAAGTGGGGCACTTCCCTCCCTATGGATCACCCCACTTTTGTATCTGCTATGGTTGGATTGGAATTCAGAGAAGGAGACAAGGATGCATTCTTCTTTTCCTGAACTTTCTTCCTCTTGAAAATATCATGGACTAGCCTCCTATTAACTTAAAGACAAATAAAAAAGAGTGTCAGGAAAAAATACTAAGAGGACAATGTAGACAAACTAAAAGATAGTTTCATCCTCTCACAAAAAAAACCCTTTATTTCTTGAATAGTGGCTACTTTTACAATTGATCGTGTATCAATGTACCATCTCTTTTGCAGAGTAGATGGTATATTCAAAGGTCATGTACCATTTTGGCACCTGAAACTCTCCAAGAAGGTAAATAAATCCTCTTTAATTGTCTCCTAAGGTTAGAGAGTCAGAAGCAAAATTGTCACTTTTAGGTGTTTGAAAGAAATGATCTCAGGCTAAACATTTTTAAATTGTGTTCTCGAATTTCATAGACTCTAAACAAGGGGGACCCCAAGAAACATCTTTAGTAATAATGTTAAAAGAGGAATGAGTTTATCGATTTTACCTTTCGAGATAAACATTAAATACCTTCACCAGCTGACAGAACGAGTTAAACCCTTACCTGTTCCTCTCGAGCAAAAATGTGTGTCATGTTGAAAAGGTTGAATAATAATATTACAGTTGGAATTCCTCCCCGATACTCGCACTATTATTAGAATACACTAATAAAGGCCCAAGTGACCGGGTGCAGATGGAATGGTGCAATCCCTAGATGATTAAAAACATATGTCTCAAAATCGTTAAGAGGTAGTATAAACTTCAATATGGAAAACATACATTCATAAAAAGGCACCAAACATCATTTAAAAGAGCTATGCACCATATTGTCGGGGTCTATAGAGAAACAAACCAATTAGAAGATGGCCAGTTCTATGTCTAAATAAACATCTTCTAAAAATATTGAGCAGCATCGGTAGACAACATAAGACCTTGTTGGTCTTTTTGAACCATGTCTACCTAGCTGTCGATAAAAAGGATAACGTTCATCATGAATTTGAGAATGATCTTAGAAGTTCAGATGCTCCCTAACCTCATTATCACTAGGTTCAAACACCAAAATGCTTTATTAAATAGGTGAACCCCTCGGTCATTGTGATACACCTTAATAGATTCAAAACCCACATGTCGCTACTATGAAAATCGAGGCCGGCAATGACAGAAGATTCGCCACCGTGCCTTATTTATCCCAAGAGAGGGAAAGGAAACACTCAGAGAAAACCTAACGAAAATGGGGATAAGATCGGTCATCGCAACCAAATCTTGGGTTCGGGAGTCGGTTACGCAAGGGGAAGGTGTTAACACCCCTCACGTCCGTCGTACTCGACGGGATCCACGCTTGTTGTCTATCTAAAGGGTGATTGAAACTATCTAACTACAGGCTTGAGGATAAAAGAAAAATAAGTGACTCGGCAAAGCAACGACGCTTTGTGCCTACGTATCTTATCTAAAGTGAGAAGTCAGAGTCAACGTAGTTCGGCTAACTACGGGTGAAAGGGGGGAAGGTTGCTCGCCAAGACATCGCGTCTTGTGCCT
This sequence comes from Lathyrus sativus, assembly GCA_963859935.3. Taxonomy (NCBI): domain Eukaryota; kingdom Viridiplantae; phylum Streptophyta; class Magnoliopsida; order Fabales; family Fabaceae; genus Lathyrus; species Lathyrus sativus. The sequence continues at coordinate 501,038,814 of OZ012737.1, forward strand.
ACGTACTTTCATCTGGTATGAAAGATCAGAGTAAACGTAGTTCAGGCTAACGAGAACACAGATTTGTTCAACTTGTTTTTTAGGCCCGAGTAGGGTTAACAACTAGTTCTAGCAGTTTGGTGTATGCAACTCGACCATTGGAGACTTAGGCGTTACCGTTTGCGGTAGAACTAAAAGTTAACGACACTCTTTTTATCTGAAAAGGTTTTCCTGATTAAGATCCTGAAGGATGAAAATTGTTTGAAGTGTTTTTGTGTTTTTTTAGAGAAGAAGTGTTTTGAATTGGAGTGTTTATAATGCATGTTGTACTAAAGTCTAAAACCTAGGATCGAATGCGTCGCATATCGCCCTAAGGACGTATACTAAACACTCTATGCAATTGAGAGGTGGCCCCTCAATCACCACTTCCCAAGTATAAGGCTCATGGCACAACATTCATTATCTTTATTAAGTGTATTAAGATGGTATGAAGATGAGAAGAGAAAGGACACTAAAGGGGGACTAAAATCAAACATAAAGTTGTCATGCAATGGTGATCCTAAGATTGAGATGAAAGGGAATGAAACTATCCTAATGTTATCATGCATAGGATTGAACACCTAATGTCTCTCCTACTCCCATCCTAAACGGAAGGACTAGGAATCCTAGGGGATCCTGGCACAAGGCCAAGCAAACACTAAATAAATCAATCGCAGATGAAATGAAAAAGAAAAGGAATTGATGAAATAAAATAAAATGATAAAATGGAAAATAAAATAAAATGAAATAAAAAGGATGGAAAAAATAAAATAACACATAAAAACAATAAAATAAGATTTTTTTGGATTTTTTATAATATTTAAAACTAATTAAAAATAAAAACAAGAAAAGAACAAAATGGAATAAAAAGAAATAAGAAAGTAAGTGCCAAAAATTAGGAAAGTGCCTCCCCAAGGCTAGAAAGTGCCTTCCCATTTATTAAGGCAATCCAGCCAACCACACACGCAAAGAGCAAAAATGCCCCCAACAGGAGTCGAACTCAGGACACGCGTGTGATAAGGATACTTAAGACAAGACAATTAACCACTGGGGTGGCGATACATCCGTGTATTAATGCCACCCCTTTAAAACAAATACTTAAACATGCGCGCAGGCTGGACAACTCTTGGGCAAAACCAAGTGAAAAGAGTGAAAACGATTTCCACATAACTTCTCCAATTCTTATCCAAATTCAGTGAAATTTAAGTCTATCTCACTTGTTTTTTCATGAGGATTACAATGGTGCTGCCCATTCTTCAAAATAATACACACAAATTAAAACACGAATGCTCATGCAAAAGAAAGCTTTGTAATGCATTTTCAATGACAAAGTTCAAAACAGAGGCAAACAAGATCAAATAAGGATGTGCACATGTTCCAAATGTGGTATTGAATGAGTTCTAACAAGAAATTCACTTAACAACACTCAGACCAAGAAAATCATATAAGAGTTGCATGTTGGTGAAATGGTATTTGAAATAGACTTGGTATACACATGGTATTAAGGCAATGATTTGAGACAGCAACCACCAACAATCTATAATGCAACAGGTTATGAACTTCCACACACGAATTGAAATGGTCTAAAAGGAAGTTTGATAATGCTTGAGTTCAACTGACAGCAATGCTTTCTCTTTTTTCAAATTTGCAGCAAGTTATGAAAACTCAAGTCAAACAAAGGTGCTTTGTTGAAAACAGAAGCAAACAACATAATATGTCATAAAAATGCAACAAATACCCTTCATGCCAGCCATCAGTGCAGACACACAAAGACCAGACTAATCCACTCAAAATCCAAGCCTGTTAGTTGCAAATTCCAACAAATGATAATGACATCACCATGTCAAGCATATACAATACTAATCCTCATGACAGCCACCAACACAACTTAACTCTAAAAACTAAAACCAAGGCCAAAAAAATCTGAGTATCTCATCATGGATTGATAAATCCAATTCCAATAGCAGCTCCTAAACAAAAGATCTAAATGGTGGCTACCAAACACAAATAAAATAACATTTCCAAGTCATAATATTAATGACAGCCTTAAACAGTAGCCAAAAACTGCTATACCACTTGACACAAATTACATCAGGCATGCTGACAAACTTAAATACATTGGCCAACTCAAAATGGTTCCTTACAAAGCATTTCAAAACTATGTTGATGAAGAAATAGCAGCCATGCCATAGTACTTAACCAAATGACTTGAGATCCAAAAATCAAAACAGACTTGGAAACAAGTAAGTTTAGATCAAGTTACCAATCCCTCCATCCAAATTGTATTGCTCAAAATGAGATGTTGCAAACTCATGCCATCAAACACACATGATTATTTAGCACAACAATGCAACAATATCTTAACAGTAGCAAGAATTCACAAACACACCTAAATCCCAATGACAAATCTATGCACCTCTAAAATCTAGTTGAACCAATTAGCACCCGAAACTCCATCAGAACTGAGGTAACAACCTCCTCACCAACACCAAAACAGCCTTAAGCCTTAATGCTCTTGACAGTTCTTATGCACATACTCCAAAGGCTAGATTAAAACAAGTATGCGTTAAGTTAAAGTCATCAACCACAACAATGTTAAGATTGAAGCAAATAGACTAAGCCCCCTCATGCTAACAGATTCCAAAAACAGTTTTTCTTGGTTCTTAACATAACAATGTCAATAGCAAGAACTCAACAAGTATTCTAACATCATATTTTCACAAAAGTAAAAATATACACATACAAAATTTTCAAACCAACACTCAAGTTGATCTAAACATCAACCTAACCAGCTTGTTCATACCTAACATGCTTAGCAACTCTAAACTAGTTTTAAACAACAATAAGCCATGTTATGCAAGGGTTCTGTTTATAAGTCCAAGACTTAACTCTAGCACAAACTTCAAAGTCTCATCCAACAGAAATAGTAGCAGGTTCTTGGTACCTCATCAATATCCACTGATGGATTTTAACATTGTTATGGCAGCAGCCCCTAAACCACAATGCATACCAGTAGGGAAACTTATGGAATCTTACCACTCTAACGTCTAACCATGTCACCTAGAACACCAACAGGCCCCTAATGATAAAAGCAACAAACTCAAGTCTTTAAACAATAAAACACACTAGCAGGGAAAACTCAAAGAGTCCTATCCCTCTAGTCTCTAACTGCCTGTCCAAAACAGCCTATGAACTACCTGCAGCTGGCTAACTGTACTGAACAGTCCTCAACCCTCATAACCACAAACTGGTCATCCACCTCTGCTCTAAACCAGAAATCCTCAAATGGCTACCAATAGCATAAAACAAAACCAAACTCAGTTAACCAACAACCAAAACAAAATAACCTTGGAGATCTGAACAAAGCTGAGATATGCAAACCCCTCAATCCTCTATGAGAACAAACCTGGTCACAACCTACACATTGTCAAAGTCCAAACACCAATCCAACCAAGACTCAAAGCCTAGAGTTACAACTTAGGATGCTAAGCTGGAGCTCAAGTAGCACCACATTAGGGACAAAGTTCAAACAAAGAGTCAACAGACTCAAGGCATGTGAACAGACAGATTCAAACACAAACCCTAGCAGCAACTATAACATAAACCAAAACCACTACTCAAAACTGATAACAACCATATGCATAAACTCAAACATCAGGCCTAAACATTGGCCTCAAACTTACAAAACCACCCATATCAAAATGAACTGGCAGCAAGCAAGAATACAACATAACAAGGCTAGACACTACCCTTATCATGCATTCAACAAATAAGTCAAGCAGCCTTGCTTGAAACAGAAACCAATACCAAAACAGAACTTAGCACATGTTTTAATGCTACTGATGCAATAAATCATGATTTTGTGATGCTTACCCCTTGCAGCCTCCAAAATAAGCTAGCAGCAAAGCTCACAGTTTTGAAGCTCCTAGCCTTTGCAAACAAACAACTGGTTTCAGAAAAGCTTGAGAGAGAACAAAACCACTAACTTCTCCCTTTGAAAATAGCTTCCAAGTAGTATTGAGGTGATAAATTTGTGATGAAAGGTTTAAGAAATGGTGAGGAAATAAGTGATTTTCGTGGGAATTTTCTCAGACAAGAGCAAAATGCAGATTTGGGATTTCTTCAAAATGGAGGCTAGGGTTTGGTTCAACTGTTCTTCAGCTCATATAGGATGTGAAAAAAGGGGTTTTAAGGAATTTTACTGAGGTGAAAGATCAATGGACATAATTTCACCAATTCAAAATTCCCTTCATCAATGGTGGGTGATGAGCAAGGACAAAGGCATGCTTGTCTTAGAGGTAGCTCTGTTGGAGCAGAAAAACACAACATAAATAGGCTGCAAGCACCGGTACGGAGGGCAGCTTGTCCTTTCTTGTTTCAGCTAAAGATTCAAAATGCACACATGAGTGGTACAAACTTGGTTTCTCTTATTTAGGCAAAGTTTGGTGGAAAAATATCAGTCTATGCGCATGACTTTGGAGCAAGGCTATAATTCTTGTCGCACCTAAAAAAAAGCACGATCCTTCGCGAATGGTCGCGGAAAACACAGAGTCGCCACCGAACTTTATTTATCCCGAAAAGGGAAAGGAAAATATCGATAAAACCTTTAGGGAAAGAACATGGTCATCGCAACCAAGTTCTAGGTTCGGGAGTCGGTTACATGAGGGGAAGGTATTAGCACCCCTCACGTCCGTTGTACTCAACGGGAACCTCTTGATTCGATTCGTAAGAAATGTTAACCTCGCTTGTTCGTGTTCTTCCAATATAAAAGGTTTAAAGGTAAATAAAAAGAGTTTAGAACGTTAGGGAGAAAGGGGTGGTTTTAGAAAAGAGTGCTCGCCAAGGATTAGGGCCCTTGTGCCTACGTATTTTCACTTGAAAAGAAGTGAAGAATCAGAGCATCCGTAGTTCATGGGACTACGGGTAAAGGTTTAGGAATTGTAAAAGTGGGGAAATGTGGAATTTTGTGGAAATGTGCTCGCCAAGATCATCGCAATCTTGTGCCTACGTATTCTCGTTAACAGACAAGAAATCAGAGCAGTCGTAGTTCGGCTTACGGATAAAGGTTTGGCTAGGAAAAGAAAGAGTTTGAAGATTCGCACGGCGGCGAGAAATTGAATTAAAGGTTTGAATATGTTTTGATCGCACGAGGGCGAGAAGGAGAGTTTTGACGTATCAGATGTTTAGCTAGAGGTGACGATTACTCGAAACTTAAGAAAGGCTTCTCGGGCCCAAGTAATCGGGAAAGCGAGTCAAAGGCTTGACTCTCTCTCTTTTTCATCCTTAACAGAAAAGGAAAGGAATATGATTCGAGTAGACGGATCAGATGACGATTACTCGAAGCTTAAGAAAGGCTTCTCGGGCCCAACTAATCGGGAAAGCGAGTCAAAGGCTTGAATCTCTCTCTTTTTCATCCTTAACGGAGAAGGGAATTGATGTATTAAACGATGGAATATGGTTAAAGTATTTTAAATAGATGAGGATTACTTGAAACTTAAGAAAGGCTCCTCGGGCCCAAGTAATCTGGAAAGCGAGTCAAAGGCTTGAATCTCTCTCCTTTTCATCTTATATTAAGAAATGATTTTGATATAATTAACGTGGCTTATGAATGACGATTACTTGAAGCTTAAGAAAGGCTTCTCGGACCCAAGTAATCGGGAAAGCGAGTCAAAGGCTTGACTCTCTCTCTTTTTCATTAAGTGTTTAGGAAAATAACTTTCAAGTATGTTTCGCATTGTATATATTTTAAAGAAGACAATTGTTTGGACTTAAGAAAGGCTCCTCGGGCCCAAACAATCGGGAGAGTGAACCAAAGGCTTGGAACTCTCTCTTTTTCATCTTTTATTGAAATTGTATTTAAATATGATTAAGTATATTAATTTGATTTGAGAAAAATACTTAATGTTAATCAAAGTTTGAATCTTGTTTTTAACGTGTACAAAAAGATTTTTAGAGAAATCGACTGTTTGAACGTAAGACAGGCTTCTCGGGCCCAAACAATCAAAAAAAGAATGAATCAAGAGAGAGAGAGAATAAAAGGCTCTAGACTCTCTTTCTTGTTCAAATAATTTGTGAAAATGATTTGGTGATCGTTTTAAAATTGATTAGAAGTTAGTTGAAAAGAGTTTAATTGGGTTAAATTGAACTTTACAACAATAAAATATCTAATATTAAAAAAAACCTTCTAAATAAAATTACTTTAATATAAACCTAAAATTAAATTTAAAAGAAAAAACAAACCAAATATTGTTAAAATTCAATGGACAAACTTAAGAATCACATGCTATCATTAATTAAGACAAACCTTAGTAACATATGATAAAAAAAAAATCTAAGAATCAATATCTAACATAATGAAAAGCAGGTAGATATTAAAATTGAGACAAACTCGTTTGGATTGTTGCCGGTTGACGTCGCAAGCATTATTACACAAATATATCATACTCACCAGATTTAAAAAGAAAATGCCATGCTTTATTTGAGAAAGGAAATAGTAATATTTGTTTGTTAAACCGCATCAGCATGTGAAACTTACAGCATACCAGTTCCATGGTCACACGTTAACACAACAACACAACAGCAAGAAACGAAGGCCACTCTGAATTGATTAATAGAAATTTAACACAAACACAGCAGCAACTTAGAACTTCAATTACTCAAAACAAAATCAAAGTATAAGCAGCAACAAAAGACGGTACACCCGAAATCTTACTCGAACTGAGTACAACCGAAAGTCAACGACTCTAAACAAAATTTGCGATACAACAAAGCATATATCTTAATCGAAATCCAACTCGAATCGATAGAAATCATTCTAAATATCTGACCAAGACAATATAATTCAATGGTTAATAACAATGGCCCAGTTGGTTTCTAAAGTAAGCACAATAAGAATTACAGTAAACGAGTTTAAGGTAGTGTTACCAAATGAATCATCTTAATGTAGCTACCGTCTTATCGCGGCGGTACGTTGCGCATTGACTTCGAATTCGGATACAAGACGATAATTAACGGAAATCCTGGTGAGCTGCTATTGAACTTGTTGTAATTTTATGTTGGAAGCTGAAGGTAGCAGAACTTGTTGTTGCGTAACCGAAACTCGGCGATGTCGCAACCAATACGAGAACTTTCACCATTGCTATTTGAGTTGATTCATTTTTCTAAATGTGAGCAGAATGGCACGAGTTGTTGCAGCTTGAAGTTGCTGCTAAAAGATGGAATCTGGGGTGTTGCGTCGAAACCGAACCGATGCCAACTCTCTAATCAAATTTCAACCTGCACAGACACACAACCAAACAAAACAGCACAACCATACAAAATTGAAAATGAAAAATAAATATTCATAAACTTGTTGCAGTTTGAAAAATGCATGTTGTTGTTGTCCTAAGCCTCTCAGACCCGATTTGCAACGTGTGGTAACCAATCCCGTTCTTGGCTCTGCGCCCTTTCCAAAAAGCTCTTCCTGTGGTATACCATCAACACAAAGAATAGGTGGTCACCGAAACATCAACACGAATATCATCAAGTTGTAGCCACAACCTCAGCTTCAAATCTTTCGTTGAATCTTCTTCTTTCAAGAAGAGAGTTATTCTTGCCGAAGAGCCACACGGATGAACAACTGGTGTCATGAAAATGTGCTTTGACAGATGGAATTCTAAGACATCACATCGAGACCAACTCGGGGTCAGTTCTTGAATCAATTCACAATCCTTGTGAATGTGGCTACAAAATCGGAAACGCGTGAGCCTTTGAAGATGTTGTGTAGCTGTTGTTGACGCACAAAGTTAAGTGGTGCTGAAGCGTTATTGTTCCAACTTGCTGCTACCATTTGAGTGGCTGTTTGTTGAACACTCTAGAAACCGTGAAACATACAAGCTTATCCTACATCATGCTCACATCAAATATTAATAACAAGTGGTCATTCAAAAAAATAAACTTAAAGCCAATGACACAGGGGCATGATATTACAGTGTTATTACTAGACTTCCATCCAATATTTTTCTTTAATCCATTATGCAACATTTTCACTATTACTCATAACCCCTTTGAGAAAACTACAAAACATTTTCTAACTTTGTAACTAAGCACGTCTCCATCAATTAACTAGCAACAACTAGCTAGCACACGTAACAACATAAATTAAACAGTAATAACATGACTCGACACGTTGCAATGCTCAAATCCCAAAAAAAACAAAAATCAACGTAAACGCAATGCAACCAAAAATTCATATACTCATAATGCGGACAATGGATAATATACGCCAAAAATGCAAAGGAAGATCCAAAATTACCGACGCCGGTAATACTACCGATAATTGAAAGAAAACGTGTTGTTCAGTGCTTCTGTAACAATGTAAGTGTCATAAAAGAAAGTCTGCTACTAGCTGCTCAAACTTTTGTGCGTACCGTCTACTTTCCCTTATGTACCAATATTCCTCAAACAACCTCACTTCCCAGCCTTACAAACCATTATATTTGAAATCGAGATGTTGTTCGTTGCCATTTTTTAATGTTGTTTGAAGAGAAATTTGGCGTTGCTGCTGCAGTTGTAAAGTTTGAATCCTTGTCGAAAAATGAATTGAAAACTTGCTGAATTTGTTGCGGTTTGAAAAAAAACATCGTCGCATATATGAACATGAACAAAACATATCTGTTGTTGCTGTCCTCAAGCCTCTCGGATCCAATTTGCAAATTTGAATAAATGACATAAGTTAAGTCATATCGGCCTTATCATTATGTTGTAGAGCTCCAGTTGACTTGTTGTAGCCCACACGGCGAAGCGATGTAGTTCCTAATAGATTTAGCCCTTAATCTGCACAGAATGGACACCACAAAACATGACAGCAAACAAACACAACAAGGAAAAAACAAATATAGCAGAAACCGAGACGGAGGCAACAAAGCTAATGCTAGAAATACAACCAGTGTGGCTACGATGTTGGAAACCTTGCTCTCCTCCGCTTTTCAAGTCGCCTTTGTGTAACCGAAATGATGGTTCTAGCGACAACTGAATGTAGCAGCAACACAAGCCTTAGAACATCATTCGAATCGGCAGGGCCACACCTTAGAACATCATTCGAATCGGCAGGGCCACACAATCTAAGAACCGCTCCACTTGTTCAAACTTAGAACCATATTGGTACCAAACCGCGTTATTCTTCAGCGTATTGTGCACGATTCCGTAATGATGCAGTCAACTGAGAGTTCATCACTTTGGTATTGTTGTTGAGGCTTTGGAATATTCACGGTATGTCAGCGCTGCTTCCTCCTATGCGGCGTCAAAAAAATATCCATCCACCTGCCTGAACTCAGAACCACCTTTGCACCAACCAATGTGAGACTGTCGAGTTGTTGGGTTGTTCTTTTGACGTCATTACCATGAGGCTTAATGCTGCTTTGTTGTCGAATTTGCTACCACACCTGTTGTGGCTGTTAATTCGTTGTTGGAATCCTTGTCAATGTCGTAAACTTGTTTGCGTGCTTGGCCTAACAGCGGTGTCGCTGAAGGTGATGCATAGTCTGAGACGCGAACAGTTCTGATGTTCCAAAATCTGTGAGCTACAATGCAATTGCCGTCAGAAGCTTGTACTGCTGAAACCGTGTTGTTTGAAGCGCGTTGTCAGAACAGTCAAGTTGTTGAGCTGATGAACTTTTGAAACTGGTTCAAGTGTGAGACTGTTACTGATGATAGCTCGAGAAATTGATGGGGTCGCACTTGTGACGCGTACATCTAATAGTCGTTGCCATTACACTTTTGCCAACGAATTAAAACCCAGGTCAAAGCTTCATCCGCATCTCCCGTTCTTGTTTCGGCAAGCTACGACGGCAAATCACGGATACGCTCGAGGATTTGAACCATTGCTGAAGGTTGTTGTGTATTGTACTGTTTCTGTCGTCGAATAATGAGAGGCGGAGGAACTCATCGGCATGAACAGTAACGGATCGGTGAAACCGCTTGAAGCTGCAACAAATTTACCCAGCAAACATCATTCTCCCAGCAGACTTATTCCATTAATATGATACTCAACATTGGTTTTGGTGGAGAAGAGTGTGGTTGTCGTGTTTCACGACGGAAACGGTGATGAAGATTCGTGGGTCGATGGTTTTGAGGAGAAGAAGAAGAGTTTTTGATGATGGTGATGGTGATGGATTTGAGGGGAGGAAAACGGCCAGAGTTTTCAAAGGAGAAGATGATGATGAAGGTGGAAATGGCGGAAAGAGGAAGGAGATATGAGGATTTGCGGCGGCTTTGAAGAGGAAGCAGGGTGTTATGGTTTCAGATTGGGGTTGGCGGTTAGGGTTTTCCAAATTGTTTTTTTGGGCGGCTAGGTTATTCTCGTGTGGAAGATGAACAGTGCAGGGTGCCTATTTATTTCAAAATCCCTAACCCTAATTCCTTCAATTCTCAGCCTCATCTACCGTGTTTCATTTCCAATTTATTTATTTATTTTATTTTTCTTAATTTATTTTAATTAATAACTAAATTAACTCTATTTTAATTCTAACTAATAAATTAAATAAAGCTCTAACTATTTAACTAATTAATTAAATAAAACTCTAAAAAAGTTCACATTAATTATTCTGACATTTTGACGAAAACATCCAAGAAATTTGTTCTGGTTGATCTTTTTGTGATTGTTCACGGTAAAAAGTATGTTATGTTAAACAGAAATTTCATATCACACCGCACACATACTTGTCTAGATAACTAGACCCGATCCTTGACTCAATACTGTAAGATTTGAGCTTAGACAACACAGAACAAAAAGTACAAATCCTACATGCACAATGATAGGCGACATGAATAATGGATATGATGCACAGATCATGAAAATGTTATGAAACGCACAGAAAGCGGTTCAGGGTCAAAATTAGGGTATAACAGTTGCCCCTATTTAAATATCTTCAACTAGAGATTATGAAGAAGGTCATTCTTCATAAAATCGTGTGGGAGATAGTTAAATATCAAAAGGACCCGAATTTGGATCCTGAATGCCTATGACATGTTATGCTATGCACAAAAGAGAAAACTATGTAATGCAAATGCAATGCTGATGCGATAAATTCTATCATTATGATAATGATAGGATGATAAATGCAAAAACGCAGACAAGGAAAGAAAACACACGAGGATAAACACAACACTAAGAATAGCAAACTCACTGGGGATGACCAAACATAGGGCAAAAGAAACAACTGGGAAATCTAAAAACGATTGGATAAGCTTCTCGAAAGAGAGATGCCACTTATCGAAAATAAAGGTAGATAAGCTTCTCGAAAGAGAGATGCCACTTATCGAAAATAAAGGTAGATAAGCTTCTCGAAAGAGAGATGCCACTTATCGTAAATAAAGGTAGATAAGCTTCTCGAAAGAGAGATGCCACTTATCAAAAATAAAGGTAGATAAGCTTCTCGAAAGAGAGATGCCACTTATCATTGAAAGAGGATAAGCTTCTCGAACGAGACTGCCACTTATCAAAAAAAGCTGATAAGCTTCTCAAAAGGAGACTGCCACTTATTGAAATAAAGATGCCGGACCCTAAATCAACAGGATTACGCAGGCAAAACAAACTTCTGGAAATTCCTTAAGCGAAGAGATCAAACGGGATCTTCAGGAAACATCAGGAAAGATACAGGGTATTTAAACTCTTCTGTATGCCAAAATAATTGGACTTCACTAGGAAACGCCAGATGGATAAGCTTCTCAAAAGAGATAGCCACTTATCAAAAAAGCGAAACAAGCTTCCCAAAGGGGACTGCCACTTGTTTATAAAAGAGAGATAAACTTCTCGAAACGGAGATGCCACTTATCGTTGAAAGAGGATAAGCTTCTCGAACGAGACTGCCACTTATCGAAAATATGATAAGCTTCTCAAAAGGAGACTGCCACTTGTTGACAAAAAGAGAGATAAGCTTCTCGAAACAGAGATGCCACTTATCATTGAAAGAGGATAAGCTTCTCGAACGAGACTGCCACTTATCGAAAATATGATAAGCTTCTCAAAAGGAGACTGCCACTTATCAAAAAAGCGAAACAAGCTTCCCAAAAGTGACTGCCACTTGTTGACAAAAAGAGAGATAAGCTTCTCGAAACGGAGATGCCACTTATCATTGAAAGAGGATAAGCTTCTCGAACGAGACTGCCACTTATCGAAAATATGATAAGCTTCTCAAAAGGAGACTGCCACTTATCAAAAAAGCGAAACAAGCTTCCCAAAAGGGACTGCCACTTGTTGACAAAAAGAGAGATAAGCTTCTCGAAACGGAGATGCCATTTATCATTGAAAGAGGATAAGCTTCTCGAACGAGACTGCCACTTATCGAAAATATGATAAGCTTCTCAAAAGGAGACTGCCACTTATCAAAAAAGCGAAACAAGCTTCCCAAAAGGGACTGCCACTTGTTAATAAAAAGAGAGATAAGCTTCTCGAAACGGAGATGCCACTTATCATTGAAAGAGGATAAGCTTCTCGAACGAGACTGCCACTTATCGAAAATATGATAAGCTTCTCAAAAGGAGACTGCCACTTATCAAAAAAGCGAAACAAGCTTCCCAAAAGGGACTGCCACTTGTTAATAAAAAGGGAGATAAGCTTCTCAGAGGAGATAGCCACTTATCTGCACTGGGGGATTTGCAAAAGATTTTCACTGCAAGATATAATGCGTAACAAATGCACTTTAGACTAGGTTCGGCGACCTAACCAATGCAACACTTTCCAGGGACCAAAGTTTAATCTAGGAACAAGCTAGAAAGAAACGGTAAAAAAGACTCCAACCATTGAGGAATGAACTCGAACGGGGTTCGTCTTATCCAAACATGGAGAAGATAACAGAAGCAACCATCATCCACGAGAATCGAAGTCGGTGGGGAATTTAAAAATGATGTGCACTTTATGCCTAATGCTGACAACTCTACTTGGAGAGAGACGACACAACCCGACCACTTGGGGAAATAACGCCAAAGTTGGACTTATCTGGTATATGATCTGGAAAAACTTCAGATCAACGAAAGAGATAAACTTTGATAAATATCTGTTTGAGTGAGTGCCAACAAAGTTGGACTTTGGATATGTCCTTGATCACTGGATTATGATACACAGGACAAACTGTATGAACTGGTCTTGGACGACAGACTACCAGAAGGAAACTGGTGTTTAAGGTTGACTGGACCTTAAAGGGTTCACCAGACGAAGATTGGTTTTGAAGTAGGTTTTCTCATGTTGCGGGCATATGCTCAATGAGATGATATGTGGGCTCTGTGCTAGAGCGAAGCGACATAACCAACGCTGGAAAAAGATTTATGCAAAGATTGCAGGTTTCCAAAGATGCCCCAGACATGGGTAGCAGATGGAAAAGTCTTTGACAGGAAAATTTCTGGTCTGTCAGAAGACACAGGATCATTTTATGAGGTACGATGATATGATTTCCCGACACTCGTCTTGAACTCAGAAGTTGTTGATGTATGGCTCGCTTGCTTGAGCGACTTGAAAGCATGGAGAGGATCTTCCCCTCCGTGGAAGACCTTGCCCTAGTCTGTGACTCATATTGCCCCAGTCTGTTGGGTATGTGAAAGCATTGTCCTTGAAAGGAAAATTGGCAGCAGCTAACCATGCCAATGGTCTTATGTGACTTGCCCTAATATCTTTGAAACGGTCTACCTCTGATTACCCAATTTTAGGGATGGTAGACTTATGATTGACCGCTCTTTTGGGGGTTGAACTTCATTTGCCCCAGTCTGAGTCTTGAATCAATTCCTCTCTGTTACTCAACTTTTTGGAGAGATTGACTTCTGTGCACTCTTAAGGTAGCTTGCCCCATAATGAGCGTTGAAGCGATTTAACTTGTGTTGATTGAGCATCAAAGGGATTTTCTCTTAACCAAAAGAGTCTCTAGGTGGCTTGCCCCTAGTTGGTAGAGTCTCGAGACGACTTGCTCTGATCCACCAATTCTTGAATGATTTTCCCCTTAATCAATTGATGTTTGAGGGCTTACTCTAGATTGACTGATTCCATAGCCACTAGATGCTAATGCCTCTGACCCATAGGGTTATGATGTGATCTTGATTCTAATAAACTTTGCTGGAAGACCAAATCCTCTTGCATTTCTTCTTGATAGAATTTCCCTGATGTCAACTACTGACTTGCAGCCAAAATTTATCATTCACAAATGGTAATTTTAATGCGATACTCATGCAAGTTTGAAAAACTCGATCATTATTAGAATGGTGTGTTAGTGTGTGGTGAATGGACCATTAGTCCAAACACAATGCTGATTTAGCTGGTGTAAAAGATACAGCAAGAAAAAGATTAGCAAATCTTGTAGGAGTCAGTTTACGCAACCTTGCTGTAGTATGCTTTCAGAATAAACCGTGCCTCAATTAGGTCTTTTAAGGGTTGTAACGTGGTCTGGTTCATGGTTATAGAAACAAAGGATTTGAGGCTCAAAATTTGATTTGGTACCCACCCCTTCTTCGTGATGAACTTCAGTCCTATGTTCAGTTAACTCTGCGCACGTTTATCTTTCAAAAAGAGTTGACGGTGTGAAAGATGATTCAAGGTATGCTTGACATGGCAATCACCTTATTTTGTTTTTGATGGATGTCAGTGACCTTTTGACTTTGATACGGTGGTCACTGAATCTTTTTTTTTTTTGGTAAGGATTTGAATACCTCTTTTGATTTTGTCTTTGATCCCTAACTTTTGCATGGATTGATTTTTCTTTTCAAGTCCATCGGGATAGCCTTGATTTTTGCCTAAGTCTCCTCTTGGGGTGTTCGACTTAGCAGGCCTTAAAAAATTTTTGATTTTTTTTTTCTGTTTCGTTTGAGGGTTGTGACTGCCAAGTCAGTGGTCATGGAAGAACAACCGTCATAACCTTTGGATTTTGCATGATTCTTTTGACACTTCAAGACGTGTGCGAAGCATATCTTGTGGTTGATCCTCATACAAGAAGTTTCATCTTGATAATTCAAGTTAACTGAACACTACCCATGCCCCCAGGTTAAGTGTAATGGTTTAGAAAATCCGAAGGAAACTCCTACTTCTAGGCTCGAAGCGGTTAACTAGGGACTAACTCCTTATCTCTCCAGTGTTTGGGGATTTGAAACAATGCATGTACATCATTAGCAAGATCTTATCTGAAAGCATACCAACAACAATTATGGGTATTCAGTTTTCATCATCCTCCCTCCAAGTCTTTGCTAAACAAAAGTCTAATAAAGATAGTGGATGAGAGGTAAATGGATTAATATTTTTTCCTTTTTTGATATAAGTGAAGAAAATGAGCGAATGCGACATGATTTATTCAGAAAAAGCATGATCACTTCATTAAAATTACCATTCAAAACAACAATGTTTAAAGCAAGTAGCATTTAACAGGAAATAAACTATAAATGCAAAGATAAAATATGATCCACTGATCGCCAATGCTTGAGGATGCCTTCCTTCTCTATCCACTGGCTTGAGGAGATGCCTTATGAAGTCTTCAAACTCCTTTGGGCGAGAAAATCGATGGGCACAACCAATCTTCCTTTAGGAAAGGATATGCATCCTCTGTCAATCAACTGATACACTTTGGATTGGAAGGCTTTGCAATCTTCAATTGAGTGCCCCATTGATCCGCATGATATCCACATTGTGCATATGGATCATTCTTAGGCGGGTTTGGCCTTGGAGAAAAATTTAGAGACTTGGGGATCACGGGCGAACTTTGTACCAGAGGCTGTAGAAGTTGATTGTAAGACGTGGGAATTGGATCGTGACGATCAATCCTTCTTTTCAAATTGCTGCAAGGCCTATGTTGGCTTTATTATTGATTTCGATATCTTCGGCCATAGACCCGATGGTTTGCATGAGGAGCTATCCAAAGCTTCTGATACGGTGCTTTAGTACTCTTTGACGGCTTGTAAAGATAGTGTGGCACTAGAAGTGGTGGGTACTGAAGAGATGAGGGACCTAAAGATCTTGCTGGTGCACCATGAGAATACTTGACATAAGTCATGACTGCATTAGTTTCATCCTCTTCTTCTTTGCTTGTACTTGCATGAGCCTTAGTATCACAGCTTTGTGGCGCTATTTCAGTGTTCTCGCGCGGAAATCGCGACATTTCCTTAGCCATGTCTTCAATATCTTCCTTGTGATACATGATCTTGAGAGGCTTCAGAGGTCTCTGGCCTTTCTCACCACATGGTTTAGTAATCAAGAAATTTGTATAAGAGATTTCTTCCTTGAGGGTAGGTGATCCTGCATGGATCAACTTTTGCACCTTGAGACTAAAACTCTCGTATTCCTCGACAGGGTGTCCAACTGCTCTAGTGTAGTACTCACATTTTACCTCTAGATGGTCTTCTTCGAAGATTAATTTCCTGTTGTTGATAAGCCGCCTGACTCTCGACTGCAGTGCAAGACAAGTATCCAAGTCATGTCCTATAGTTCCTTCGTGATATTCACACGTCATATTTGCATCGTACTCTATAGGATAGGGGTTGGCATAGGCTCAAAGGGCCGAGGAGTTACCAACAAAATCTGAACCAATTGCAGGTAAATTTCACTGTATGATACAGGAATTGAGTTGAAGTGATCTTTGTTCCTTCTTTTTTTGATATTGATCCTGCCCTTGGTTTTGACTTTGATGCCTTTGAGAAAAGATAACCACTGGAGGTCGGTTCGTCGGTCTGGAGATCAAAGGCTGAAGATGACATCTTGAAGGAGGACCATTTATTGGCAAGTGAGGAGATTCCATATGAAATGAACCTTGACGTGGAGTAGCACCAGATGAATGTAGAGAAATATCTCCCTTTACTGCATCAATGGGTATGGAATTACTTTCAAAGCTTGCCAAGTTTCCAAGACTCAGTTCATTTGGATCTTCAAGAGATTGATCTCACCCTTCAAAACTTCTTGTCCTCTCACTAACTCATCCACCATTTCTTGAGACAT
This sequence comes from Lathyrus sativus, assembly GCA_963859935.3. Lineage (NCBI taxonomy): Eukaryota > Viridiplantae > Streptophyta > Magnoliopsida > Fabales > Fabaceae > Lathyrus > Lathyrus sativus. The sequence goes on from OZ012737.1 coordinate 501,055,771, forward strand.
GGTTCTTTGTTCTAAACGAGTGTCAGGAATCACCTTGCGGGTCATCGACGAAGGACATAATGAGTTTTTGGTTTGAGAGAAGGATATGTGATGCAGATGAGATGTAGATGCAATGCAGTGATATGCAAATGCAAACGAAGCAAAGCTCAGGTTCACATGTATCGCGGTCTCAGGTCAAAAAATGACAGTAGGCAAGTAACTGATATCTCTGATCAAAGGAATCCCACGGGTAGGCTCTACGCGGGTAGGTGCCTAGAGTCATGGATCTTTTCAAAGATATTATTGCCATGACAAAGGCTCATCTGACAATAATACCCTCGAAGGATCTCCTCTAGGTGAGGTTCTCGCGTCGTCCCACGAGAAAGGCTCCTCGCGAGTCTCCACTACACAACCATCGAGTCCAAGGTTTCTTAAAGGGACCTCAAAGTCATAGATCGAGGTTGAAAATATCATTGTCAGAATAACGATACGTTCAAGGGATCTCATCTGATTGAGACGTTCGTAATCAACCCAACAAGGAGTAACCCTCATGAGTTAACACTACCAACCACCATGGAAAATGTTTAAAAGGTCCTTAGAGTTATAGATTCGGGCTTAAAAACATTATTACCATGGCAAAGGCTCACCACGACAATAACATTCCCAAGGAATCAACTCTAAGCGGGGTCCTCGTATCCTCCCAACGAGAAAGGCTCCTCGAGGGATTCTACTACACAACCACCATTCTAATCCTAAGTTTTTCGCAGACTCGGGTGTAGAGTCATCTCACAAAATGCTCGTATCAGAGAAATCCCAACAATCATAAGAAATACAGATAGGATATAATAAGAATAAACAAGTAAATAAATAGACAAGAAAACAATAAACAACATAGGAAAAACACAAACAAGCGAAAGTAACGCTTGCGAATCGAGTCAGGTTAGGCTCGACTCTCTCTTGCATAGGGTAATGCATGTCCCCAGCAGAGTCGCCAGCTGTCGCACCTAAAAAAAAGCACGATCCTTCGCGAATGGTCGCGGAAAACATAGAGTCGCCACCGAACTTTATTTATCCCGAAAAGGGAAAGGAAAATATCGATAAAACCTTTAGGGAAAGAACATGGTCATCGCAACCAAGTTCTAGGTTCGGGAGTCGGTTACATGAGGGGAAGGTATTAGCACCCCTCACATCCGTTGTACTCAACGGGAACCTCTTGATTCGATTCGTAAGAAATGTTAACCTCGCTTGTTCGTGTTCTTCCAATATAAAAGGTTTAAAGGTAAATAAAAAGAGTTTAGAACGTTAGGGAGAAAGGGGTGGTTTTAGAAAAGAGTGCTCGCCAAGGATTAGGGCCCTTGTGCCTACGTATTTTCACTTGAAAAGAAGTGAAGAATCAGAGCATCCGTAGTTCATGGGACTACGGGTAAAGGTTTAGGAATTGTAAAAGTGGGGAAATATGGAATTTTAGGGAAATGTGCCCGCCAAGATCATCGCAATCTTGTGCCTACGTATTCTCGTTAACAGACAAGAAATCAGAGCAGCCGTAGTTCGGCTTACGGATAAAGGTTTGGCTAGGAAAAGAAAGAGTTTGAAGATTCGCACGGCGGCGAGAAATTGAATTAAAGGTTTGAATATGTTTTGATCGCACGAGGGCGAGAAGGAGAGTTTTGACGTATCAGATGTTTAGCTAGAGGTGACGATTACTCGAAACTTAAGAAAGGCTTCTCAGGCCCAAGTAATCGGGAAAGCGAGTCAAAGGCTTGACTCTCTCTCTTTTTCATCCTTAACAGAAAAGGAAAGGAATATGATTCGAGTAGACGGATCAGATGACGATTACTCGAAGCTTAAGAAAGGCTTCTCGGGCCCAAGTAATCGGGAAAGCGAGTCAAAGGCTTGAATCTCTCTCTTTTTCATCCTTAACGGAGAAGGGAATTGATGTATTAAACGATGGAATATGGTTAAAGTATTTTAAATGGATGAGGATTACTTGAAACTTAAGAAAGGCTCCTCAGGCCCAAGTAATCCGGAAAGTGAGTCAAAGGCTTGAATCTCTCTCCTTTTCATCTTATATTAAGAAATGATTTTGATATAATTAACGTGGCTTATGAATGACGATTACTTAAAGCTTAAGAAAGGCTTATCGGACCCAAGTAATCGGGAAAGCGAGTCAAAGGCTTGACTCTCTCTCTTTTTCATTAAGTGTTTAGGAAAATAACTTTCAAGTATGTTTCGCATTGTATATATTTTAAAGAAGACAATTGTTTGGACTTAAGAAAGGCTCCTCGGGCCCAAACAATCGGGAGAGTGAACCAAAGGCTTGGAACTCTCTCTTTTTCATCTTTTATTGAAATTGTATTTAAATATGATTAAGTATATTAATTTGATTTGAGAAAAATACTTAATGTTAATCAAAGTTTGAATCTTGTTTTTAACGTGTACAAAAAGATTTTTAGAGAAATCGACTGTTTGAACGTAAGAAAGGCTTCTCGGGCCCAAACAATCAAAAAAAGAATGAATCAAGAGAGAGAGAATAAAAGGCTCTAGACTCTCTTTCTTGTTCAAATAATTTGTGAAAATGATTTGGTGATCGTTTTAAAATTGATTAGAAGTTAGTTGAAAAGAGTTTAATTGGGTTAAATTGAACTTTACAACAATAAAATATCTAATATTAAAAAAAACCTTCTAAATAAAATTACTTTAATATAAACCTAAAATTAAATTTAAAAGAAAAAACAAACCAAATATTGTTAAAATTCAATGGAAAAACTTAAGATCACATGCTATCGTTAATTAAGACAAACCTTAGTAACATATGATAAAAAAAAATATCTAAGAATCAATATCTAACATAACGAAAAGCAGGTAGATATTAAAATTGAGACAAACTCGTTTGGATTGTTGCCGGTTGACGTCGCAAGCATTATTACACAAATATATCATACTCACCAGATTTAAAAAGAAAATGCCATGCTTTATTTGAGAAGGGAAATAGTAATATTTGTTTGTTAAACCGCATCAGCATGTGAAACTTACAGCATACCAGTTCCATGGTCACACGTTAACACAACAACACAACAGCAAGAAACAAAGGCCACTCTGAATTGATTAATAGAAATTTAACACAAACACAGCAGTAACTTAGAACTTCAATTACTCAAAACAAAATCAAAGTATAAGCAGCAACAAAAGACGGTACACCCGAAATCTTACTTGAACTGAGTACAACCGAAAGTCAACGACTCTAAACAAAATTTGCGATACAACAAAGCATATATCTTAATCGAAATCCAACTCGAATCGATAGAAATCATTCTAAATATCTGACCAAGACAATATAATTCAATGGTTAATAACAATGGCCCAGTTGGTTTCTAAAGTAAGCACAATAAGAATTACAGTAAACGAGTTTAAGGTAGTGTTACCAAATGAATCATCTTAATGTAGCTACCGTCTTATCGCGGCGGTACATTGCGCATTGACTTCGAATTCGGATACAAGACGATAATTAACGGAAATCCTGGTGAGCTGCTATTGAACTTGTTGTAATTTTATGTTGGAAGCTGAAGGTAGCAGAACTTGTTGTTGCGTAACCGAAACTCGGCGATGTCGCAACCAATACGAGAACTTTCACCATTGCTATTTGAGTTGATTCATTTTTCTAAATGTGAGCAGAACGGCACGAGTTGTTGCAGCTTGAAGTTGCTGCTAAAAGATGGAATCTGGGGTGTTGCGTCGAAACCGAACCGATGCCAACTCTCTAATCAAATTTCAACCTGCACAGACACACAACCAAACAAAACAGCACAACCATACAAAATTGAAAATGAAAAATAAATATTCATAAACTTGTTGCAGTTTGAAAAATGCATGTTGTTGCTGTCCTAAGCCTCTCAGACCCGATTTGCAACGTGTGGTAACCAATCCCGTTCTTGGCTCTGCGCCCTTTCCAAAAAGCTCTTCCTGTGGTATACCGTCAACACAAAGAATAGGTGGTCACCGAAACATCAACACGAATATCATCAAGTTGTAGCCACAACCTCAGCTTCAAATCTTTCGTTGAATCTTCTTCTTTCAAGAAGAGAGTTATTCTTGCCGAAGAGCCACACGGATGAACAACTGGTGTCATGAAAATGTGCTTTGACAGATGGAATTCTAAGACATCACATCGAGACCAACTCGGGGTCAGTTCTTGAATCAATTCACAATCCTTGTGAATGTGGCTACAAAATCGGAAACGCGTGAGCCTTTGAAGATGTTGTGTAGCTGTTGTTGACGCACAAAGTTAAGTGGTGCTGAAGCGTTATTGTTCCAACTTGCTGCTACCATTTGAGTGGCTGTTTGTTGAACACTCTAGAAACCGTGAAACATACAAGCTTATCCTACATCATGCTCACATCAAATATTAATAACAAGTGGTCATTCAAAAAAATAAACTTAAAGCCAATGACACATGGGCATGATATTACAGTGTTATTACTAGACTTCCATCCAATATTTTTCTTTAATCCATTATGCAACATTTTCACTATTACTCATAACCCCTTTGAGAAAACTACAAAACATTTTCTAACTTTGTAACTAAGCACGTCTCCATCAATTAACTAGCAACAACTAGCTAGCACACGTAACAACATAAATTAAACAGTAATAACATGACTCGACACGTTGCAATGCTCAAATCCCAAAAAAAACAAAAATCAACGTAAACGCAATGCAACCAAAAATTCATATACTCATAATGCGGACAATGGATAATATACGCCAAAAATGCAAAGGAAGATCCAAAATTACCGACGCCGGTAATACTACCGATAATTGAAAGAAAACGTGTTGTTCAGTGCTTCTGTAACAATGTAAGTGTCATAAAAGAAAGTCTGCTACTAGCTGCTCAAACTTTTGTGCGTACCGTCTACTTTCCCTTATGTACCAATATTCCTCAAACAACCTCACTTCCCAGCCTTACAAACCATTATATTTGAAATCGAGATGTTGTTCGTTGCCATTTTTTAATGTTGTTTGAAGAGAAATTTGGCGTTGCTGCTGCAGTTGTAAAGTTTGAATCCTTGTCGAAAAATGAATTGAGAACTTGCTGAATTTGTTGCGGTTTGAAAAAAAACATCGTCGCATATATGAACATGAACAAAACATATCTGTTGTTGCTGTCCTCAAGCCTCTCGGATCCAATTTGCAACTTTGAATAAATGACATAAGTTAAGTCATATCGGCCATATCATTATGTTGTAGAGCTCCAGTTGACTTGTTGTAGCCCACACGGCGAAGCGATGTAGTTCCTAATAGATTTAGCCCTTAATCTGCACAGAATGGACACCACAAAACATGACAGCAAACAAACACAACAAGGAAAAAACAAATATAGAAGAAACCGATACGGAGGCAACAGAGCTAATGCTAGAAATACAACCAGTGTGGCTACGAAGTTGGAAACCTTGCTCTCCTCCGCTTTTCAAGTCGCCTTTGTGTAACCGAAATGATGGTTCTAGCGACAACTGAATGTAGCAGCAACACAAGCCTTAGAACATCATTCGAATCGGCAGGGCCACACCTTAGAACATCATTCGAATCGGCAGGGCCACACAATCTAAGAACCGCTCCACTTGTTCAAACTTAGAACCATATTGGTACCAAACCGCGTTATTCTTCAGCGTATTGTGCACGATTCCGTAATGATGCAGTCAACTGAGAGTTCATCACTTTGGTATTGTTGTTGAGGCTTTGGAATATTCACGGTATGTCAGCGCTGCTTCCTCCTATGCGGCGTCAAAAAAATATCCATCCACCTGCCTGAACTCAGAACCACCTTTGCACCAACCAATGTGAGACTGTCGAGTTGTTGGGTTGTTCTTCTGACGTCATTACCATGAGGCTTAATGCTGCTTTGTTGTCGAATTTGCTACCACACCTGTTGTGGCTGTTAATTCATTGTTGGAATCCTTGTCAATGTCGTAAAGTTGTTTGCGTGCTTGGCCTAACAGCGGTGTCGCTGAAGGTGATGCATAGTCGGAGACGCGAACAGTTCTGATGTTCCAAAATCTGTGAGCTACAATGCAATTGCCGTCAGAAGCTTGTACTGCTGAAACTGTGTTGTTTGAAGCGCGTTGTCAGAACAGTCAAGTTGTTGAGCTGATGAACTTTTGAAACTGGTTCAAGTGTGAGACTGTTACTGATGATAGCTCGAGAAATTGATGGGGTCGCACTTGTGACGCGTACATCTAATAGCCGTTGCCATTACACTTTTGCCAACGAATTAAAACCCAGGTCGAAGCTTCATCCTCATCTCCCGTTCTTGTTTCGGCAAGCTACGACGGCAAATCACGGATACGCTCGAGGATTTGAACCATTGCTGAAGGTTGTTGTGTATTGTACTGTTTCTGTCGTCGAATAATGAGAGGCGGAGGAACTCATCGGCATGAACAGTAACGGATCGGTGAAACCGCTTGAAGCTGCAACAAATTTACCCAGCAAACATCATTCTCCCAGCAGACTTATTCCATTAATATGATACTCAACATTGGTTTTGGTGGAGAAGAGTGTGGTTGTCGTGTTTCACGGCGGAAACGGTGATGAAGATTCGTGGGTCGATGGTTTTGAGGAGAAGAAGAAGAGTTTTTGATGATGGTGATGGTGATGGATTTGAGGGGAGGAAAACGGCCAGAGTTTTCAAAGGAGAAGATGATGATGAAGGTGGAAATGGCGGAAAGAGGAAGGAGATGTGAGGATTTGCGACGGCTTTGAAGAGGAAGCAGGGTGTTAGGGTTTCAGATTGGGGTTGGCGGTTAGGGTTTTCCAAATTGTTTTTTTGGGCGGCTAGGTTATTCTCGTGTGGAAGATGAACAGTGCAGGGTGCCTATTTATTTCAAAATCCCTAACCCTAATTCCTTCAATTCTCAGCCTCATCTACCGTGTTTCATTTCCAATTTATTTATTTATTTTATTTTTCTTAATTTATTTTAATTAATAACTAAATTAACTCTATTTTAATTCTAACTAATAAATTAAATAAAGCTCTAACTATTTAACTAATTAATTAAATAAAACTCTAAAAAAGTTCACATTAATTATTCTGACATTTTGACGAAAACATCCAAGAAATTTGTTCTGGTTGATCTTTTTGTGATTGTTCACGGTAAAAAGTATGTTATGTTAAACAGAAATTTCATATCACACCGCACATATACTTGTCTAGATAACTAGACCCGATCCTTGACTCAATACTGTAAGATTTGAGCTTAGACAACACGGAACAAAAAGTACAAATCCTACATGCACAATGATAGACGACATGAATAATGGATATGATGCACAGATCATGAAAATGTTATGAAACGCACAGAAAGCGGTTCAGGGTCAAAATTAGGGTATAACAATTCTGCATGAATACTTGCAATACCTGCCAAAATGAATCAAAATACATGCTTTGAAAATATGCTCAAACCCCCAACTTTGATCAATGATATCTTGGCACTCAAAAATCCAATTGCCCTAAACTTGAGTTCTTGGTAAAGAGGGCATGGAGTAGAACAACTTTCATATTGATGAAAGTTCCATTGGATCATTGGAAGACCATACAATTTGAGGTTGAAAATCATGCCACGAAATCTGTCCACAAATAACTTAGAAAAATTCTAAGTTATGGATTTTGTCTTATTTTTCCTCAACTTTGCCCATCCATAACTTGAGCTTCTCAAATCCAATGGAGGACTTCTTGGACTCTTTGGAAAGCTTGGAACATATTCTACAACTTTCATTTGGGACAAAGTTTCGTTTGACATCAAGAAGGTGATGAAAATTGGCTTGCAAAATGGTGCAAAAATCTGTTCAAACTTAACAGTTTTGAAATCATTGAAATCCCCAACTTTGATTGATCATAACTTGAGCTCTAAATATCATATGACTATGAATTGGTACTTAAAATAAAGCTTGAGATACAAGGAACAACTTTGATGTTGGCCAAAAGTTCATTTGAAACTTTTATCATGAATAAAAATGGCCTTGAAGATGACTGTCCCAAACATAAAACTTTTAAAAAATGTTTGGTTTCTAAAACCCTAAATCCCAAAATGGCAACTTTCAACAACCTTTGATTTTTTATGATTCCCTTGACTTTTCTTGATCAAATTCCAACCATTGATCATATTGAAATTAAGGATCATGATCTTGACCTCAAAAAGTCAGGAGTTAACTTTTTTTCACTGCACAATTGACTTTTCTCCAAACCTCTTGATTTTCAATCAACTGATCAATTGAAGCTCCTCTGATTAAAATTGATGGTCCAACTCTCATCCTAGAACACCTTAGGACATATGGAGGGCCATGGAAATAAGTTTGCTTCAAGAAACAAATTTTATCCTGATTAAAATTAAAACCCTAATTCCAACCCTTTTGGCCTAGGCATTGTGCAAATGAACTAAGTAACCCTTCCACTTCACTAAAACCTATGAGGTATTCAAAAAACTTCTACCTCATGTTCACACTAGTGATAAGACCTTATGGACCCCTCGACAGTATTCTGATGGTTTGTACTAGTGCCTTTGCTTGAGCTCGAAACCAATAAAGACTGTCCTCTTGGGTGGTACACAGACAAACACTTGATCCCCTGTAAATGCAAAATGCTATGCAATGCAATATGTTAGAACAATGAAACATAAGCCAGAGATTAAGAAAAGAGGTTGGTCAAATTTTGGGGTGCAACACCATCATGGGTAATATGGAAGAGAATGGACCAACACTAGCCTCCCGAACAATGGGATGATATGGGCTCATCCTTTTGACTCCTTCTGTATAAGCATATGTGTTTCCACTAAAGAGGGGACTCAAATGTTTGCTACCATATTCGATGGAACCTCCACTAGCCTCAAAATTATCACTAATAATAACAAGATTTAAAAGAGGATGAACAACTATCAAAAGAGCACCATTCAACATTTTTGGGTCTACTACCCCAACGTGAGGTGAAACATCACTTATATTATCACCACTAGATATTTCTATGACATTCTATGGTTCAACCTTACATCATCCATAACTAAAATAAAGGAGATAAAATAACAACCCTAACTGAGATATATATATAAGTGATACCTGGAAAGAATTAGAAGTTTAAAGAGAAGAATGTAACAAAACATTTCTATGAAGGTGTGATGAATAAAAAGTATGCAAAATCTAAAGAAAGAAAGGAAAAGGTAAAATGGGATTCACTAAGACTCATGGAAGAAGAATCAAATTTTTAAAAGAGAAGAGAGAAGTTAATGTTTACGAGAAGAATGGAAACATTCCCTGAAAGGTGAAATAAACTTTAGTGAAGTGAGATAGGTAGATCAAAAACCCAAAATGAAGGATAACAAGCAGATAAAAAAAATGGTCAGATTTGTCTTGAAAGTACCTTAGTACTCGAGTACACTAGAGCACCATAAAAATGAGAGTCACACCCTACTCTAGGAATGTAGGACCACATGTAAGGGTAATCTTGTGAAATGTCTCAATGATGAGACTATCATTTAATCATATTATTTCTATGGTTACTCAATTTGTCTATTTGAATATTTTCCATCAAAGGGCATGTCTTGAAGATCCCAACCTAGAGTGACAATGGCCCGATATTTAGAAGACATCTCATTATTATGTTATGACGAGTTTTAAGAGTAACTGTTTTAGGTGAGCCATAGGCCCAATAACATAAAGGTTCAATCATCGATCCAAAGTCATAAGGTGTTTGAGGCATAATGCATAACAACCTTGTTACATTAGTTTTTCGACTTAAATATAAATGGCAAGTGTCTATGAGGCTAGCCATAAATATGTCACGTGGGAGATAAAAATAGAACTAGTCAATGTGACTCAAGGTCAAAAATCACCCAAGGTGATGTTGGTCGGAGGTAGCATGGTCGAAGTACATAAAAAGCATGAGGACTTAGTGAAATTTAGTGCTATGATATGCTAGCCACATAGTGAAACTGAACATTATGTCACATTGGCAAAGAGTTCATCACTACAATGGGCGATACGTCGAGATATGTTACCTTAACATGGTCGACATCGAATGTTTCGACAAGGGTCTTTAGTTCTTGGCACCAGCAATACTTGAAATATTCAAAAGAAGGAACAAGGCGGAAACTACGATATCATCATCGACAGTTACTTAGAACGTGGGGCACGTTAGGGAGAAAACCGCTACATGATCTAAAGACGTGTCATCACAGAGATAGTTCTAGACTTGTATATATAGCAACTTAGGTTTATTTCACAAGGGGTCCGCAAATTGTACACATTTCCGCTACACTCAAGGTACATGCGCTGTGAGAAATGAGTGAGGAAAATGTACGTGTGTGTTCCACCAATTTAATACATTCCAGCATTTTTATCTTAAAAAGTCTTTCTTTTTATGCATTTAAAACCTTTTTATTTCGAATGCCTTTACATTTCCTTACACTTTATTTTCGTCTGCCTTTACGTTTCCTTACACTTTATTTTCGACTGCCTTTACATTTTCTTACACTTTATTTTTGACTGCCTTTATCTTTTCAGCAAACTTTACTTTTTCAGCATTTTAACTTCAAGCCTTTTTATCTTACCCTGCATTTTATTTTCATTTTACCTTATCTTACAGTTACGTTTCTATATCCTTGAGAAATCACAACGTTTTCCCAGGAGTTTGTGTTAACTTCAACCACCACCCTTGTTTTAAATGAAAAAACAACACATAAATATGTCTGGAAGATTTTTGAGTTTGATCCCTTAAATATTAATATAAACCCGCATTTGTTTGCGAAATTCCAATGCAAACAAACCTCCAAACTCGTATTCGATTCACACCATAGACGATCACTTACCATTAAATATCACCAATGGCTCCGGGCGTACCACTATGAAAAGTAAAGGAATCTTTAACCACTTTCATATGTAAGGGATCTCATGAGATGTTTGATGTATGTTCTAACTATAATTTACCCGCACACTATTTCACTCAATATTTAACTTAGGCTTTGGAATACTTACCTTGCAAATCAGTCTTCACCGCATCGAAACTTCATTACACATTTCTGCTTCTACGACTGAACAATTACTTGTATCATAATTACTCATATCAAATAGCTTTTTTTTTTTACTTAAAAAATATTTTGTTCTCAAACCATAACACAACTTATAAAGATAGATTTTATGAAATATAGATATTGTTAAGTTGTACATTTTAATCTCGATACCTCTTCACGGTATATAGTCTAACATACTAAAACAATACTCCCCCCGGTCTCATATATAAGCAACTTTATAAAAAAAGCTCACCCTTTAAGAAAAATGTCTAAATGCATTAATGTTTTACATTATTTCTAGTTTAACCCTTATTTTTTGTTTTGGAAATTGTTAAAAACATAGAAATGTAAAAAAAGTATGGGTATATTTGGAATAATGACATTAAATGTAATAAACATAGGTGAGTTTTATTTATATTTAAGACCACTATTTTTTTTTTGTTATTTATATTTGAGACTAGAGAGAGTACATTGCATTAGTACTCCAAATAAGCTTGATGTCTCGGCATAATAAAAAATGAAGGTAAAGTATAAATAATCCCTTTTTTATTCTTCAAGAAGATTCTTAGGCCTTATATGAGACTAGTTTTCATTCAAATATTGATTGTTTAAAAAAAGTAATTTTATTATAAACCACTACTTCGTTTAAATAGTGTCGGACCATAGATTTCTTAGTTAATTTGTAGTTGATTAGTGTATTTTAATACATCCTCTTTCACATTATGTTACCACAATTTTATGATGTTTCGTGTTTATTTTATTGCTTTTAGTGTGTTTTTAAAGTTAAATCTAAATTTGCTTTTATTTTATTTCCTTCACTTATGTTTGAAATAAGTTGTAATTTTACACCTTCTTACTATGCAGATCAAAACTTGAGATACGACTATCTGATTTAGGTGTGCTAATATGTGTTAGAAAGTTAAGAGAAAAAATTACAACTTTCATGTTAAAGTCAGAAGTCAATTCAGAGTGAAGAGAAATTAAATAATCAATTATCCTTTCACGCCTAATAAATTAGATAGTTTTGCGCCAAATTTATGTTTTTCGAGTTGGTGCTCTTAAAGACCAATTTTATTTATTACTTAAGAAATCTCGCAGCATTAGGTTACACAGTTTTTACGAAATCGAGAAAAGCATTAGGATTCTATGGTCGGCTAAACTGCAAGGTTAATCTACAGTTTCAAAATTAACTTAACTTATTCATTAACTTCACCTTATCTTTAACTGTCATGCTTAATGTGAAAATTAGGAATATAATTCACGTAATATTAATAACTCTTATTTAATCGATACTATAATCAAATAGGAATTGAATTCACTTAGGAAATTAGCGATATAATAACCAGTGATAAGTCTGAAATTACTGAACTAGTAGATTAATCCATTAATCATAATCGTAACTAAATTCTTTTTATTTTCAATTGTCCTAAAATCTAAACCCCGTCTGTTTCTTTATTTCAGTTTAATTAAATCAGAGTATTTGCGATACAACTTGAATGTCGCTTCCTTATACTACCATTTAATAACTCATGTTTGACTCGTGAGCGACGACAAATCAGTAGTAAATCCAAAACTTCAAATTGTTCAGTTGCATATCAATTTGTAGCTAATAGTAACTAATAAACAATGAAATTTTATTATCTATCATCACGGACGATAACTCACATTCACACTAGACACACTTTTGTTGAGATATGATATTGTTTTTATTATTAGTATTTATTGTTTTATTGTTTTTTATTTCTTAGTATTATCTTTTCCCTACTTAATGGGATTTGTTAGGAAGCTTATACCTAGTATATCTTTTCCCTATTTATTGTTTTATTATTTTTTATTTCTTAGTATTATCTTTCCCCTGCTTAATGAGATTGGTTAGGAAGCTTAGACCTAGTATTATCTTTTCCCTACTTAATGAGATTGGTTAGGAAGCTTAGACCTAGTATATCTTTTCCATATATATATATATATATATATATATATATATATATATATATATATATATATATATATATATATATATATATATATATATATATATATATATATATATATATATATATATATATATATATATATATATATATATATATATATATATATATATATATATATATATATATATATATATATATATATATATATATATATATATATATATATATATATATATATATATATATATATATATATATATATATATATATATATATATATATATATATATATATATATATATATATATATATATATATATATATATATATATATATATATATATATATATATATATCTTTGTGTGTGTGTGCGCGCGCGTGTGCGTGTGTGTGTGTGTGTGTGTATGCTCTTTATATATCATATAAGAAATTCATATTCGAGTTGGTATTCAGAACATGATTTTAAAATCCAAAATTTTTTAAACCCTAATATCTCTCATCCACGCACTGCCCTCCGTCGATCCGTTTCCGGCGCCAATAATTGTTGCAGACTCGGTTTTTTACTCTGATTTCATTAGGACCACTTTCAGTTTGTAGGTCTCACATTTAAAGTGTGTTTCAACAGCTTATTCACATCCAATGTATTTGTTCGTTATTATTTCTTTTTGTACGCATACTACCTGTCGGTTGTTTATTGTTTCTGTGATCTAGACTTCTTTATTCAGTGATATCATACCCTTAGTTAAAGCATCTTGACTGACATTACAAGGCCAAAGGATGATGGTGTTAAGGAGAATCCTTCCAAAAAAGAGTCTTATTTAGTTTGAGTTTCAAGGAACACCCATTATTACCATAAAAAAGTTGAATGGTAATAAGAACTATTTGAATTGGCACACTTTCCTCTATATAAGACATGTTATGAGGTTTTCCAGAAAGCTAAAAACCTATATGCTAACGATATTCAAAGATTGTATGAATTGGTCTGCAACTTGGCTACTCTTCAATTGAATGATCAAGACTTATCAAAATATTTGACCTGTGCTCAGTCTACTATTGATGACCGAAACTTATGTTGGTTAATGATGATATTACAAAGGTATTGGGCAAGTTTGATAATGTGTTCATGGTATTTGTTCTTCATGGACTCTCTAAAGAATATAATCTGGTTAAAGATTAGGTGCTAACAAATACTACCATCCCCATGGTAGAAGAGCAAATAGATCGCCTTGTTTGGGTTTCCTTACCAAGTGATGACAATCATACTGCTCCTGAGTCCTCTACTTTTGTTTCTAACTTTAGTAGTGGAGGACATAATGGACGCAACCATTGTCGAGGACATGGTAGTGAGGGTATAGGTAACTTCTATTGTACTCACTGTAAGAAATATGGGCACACTCAAGATCGGTGTTTTAACCTACATGACTTCCCCAACAAAGTTGCTCATGTTGCTCAAACCTCTACAAACCTTGAGTCAAAGGGTGAACTTGAAACTACTTTTTCTATCAATGAGTATAAGGAGTATTTAAAGTTGAAGGCAGAACAATACGCCACCTCCTCGACTATCATTGCTCATACTGGTAATTCTACAACATGTCTCTCTCACTTTACACATACTATGGGTTATGAATTCCAGTGCTTCAGACTATGTGGCTGGTAATGCCTCATTTTTCGCTAAATTATCACCACCAAAATATCCATATTATGTTACTATTGCGGATGGATCTAAAGTTGAGGCAACGGGTGTTGGACAAGTGTCACATATCCTCTCTCTCTCTCTCTCTCTCTGAGCTATGTTTTGTTGATTCCCAATCGTCCTTTCGATTTGATTTCTATAAACAAATTAATCAGCTCTTTAAATTGTGCCATAACCTTTACTTCTAATTCTTTTTTATAAAGGACCTAAGTACGGGACAAACGATTGGAGTGGTAACTTAATCTAATGGTCTCTACTATCTTCAACCTCCAACTTCCATTATATGTGCTACTACTAAATCTTCTGGTCTTCTGCATCGTCGCTTAGGTTATCCTAGTTTATCAAAATTAAAGAAAATGGTGTCTGATCTTCCTCATGTAGAGTCATTACAGTGTGAGTATTGCCAGTTAGGAAAACATGTTAGAGTTTCCTTTTTCAATCGTATTAATAACAAGCCATGTCTTTATTTGATGTTTTTCATTTTGATGTTTGGGGTCCTAGTTGGATTACTTTTATATTAGGGTATATATATTATGTTACTTTTATTGATGATTTCTCAAGATGTACATAGGTGTTTTTAATGAAAGGTCATTATGAGTTGTTTAATATTTTTAAGAATTTTTGTTCTGAAATAACGACAAAGTTTGGCAAAACCATCCGCATTTTACTCAATGACAATGCAAAAGAATATTTATCTGATTGTTTTGACTCTTTCATGCATTCCAAAGGCATTGTCCATCAATCCAGTTGTCCTCATACACCTCAATGGACACATTGTTGACACTGCTCGTACCCTAGTGCTAAATGCTAATGTACCTCTGAAGTTTGGGGTGATGTTGTTCTTACTATTGTGAATTTAATTAATCAGATGCCATCCTATGTGTTGAATGATCAGGTTCCTCATTCCCTATTGTACCCTACAAATCCCTTATATGTTGCTTCCCCTTGTAGCTTTGGGTGTATTTATTTTGTTCATGATTTGTCCCCAGGTCGTGATAAGATGTTTGCTCGTGCTATCAAATGTGTTTTTCTAGGCTACTCTCAGGTTCAAAAGAGATATTGATGTTACTCTCCTTCTACACTTCGCTTTTACACGTCAGCAGATGATACATTCTTTGAGCACATACCGTAATTTCCCAACTCAGACGTTCCTGGAACTAATTTAGATCAAGTCTTGCATATTCTGTATTTTGAGTCGATTGAGTCCACTCCTTTATCGTCTAGTCCACCCCTTGTGATAGATGAGTCTACACCACCGTTGAACCGATATGGCATTACCTATGAGAGAAGGCTTGGACCACGCGATTAAGCTTATATTCCAAGCGCCTCCACCTCTGTTTTGGCTCCATGTCTTGATTTCCCATTGTCATCCGTAAAGGTAATCGTTCAACCTGTAACCTTTATCCTATTTATAATTGTGTGTCTTACCATCGATTATCACCTACCTATTGTGTTTTTGTTACTGCACTTGCGTTTGTTTATATTCCTAAAACTATTTAGGAAGCATTATCCCATCAAAGGTGGAGAAAGGAAATACTTGACGAAATGTCAGCTCTAGAATCTAATCATACTTGGGAGCTTGTTAATTTCCCTTATGAGAAATCTGTTTTTGGTTGAAGGCGGATATTTAATGTTAAAGTGGGTCATGATGGACTGGTAGATCGATTGAAAGCTCCCTTAGTAGTAAAGTGATATACTCAAGTTCCTGATCAAGATTATAATGATGTTTTTTCTCCAGTTACGAAGCTGACATTTGTTTGTCTCTTTCTGGTCATGCCTGCCATGAAACAATGACCTCTATTTCAATTGAATATCAAGAATAATGCATTCTTTCATGGTGACTTAGAATAAGAGATTTACATGGAACAACCTCATAGGTTTGTTGCTCAGGAGGGATGTAATCAGGTATGTAAGTCGCGCAAGACTTTGTATGAGTTGAAACAATCACCTCAAACATGGTTTGGAAGATTTAGTAAAGTGTTGCAACAATTTTGAAAGAACTGTTGTGAATCTGATCACGTTGTTTTCACCAAATGCTCCTCATCAAATAAATATATTTATCTAGCGGTTTATGTTGACAACATTGTAATGATTTTGAGGGTATCAAGGCTTTAAAACAACGTTTATTTCAGAACTTCCAGACTAAGGACTTTGGTCATCTTCATTACTTCTTAGGGATTGAGTTAGCTTAATCAAAGTCAGGTATTGTTATCTATCAAAGAAAGTATGATCATGATATTCTAGAAGAAACGGGTTTTACAGATTGCAAATCGGTTGACACTCTTATGGATCCTAATGTAAAACTTCTTCCTAATCAGGGGGATTATATACTGATCCAGGTAGATATAGAAGACTTGTTGAAAAGTTGAATTATCTTACATTTACTAGACCCCATATATCTTTTCCAGTAAATGTAGTAAGTCAATTTCTAAACTCTCCTTGTGACAACCATTGAGATGCAGTTATTCGAATCCTTAAGTATGCCAAAGGATCGCCTGAAAAAGGGTTTGTTTTTTGTGATAGAGGTAACACTGATATGATTGGATATTCTATTGGGCAGGATATACAAGTGATATACGTTCTACATCCAATTATTGTGTTTTTATTGGTGGAAATTTAATCTCATGGAAGAGCAAAAAAGCAAACACATGTTGTTCGATCAAGTATAGAAGCTGAGTATCGAGCCATGGCCCATGCCACAAGTGTGCTCTTGTGGTTTAAGCATTCACTTCAGGAACTTCATTTTTACGATGTCATCCCTATGAAACTGTATGTGATAACCAATCAGCTTTGCACCTCTCCTCTAATCTAGTGTTTCATGAGAGGACAAATCATATAGTAGTCAACTGTCACTTTCTTAGAGAGAAAATTACCACTATGACTATCAAAACCTCCTTTATTAATTCCAAGGATCAACTTGCTGACCTCTTTATAAAGTCTCTTTGAAAACCTCATATTACTTACATGTGTCACAAGATAGATACTTATGATATATATGCACCCCCTTTAGGAGGAGTGTTGAGATATGATATTCTTTTTATTATCAGTATTTATTGTTTTCTAATTCTTAGTATTATCTTTCCCCTAGTAGGATTGGTTAAGAAGCTTAGACCTTATATATATATATATATATATATATATATATATATATATATATATATATATATATAATACAATACGAAATTAAACAATTTTTCAATTGGACTAGCAAACACTTTGGTAAACATGGGACATCATATCTTCCTTATCGTAGCAATTTTGCATTCATCAAATAGAGATTTGTCATGAAATTTACACTAGCAAACACTTTATCCGATCTCCTTCCTTTTGATGCCTGGATGCATGTTTGCAGAATCTAACTTCTCAAATTTGGCAATGCAATCTTTCATCCTTTTCAAAACTATTGGTGCGGCAGAGCAATTGCTCGAGATCTTTTCATTAAGTAGCTTTAGTTTCTCAGCAGTCTCTGGATCTTCCTCACTGGACATGTTTTGCTCCAAAGCACCTGTACAGTGTACAATTCAAATTAAGTCAATACATCAAATACATTATGGGAAAAGAAAACTAAATATATTGCACCTTGAAAGAGTTGAATAAATGTGTAACACATACAGAAAAAATCCTGAGTCCTAACTACCAAATGGTCCTTTCAGATAAGACTGGGGCAAATTGTAGCATCTCTGCACATAATGCAGAGCTAAGTTCATAGCACATGCCACTGTAATCCTCACATAACTAAAAAAACTTAGCCTTACCAACACACAGATCACCAAGACCAGCAAAATATTTAACTTTCTGAAGTAAACCCAAAACAACAACAACCAACAACTAAGTCTTATTCTACTAAGTGGAGTCGGCTATAAGTAAACCCAAAACAAGCAACAACAAAAAAATCTTAGCCTTACCAAAATAAATTACTAACCAAGATCACTTCTTAAATAATAATCAACTTAAATGTGTTATACTTGTCTGCATTTTAAACACAGTAATGTATATGCATTACCTAGTTAAGTAACTTATGAAGCACAAATACGGACACGGACACCAGACACGATACCAACGCTAACACGTCAACTTCAATAATAATTTAAAAAAATGAATAAATTTGACATGATCACAAGCGTCAACACATACAGGTGTCAATGCAAACTACAAACAAACACCAAACCAAATTTAACAAATTGGAGCAAGAAAATATTCTTAGTTAAAAAGCAACAGCTATATAGACTTCAAGTAACAATAAAGGGTTTTAAATGTCCAAAACTCACAGCTTAAAAAGAAAACTTAAGAAATGGTATATTCTAAAGCATTACTATTTGACATCTCAATCAACCGATAAAAACAATAAAACATGGACACCTACCTGTTGAAGCAATTTACAATACCAACAACCAGAATTAAACAATCTCAAACAGCAACAATTTCAAACCGGTCTAAACAATAAATAAACAAGTTCAAACGGAATACAAAAACTAAATAAGTTACAAATTATCAAACCCTACACAACATTAAATTTCAAACATCAATTTTAGGGTCACCAGGTAAAACTCATAAATCAATTTCTTTTTTATATACTATATCATCTATTTTCCCAACAAAAATAAATAAATTAAATTCTCAAGTAAAAATGTCCCCTGAAACGGAAAGAAAACCCTAGAAATTAGAAAGGGAGAAAGTCTAGTGTACCTGGATTGATTTGAGGAAGAAAGGATCGTTGTTCATCCAGAACCGAAATGAGCGTGGATTTGAGCTGATCCGGAAGAGTTTCTCGGCATTCTTGAATCTTCTGCGCCATTTTCTTCAATTCAGACTCTAACTTCTCCAACTCGGAATCCGAATCTTGATCTTCGGAGCTCCGAACTGCTTCATGGGTTTTCGAAATTTCCGGCGCCATATTGGAAAATTCTAATTGCTCTGCGCTTTCTGTGTTCACATTGTATATAGACTAAAGAGGGAATTTGAAATTTTGTAAGTTTAATCTTATCGAAAATTCTACAAATTTTTTATATCATCTAAACAATAGAATTTATCTTAAAAAATTGAATTACTCTCTAGAATTTATATCATTTAAAATTATTCTAAAATCATTTTTTAATTTACATTATCTATTTACTTTAAAATGATAATAATAATAATAATAATTATTATTATTATTATTATTCACTATTCCTATGATAATTAAATATAGTGAGACATTTTAGAAGGTGGGGTTTTTTTTTTCTTAAAAAATCTTATTTTAGATTATGTCAGATGGAATTCGAATTTTAATTTGTTGTAATTAGTGTGGAATTAGCAATAGTGTTTATATAATAAACACTTCACACACTTTATTCAATTTCTTTTTAAATTTCTCTCTATATATAATGTAAGATTTGAACAATTATTTTGTTCTAATAAATGATATTTAAGTCAAGTCTGTTTTTTTTTTTACGAAGTTTTTCTTATGATCAAAGCTACTGATTTGAGCATCTCACAAGGCCTAAAGAGTCAAAGGTTTAATAACTGCGCGACAAATGAAGCAATTCTTCACGCGAGTGTTCTATCAACCGTTCAAATCAATCTGACAACTGACTGCATATCATGCCTTGTCTTAGTTGTCAATCAATTCTCATATTTAAAGAGGACAGTGCACCATTCCCAAGTATTCAAGTTATCTCTCATTCAAACACCACTTTTTCACTCTCATACTAACGTAAGTGTTGGAGTGCTAACCTTGCATGTCAATCTCTTATCCGCTGCATTGGAAACTCAAAACCACTATAGCAAACTCTAAACTTTTACTTTTCGATCAAATCTAGTTCCACCATGAAACATTAGCGCTGTCTGTGAGAATCAACTTCTGATTCCTACAGTTTTCCACAACCAAACTTTTCCTTATGCAATTGAATATCCTTTTAACAATTCTAGATCTCCTCCATTTGAAGCGGACATTTTCATTCTTCTATCACCTTTTTCAAATTTCAACTTCTTCCTTTTCAAATCCTCCATCATATCCATCGATTATGGTAGATTTCAAAGTTACTCCCTCAGCCTTCCAACAACAAGCTTTTGCAGCCGCCATTGAGGCTGCCAGAGATCCACCCCCTAAGGTATGAATGATCAAGTCCTACTGGTTTCTCCCTACGTTCATTTATAACAAATTCATGTCCAACCTAGGGAAATTCAAGAAGCATTTAAACCTCTTCAATTCTGTTCCATAGTTTCATCAGAGTGAGTCTTCATTCAGAACTCCACCATTGCATGCAATGCCTGAACAATAAATACTTTTCAACCTTCAACTACTGCAGGCTAATCTTGGCATGCAAGGATCCAATGAATATCTGAATAGTGTTTACCACATGGTGCAACGACAGAACTCTCAGGCCCTAACAGAGATATTATTTTGGATTGAAGAGAACTTACATCATGTCAATCAGAGGAACAATATTGTACAAAATGCATCTTCGCAAAAAGAACCAAGTCATCATCCCTGAACTGCGATTGGATTCATAATATATTTATAAGTTCCCAAGGTCATTGGATAAGCCACAAAAATCCCAGAGTTACGAGGGGAACGACGATCTAGACGAACATGTGAGCATGTGGATGGTCACCTGGACTACTATCATGTAGTTGGGGTCGTGATGTGCAAGCTCTTTACGCTAACTCTAGTCTGGTTAACTGTGGGATGGTACAAATCCCTTCCAGGTAGGTGTATAAACTCTTGGACTAACCTATGCAAGGCTTTCATCGCCCACTTGGCCGTTAGGAAGAGACAGTCGATAACCATAATTGTGCTTAGAGGATTCACACAAGGTAAGAAAGAAAGCATGTGTGGATATATTGATCGCTTCACTGAAAGGGTCGTGGTTGTTGGATGCTCAGATGAAAGTTTGAATTGTTGGATCTTTTAAAGGGGCCTGAGGATGAACTATGTGTTTTGAGAAAAAATAGTGCACAAAAAGGCCTATGATCTGAAGGAATTGAAAAGTAGAGCACAATCCTACATCAACTACGAAGAAAAACTTTTAATCGTCGGGGTCAACCGGGGACGGAGAATTATAAGACCTAACTGGCCATTAGAGAAAAACATCGGTAGGTTCAAATTAGAAAATGAATGCAGACCCCACTCCAGGTTTGATGCTTACACTCCTTCGAACACTTCAAGGGAGATAATTTTGGAAGAATGCATGAACATGGAGTTCAAAGAAGCTAGGACAAGGAACCTATATCACTTTAGGGAGTCTTCTTAGACAAATAAATCCAAGTATTGTTGTTTCCACAAAAGTCATTACCACAACACAAACGATTGCATATATATGAAGGGTGCAATTAAAGAGTTGATTAATAAAGGTCGGTTAGCCTAATACACCAAGGAAAGCAAGAAGGTCTAGGAAGACTCCCAAAATAAAAAACAATCCCCCAAGAAAAATGTTGAAGTCGTGGTCGGCGCTAAAGGAAAGGATATAAGTAACAGGGAATAAGAAGAACACAAGGGAAAACACCAATACATGGCTTACATCACGGGAGGTGCCCCGAGGTAAAGCAACTGGTCCAAAAGCATGGTAAAGAAGAGGATTTCTTAGTTGATGGTCGTTAGCATGAAATAAGGAAACACCTTAACCAAGAGCCTAAAGAGGGCAATCCTCAAAATTTGGGATAGAGATAAAATTGGGGTGATCTCGTACGAGATCTTTCCTTTGTTCATGACGGTCACAATCGCTAACTTCGATGTCTCTAGAGTACTTATTGATGGGCATAGCTCCTATCACATCATGAATTCAGACCTCTTTGAGAAGATGAGTTTCTTAAGCTTTTGGTTTTTAGCTTTATATCATTGAGTTTCCTCATTAGTTCATAATCTCTTGATTGAGTTTTTGAATCCGTTTTTAGCATGAATAAATCAAAGTGTTCGATTATAGTATAAGCGGTGTGGTTTAAGTCAATTTGTCAACTTTTTTTTATCAATAACTTTATTTGAGTTTGGTTCAAGTCATGAAATTGGTAGAATATCAAAACATCATTAATTATAACAAAAATTTAAGATTATAGGTGTGTGGTTCTAATCACACGTCATATAATTCGAATCAATTGAAACATCTTTAATCTCCAAGAAATATTTAAATTGTCATGATTCAAATCATAACACCCTGTAACATGAATTATAAGTTACACTTGACTTGGATAACGAAGAGTTGTAGTTCTATATTTTTCCTCTACCTCGTTTGGTTCAAACCATACATATTCATGACTTGAATCATAAATTGAATCAAGACCCAAATCATAAATATGAGCTTCTCATATGTTTCATATCATAACTCTGATCACTTTTGTCTTTGACTCAAATCATACTTTTTGCTAATGACTTGAATCAAACATCATTTTTTACTCATTTTTGTTCTAGATCTCCAGCACCTGTAAAATCATTTTTATCTCAAAACCTTCACAATGTAAGAAAAGACATAATTCTGATATTAATTTGAGAAATCACAAACCACTTATTCTTTTACATTTTTAAAAGAGTTTTGAATCATTTGGAACACTTGCAAACAATTTATTTAATCTTCTACCTCATTCTTTTATCCATTGTTGTATGGATTTAAATCTCATTTTTGGATATTAGTGATTGTTTAGGAGATTCATGTTGAATTTTACGTTTCTTTAAAGATTTTTCTAAGGATTCAGCAGTTCTATTTTGTGTGGTGATGTGGCTAGATTTAACAATTCCAGTGAAAAAGAAGGAGGTTACTCTCCCTAGGTTGACATTGGAAGTTTTACGTAGAAGCCTACATGCCGTAAATTTCTTCTCAATCTTTAGACAAATCAACGCACAAGATACTGGTGTGTTCGAGTAAAGATTACGAAAGAACAGAGACTTAGGAGTAAGGTGTTGGGTCTCGAAGATTCAATAAGAGATTTCGTGTGAGGATTTCACGAAGAGTTTATTTTGTAAGCAATTGTACAAGTCAAAGATCTAGAAATAATATTTTAATATTTTTAGAATTTAATTGGATATTGAGATTGTATGAAAGTCTTGTAATTTTATCACACATATTATTGGAAGACCAGCAAATTTTCAATGGGCAAACATTGGAGACTAGAGTGGACACAAAGGGAGGATGAACGCGTCAAACTAGTATAAATCCTAGAGGGGTATATATATATATATATATATATATATATATATATATATATATATATATATATATATATATATATATATATATATATATATATATATATATATATATATATATATATATATATATATATATATATATATATATATATATATATATATATATATATATATATATATATATATATATATATATATATATATATATATATATATATATATATATATATATATATATATATATATATATATATATATATATATATATATATATATATATATATATATATATATATATATACCCCTCTCTCTCTCTAACTACTACAAAATATACCTATGGTAATACAATATTACTACGATCATTTTGTCAACCATATTAATATCTCATTATTAACACGCATGGTTTTTTTAGTAAAATACTTTTTATCTCAACTCTTAATAACATCGTGGTCATAGAATATAGGTAACAAGCTTCGAATTCCATCATCAAAATTTTTCCATTTTTTTAGTAAATATAAGTACGTGTCCCTTAACTTTTATTATTATATAAAAATTGAAAGTAGAATAACTACGGTTGTTTTAATCAACTGTGGTTATATTTTTTATATTTCACTATGGTTGATATTAGAAACTTTTCTGAAGTTCTTTCCTACAAAATTGAAACATAACCGGTTCTTTATTTCATTCATAACACACAAGGGTATCCTAGTGAATAAGACGACAACGATAGCAAAATCTTCACCATCTTCATTCATTTCTGGAATGAATATCATTTCTTGATCTCTTCCTCCTCTACTAAGTATGACACATTATCTTTATGTGTTTTTTATTCATTGTTTATTGTTCATTTCTTGTTCTCCCTCGCACGTTGTGGCGTGGTTTTCCTTTATGTAGTATGAAGTTTTTCTTAGTTGCAATTGGATTACTTTGTGTTTTAGGTTTATTCAAATTTTGTGATATTTTCGTTGTTTCAAAGCTATGTGTTGTTGTTATGTGTCCTATTCTGGAGTTTTGGTGATTTTGTGATATTTTTTTTATTATTTTTGTTTTAGTGTTATAACTCTATTGAAAATGAAGAAATAAATGTGGTTATGAATATGTTTTATGTTTTGTTGTTATATTATTGCGATGGATATGCATATGCATATAACCATATTAGTATGTTGTGTGTAGCATTAGTGTGTCATTCACATTAGTCTTTTGATATAAACTCCAGAATTTGATATGGACCGTGGTTAGATGAAAACTCATAGATTAGGTTCTGGTGCATGAGAAAGTAGTTCTTGAATTCCTTGAATTTTCCAAACAAAAACTTTATGGCAATAATGATGTATTTTATTGTCCTTGTGTTAATTGCGGGAATATTAAAAAATAGTCAAAGAAAGAAATATTACATCATTTATGTTGTTATAGAATGTGTCAAAATTATACAACAGGGATGTGGCATGGAGAAGTGGATAAAAATTGAAATGCAATGTCACAAATGGATGAAGATAATGAAGAAATGGATGACCGGCTAGAAGATATGATCTGTGATATTGGAGAATCATCTTATATGAAAGCCCATATTCATGATGATTTATGTAGTGATAAAGATGCACCTTTGTATAAGGGGTGCACAAGTTTTACATGATTGTCTGCTTTGTTAAAAAAATTTACTCTGAAGGCAAAAATGGGGTGGTCAGATAAAAGTTTCACATACTTGTTTGATTTGTTGAAACAAATGCTACCAAGAGAAACAATTTTTATGATCATTGTTATGAGGACAAGAAGATATTGTGTTTAATGAGTCTATAGTATATCAATGTACATTCATTCCCTAATGATTGTATATTATACAGGAAAGAGTATGAAAATTTGGATCAATATCCAAAATGTGGTGAGTCACACTACAAGTTGAAGGACAACAATGTTGATGACAATGACATTGTAAGTAAGAAGCTTCCTCCTTCTAAAGTGTTATGATACTTGCCAATACTTTCAAGGTTCAAGAGACTTTTTGCTAATGTGAATGACGCAAAAAATATTATATGGTATGCAGATGAAAGAAAATATTATGGAAATATTCGTTATGTAGCTGATTCTTTGCAATGAAAGAAAATTAATTTGTTGTTTCTGACTTTTGGCCTTGAGCCAAGAAAACTTAGGCTTGAGCTTGCCACGGATGGAATGAACCCCTTTGGTAATTTGAGTACTAACCATTCTTCGTGGCATGTTCTTCTCACAATTTACATACTTTTGTGGGAGGAAGGCGTTGGCTTTGATGATGCATATTCTAGTGAAAAGTGTAAGACGCATACAATATTGTTCTGCACAATCAATGACTTTCCTACACATGGTAATTTGGATGGATACAGTGTCAAATAACATAAAGCATGTCCTATATGTGAATATAATACATGTTTTCACCGGCCAGTGTTTGGAAAAAGACTGTTTACCTTAGGCATTGGAAATTTCTAAAACTCGATCATCCTTATCGTAGATTGCATAAGGCTTTTAATGGAGAGTGGGAGTTTGAAATCAATCCTAAATCTTTAATTAATGATGAATTTTATCAATGAAAAGATCATGTTGAAAGAAATATTTGGAAAAGGAGACCAATGTTTTTTAATCTTCCATATTGGTCTAACCTCGATGTAAGACATTATCTTGATGTAATGCATGTAAAGAAAAATGTATGATAGTTTGCTATGAGCACTTCTAAATATTCCAGGTAAGACTATAGATAATGTTTAGATATGGTGGAAATGAGTATACGACAAAGTTGGCTCCAGAAGATAGAGGAAAAAGAGCTTATATGTCTGTGACATGTCACACTTTATCTAAAAAGGAAAATAATTTTTTTTGCGAGTGTTTGCATGGTATCAAGGTTCCCCAAGGTTACTCATCAAACATCAAGAAAAATGTATCAATAAAAGATATCAAGTTAATTGGCTTAAAATCTTATGATTGTCATGTCTTGATGCAACAACTTCTACCAATGGCTATGCGTGGCATCCTTCCAAAAAAATGTAAGAGTAACTATAACCCGATTGTGCTTATTCTTCAATTTTATATATAATTAAGTTCTTTATTTTAAAAAAATTAGATGAATTAGAAGATGAAGCTACAATAATCTTGTGTCAATTAGAGATGTATTTTCGTCCATAATCTTTTAACATTATGGTTCACTTACTTGTTCATCTAGTCAGTGAAATCAGATTTTGTTGACCGGTTTATTTAAGGTGGATGTATATAATAGAGTGATACATGAATATCTTTAAAGGATATATGAAGAATCATCACCAACCAAAAGCCTCGATCATTAAAAGGTACATTACAGAAGAAGCTGTTGAGTTTTGTTCAAACTATTTTCCAGAAATAGAGTATATAGGAATTCTAAAGTCTCGTTATAATGAAAAATTTGGAGGTAGAGGTACTCAAGGTTTAAATGTTAAGTTAATGGTTTGTAATGTAGTTCTTGAAGCACATTTCTACATATCAAATAATCTTAGTGAAGTTTAGCCTTACATAGCTACTCACAAAACAGTTATAAAAAAAATTCCCCGAATGAAGGACAAGTGGTTGTTGACAGAGCATAACAAGAAATTAATAATTTGGTTTAATAATAGGATTTCTAATGATGTTAGCAGATCCGAGATAATTAAATGGATGTCGTACATGCAAATTTTAATGTGATAACTTGGACTGCATACGACATTTCTAATTTTTCCTTTAATACAAAAGCAAAAGATGATTGTAGTACAATACAAAATAGTGGGGTTATGGTTGAGGGTGAATCCATTTATTTCTCTAGTTTGAATGATAAGAATCCTATTTTGGCAACTAGCACATTCTATGGTGTCATTGAGGAGTTTTTAGAGATTTATTATGTTATTTTCAAAGCGCCTTTATTAAATGGAATTAGGTTCCCAATAAAAATGGTGTACAAACTAATAAGTTAGGATTCACACTGGTTGACCTTGGCAAGACAACTTATATGATCGAACCATTTATCATGGCTACACAAGCAAAAAAAATTTTTTATGTGATAGATCCTTCAGATTTATCGAGTAGATGGTCAATTGTTCTCCAGGGAAAATAAATTTCTCATAATGATTAAAATTTTGATATTCTTTCCACTCCTTCTTACACAACACAAGTGCCTATACAAGTGCCTATTTCATATGAAGAAGTTGATAGAGATGATGTGTAAGCTATTCTAACGATCATCAAGAAGGCATAAGTGAAAACTAACAAGTAAGTATTTTATATTCTTCATTCATAATTTATTGTAAGTTATAACTTTTAAGTTTACTTACTAACAAGTATTACTATTTGAAATTATAGATATTTAAAATCAAGACATCAAGATACGATTATTTGATGTAATAATGTGTAAATTATAGGTTGTTTTGTGCCATTTTGATTTTGATATAATATACAATTTTTACTTCTTAATGGAATTTTGTATTTGATGTAATACATTTTTGATCTAATTCAATTCACAAATGGGTGTGTTGTTGTTTCTGGTCTGATACAATTCAGAAAAATTTAGGTTAAAAAATTTGAAATTTTCTAATATATATATTAAAAAAACAAAAAATTCACAACGGTTGTTTAATAGCGCTATCCAAAATAATAAACACCAAAAATGGTGTTGCCTTGTATCGAACATAGGACCTATAAATTATTTCACAACGGTTCTTTAAAACAACTCTTGTTATATGTAGCACATTATCCTGTTTACTATAGTAGGAAATAGGTCATTGTATGAACTACACACTTACAATCACACCCAACCTCATAACAGTTGGTCAACCATGATGGTATCCCTTTATCAACTATTATGAAATGTTTTTTGTAGTACTCTCTCTCTCTCTCTCTCTCCTTTTTACTTTTCTCAGTTAATCTCATTATTTGTTATGGATATTTAGATCTTTACTATACTTTAAACTATTTAAGTCATTATATAACTATTCCATTCTAAGAGCATAATCTATTTTACGCTAAAGCTTGCTTTCTCCATGAAAAATCAATTTTGTGTTGAAACTCTGATAAAAAAATCAAACTATTTTTCAATGAAATAATTTTATTATTGGGAGGCCTATTTACCCCCTTTAAATCGTTTCTTATCCATATTCTTATCCTACAGAGAGAACTCATATAATGAAATTTGTCAAACAGGATACTTAAATCAACCCTAAGAATAGGCAAAAATCTCTTAAATAAAGAGAAATTGAACCCATAAGGACCAGAGCTCATATTTCCATTACATTGAGAGACCATTAGTTCAATCTCTAAGGAAATAAATGGAGCAAGAAGAAAATGATCACTCTCTATAGAAATAGGTCGAAAAACCAAACCATCTAAGTAAGGTCTATCCAGAAAAGGTTCTTAAAACTGATTGGTGAAAAACCAAGACACCTCTTGTCTAATTTTAACCACTTTCTCCGACCATGCCTCTCCAAAACAAAGAGCCATAATAGAATCCCTAAAGCTTATTTTTTTTAAAAACAAGTGTGAAAGAATCTTGTATTTGTATATCTTCCCTTCAACCACCTATTATTAGCTCTTAGGGCCAATTGAGATTCTTAAATCTTAGGTAAAAACCAGAGATCCGCAATGGCCTTAGATCTCTCAACAATCTCATATTGCAAGGCGATCCGCCCATCCACCTTAAAATCTAGAGTTTGAATCTTTTCTCTAAGTGTATTAATTTGATGGACCATATTACCAAAAAATAGTTATTCCAAAATTTTAAAACCCTTTTTCAAATACTTAAATTTCTTTTTAAGAATTCAACCCAAGGAAACAAAAGTGGACCAACTAGCAAGCACCACCTCGCTAAGTTGATTACGAATCGGCCAATAATTATTGAACCGAAAAGGATTAGGCCCCTATAAATGATTATCATAATGAAGAATGGTAAGGCAGTTATCAGACACATCTCTAACAAGATCCTACTAAGACATCTGACCTCACTTTTCACACTAGGCATCAGATGCAAGGATCATATCAAGTCTACTAGCAGCACCCTTATTCGGTTTAAACTAGATAAAATTCCCACCTAAGATGGGAAGGTCTATAAGAATCCTCGAAGAAATGAATTTAGAAAACACCAAACTATCATTCAACCTAAACAGACTATGCAAACTATATGCATCAATCCTCTTAGAACATGAACAAACCGAATTAAAATCCCCAAGAACATATTAAATTTCATATATCAACCACCCTCTATGGATAAGAATATCTTCCCACACGGCTCTTTTATTAGGTAGGTACATCTAGAGTAAACATTAACCATAAAACATAAAGTTGTAAGGGGTTCCCGCCTCAGAAAACACAAACAAATAAAAAACCAGAGAGAGACAAGGATCTTCTTTTAGTACTGCACTAGATGGACAAAAACCCTCCATTAATGTCAATTGTAGGAATAAAACTCTACTCACAAAACAGGTTTCCCAAAAGAGAATGAATTAGGGTGGCAAAAACATCTCTGAACATAGTCTTTTGAATCGCCGCAAACGCCATAGAATTAGAGGAAAGTAATTACTCCACCTTAGACTTTTTAATACAACTCCCTAACCCACAAACATAAAAAAATTATATCAATATCTAACAACGGCACCTTGAAGACCTGGACGAGTTTCAATTACGGTCTCTACTCTCTAGGCCAACAAGTCTTGCTATTTATTTCTTCTCAGTCAACCTAAAGGTACACCTAAGTTTTCTATCTATTTTTAAAATCTCTGAAGCAATCTTAAAATCATGGTATTAGCTATGATTTTCGACCAGAGAAGAAAACCCAACCAACGAGTGTAACGCATGTGAAAGTTATGGTTTGCCTATAAATTGGACTTAGAAAAATATTGGTGTTGTTGAGAAGTCAGAAATTCCTAAGGGATTGAAAATCTCAAAGTTCACTAAGTTTGCTGGAGATACCAGTGATTCGACGGTAGAGCGTGTCTCCCATTTCCAAACTGAAGTCGGTGATCTGGCTAATAATGAGAATTTAAAGTTGAAATATTTTCCAAGTTCTTTGACAAAAAACGTCTTTATGTGGTTTGCGAATCTCCCTCCCCAGTATGTTCAAACGTGGAGCCAATTAGAGAGGCTTTTTCATGAGTAATTTTATATGTGTCAGTCGAAGATTAGTTTGAAGGAACTATCTAGCGTTAGGCGAAAGACCCCAGAGTCAATAGAATATTATCTAAATAGATTTAGAGTTCTCAAAGCAAGGTGCTTTACTCAGGTTCCAAAACATGAGTTAGTCGAAATGGTCGCTTGTGGCCTCGATTATTCAATTAGAAAGAAATTTGATACTCAGTACTTAAGATATACAGTGCAACTTACAGATAGGGTTCGTCAGGTCGAGGGCCTAAAAGCTGAAAAGGCGAGAACTAATAAATACAGAAAAAAAGATTGCATATATAGACTCAGACGAATACACCTAAGATATATGCGAAGATAGTCTATATTAGGGTGAACTTAATGTGGCTAAATTAAATCCACGGCCCCTATATACTTGCAAACTGTTAAAACCATCCAACGGGAAGAATCCCGACGAAACTAGCAAAAATGAAAAGTTCACTACTAGGACTTACACTTTCGGAATTACGAAATGTGATGGAATTTTAGATTTTTTAGTCAAAGATGGTCATATTTTAGTTCCTCATAGTTTAAACACCACTCCTTTGGAACAAAGGAAGAAAATATGATTTTACAAATATCATAACTTCTTGGGTCATAAGACGTCTCAATATTTTCTTTTCAGGGACTTGGTGCAAAAAGCGTTGAATGATAAAAGGTTGCAATTTGGTGAAAAGTCGAAATTAACTATGAAAGTAAACTTGGATCCCATGCATATGGAAGAGGCCTATTATGCTGAACCCCTGGAGATTTTGATGGTTGAAGCTACTAACGGCTCCAACATGGATGTTGATAAAAGAGAGCAGATTTATGCTATTGCTGACTCTGATTTTCAGGAGGTTTACCCCAGTCTGATGAGGGGTTAATAAATTTCTTGGAGCGTTGCAAATTGAATGACTCCAAAACCATGTTATGCCCATGTTGCAGTGCTGTCTTTGATGAAGAAGCTGCCAAAAAAGTGGAGGGGGTCTCGGAGGCCCAATGCTGGTCGAGGACGTAGTGGAGGTCGAACTGCCAGATATGTTCCCCACCTGGGGGGTTGGTCCCGTCAAAGTGAAAACTATAGGAGGTAGTTTCAACAGTATTGACAGGAGACTTTCAAGCCACCTGCTAATGCACCCACGGATAAATGGGTGAAACCTACTAACCATAAGGGGGCAAGCACCCATAGTGGAAGGAGGTTAACACAAAACCTAGGGTGCCAAATGTCAAAAAGGAGGCGGACAAGAGATCCCACATACCTCTAAATTACAAATGGAAAAATCCAATGACACGCACTGAGTGGATGCGTTACTAGAGAAGGAAGAAAGCTGAGAGAGAGGCGTAGTCTAATGGGTAAGCGACATCGACATACCAACAGGTGCCTGTTGGTGTGAAGGCTAGCCAAAAATCTCATCCCAAGCAGGCGAACAAAAGGTTACATTTGCAGCCTAATATAGATAAGATGCAAGATCTTCCCATTAAGGAAGGACGTAAGATTAAGGAGAAGACTCTAGAATATTCTCCCCAATCTGTGGATGAGGTTGTAGACTATACCCCTCAGTCAGTCGAGGAAGATCCTGGATACCTTATGGAGGCTGAGAATGCCTATGTGCCCTTTTATTCACCTCAACCTGAGTTCAAAGAGCCTGAGTACACCCCTGGACCAGACAACGAGATAGTCGAAGACAACTTTAGCAAGGAGTCAGAAGACGACTTTAAAATCACTTGTGGAATAGTATCAGTGTTGCTAATGGATTATGATAGAGTGTCGAAAGTATCAGAGCTCGAAGATGACTTCGCCCTAGACGAGCCTATCAAACAAAAGTCTTTGTGTTATTATGTGATAAATAACAGGGTAGTCGAGGAGCAGCAAGCAGTATTCGAAAAACCAGATCCTAGCATGATGTACCACCTAAAACCAACATTCATTAGGGTGAAGGTGGACGCTAAAGCTGTTAACAAGGTATTCATGGATGGTGGCGCAACAGTTAACCTGATGCCATATTTTATGTTTAAGAGGTTAGGTAAGGTTAACAAAGATCTCAGGCACCACAACATGGTTTTATCCAACTACGAAGGAAAGACTAGTAACATCTTAGGATTCATTTAGGTTAATTTGTCTGCGGGATCAACATCTAGATCCACTCTGTTTATGGTTATTAGATCCAACACAAATTATAATTTATTATTGGGACGCGAATGGATCCATGATATTGAAGTTGTGCTATCAACCCTGCACCAGAAGGTTGCCATCTGGAGAGAGGATGACATTATGGAAAACATTGAGGCTGATCAAAGTTATTATAAGGCTCATATAGGCAAAGTTGGCAATAAGGACTTCGACATAAATTTGGAGAAGATACTGCCATGTTATGTCATTGAAGAGGTTTATAACTCTGAAAGGGATTCAAATTACTCACTAAACTTAAATCAAAATTATGGTTTCATTTGGGATAAAGAGCAGGTGGGTGCCAATTCTGTCAAAGAAGGGGGTCTACCCCCCACTGGGTGGGAAATGGTAAATAAAGATGTCAGTTGAGTCACAAAATATGGCTAAACACTCACAACAACTTCAATGGCTAAAATATGGTTGACTCAGATTTTGGCATATATGGCTAAAAATAGGTTGAAGTTGGCCCTAGAGGCTGATTTATCTCAAAGCATGGCTGGCGAAGCCACCGTCGACAACTCTGGAAGAAGGCCCTATGGGCCAGACAACAGCTTCAGAAAGTCAGAGGCTCGACTGCATTTACGACAATGAGCCTTTGGGGTTTGAAAAAAACCCTCTTGGAAAAAGTATAAAGATGTAGGCCCAAGACCCATTAGCAGAAAAACGACCAACATACGTCAGTGCAAATATCAATCTGAACTTGAAGCAAGAATTGGCCGAGTTTCTGAAGGCGTATAAAGATTGCTTTGCATGGGATTATAATGAGATGCCAAGTCTGAGCAAAGACATGGTAGAGCTAAAGTTACCAATCAAGTCGTGGAAGAAGCCAGTGAAGCAACTCCTAAGAAGATTTGCACCAAAAATCATGCTAAAGATCAAAGGGGAAATCAAAAGACTGCTCAAAAGAAAATTCATAAAGATGGCCAGGTATGTCGAATGGCTAGAAAATATAGTCCATGTAATTAATAAAAATGGTACACTCAGGGTTTACACAGTTTTTCGAGATTTAAATAACGCTACACCTAGAGATGAGTATCCCATGCCTATGGCAAAGATATTGGTCGACTCAGTCGCAGGTCATGAATATCTAAGCATGTTAGATGGTTACTCTGTCTATAATTAGATATTCATAGCTAAAGAAGATGTCCCCAAAATGACATTTCGATGCCCAGGTTCCTTAGGCACATGTGAGTGGATAGTGATTCCCCTCGGGTTAAAAAATGTTTGGGTGACTTATCAACGTGCCATGAGTTTAATGTTTCATGATTTCATTGAGACCTTTATGCAGGTATACATAGATTACATTGTTATAAAATCTTCCTAAAGTGAGGTTCATTTAGACCACCTCTGACAAAATTTTCAAAGGATAAGGAAACATGGTTTAAAAATGAATCCTTTGAAATGTGCTTTATGTGTAGGATTTGCGGTGCACAAAAAAGGTACAGAGATCAACCAGAACAAGGCAAAAGTAACCATAGATCTCAACCCTCCTTCGACAAAGAAACAACTTTAATCTTTGTTTGGAAAGATTAACTTCTTAAGTAGATTCATCTCACATTTAAGTGGGAAAGTCTTATCTTTTTTGCCATTATTTCGACTTAAGAAGGATAATGAATTTATTTGAAGAAATGAACAACAAGAGGCCTTCGATAACATCAAGAAGTATCTGAAGAAGCCTACCTCCAAGTAGAAATAAGAATATGAAATTGTACATAGTTGCATCTGATTCGACCATAGGCAGCATGTTAGCACAAGAGGATGATAATGGCGTCAAAAAATCCATATACTACCTCAGTTGAATCCTAATAGATGCTGAAATTAGGTATAGCTCAATTGAAAAGTTATGTTTATGCCTATACTTCTCTTGTACTAAACTAAATCATTATATAAAACCAGTCGAATTTTATGTTTATTCGCATTTTGACATCATTAAGCATATGCTTTCAAAACCTATTTTACATAGTCGAATAGGGAAGTGGGCGCTAGCGCTCACTGAATACTCTTTGACTTATCGCCCTTTGAAATTAGTAAAGGGGTAGATAGTCGCAAATTTCACTGTCGACCGTTCAGTGGTCGACGTCGTTGAAGCATATGTTGGGATAGAGCGTTGGAAATTGTATTTCGACTATTCTAAGCATTAAGATGGCTCGGGAGTATGTGTTTTCATACTTTCGCTCGAGAATATACCCACTAAGTTCAGATATAAGATCAAGGGGTCATGTTCTAATAACAAAGTCGAATACGAGGCTTTAATAACAGGCCTCCAGATTTTGCTGGACTTGGGGGCAAAAAAAGTAAAAGTAAAAGGAGATTCAGAGCTGATAATTCGATAGTTGAGAAAAGAGTATAATTGCATAAAGGAACACATGATGTTGTACTTTGTACAAGACAACCATTTGTTAAAGCAATTCGACTATTTTATAATCGACCATATCCTTTGGGTGGAAAATCAGGAGGCTAACAACTTAGCTCAAAGAACCTCAGGATATAGAATTTCAAGGGAAAGATTAGAAGACATGGTCGAGGTTAAAGAAAAGCTAATCTTATAAGAAGATGCTCATGCCACCTTGTCAATGTCAAAACTCCGGGGAGAAGATGAGTATCAAGATGTACAAAGTTTGAATACTCTAAAAGTTGATAGAGCAATAGATTATGAAGTTTTGGTTATTTACTCATTATATGAAAATGACTGGCAAAGACCCATAGTAGATTATCTACAAAACCCAACAGGGGTAAGACAGGAAGATCAAGTATAGAGCTTTGAGCTACATGGTAATGGGAAATGAATTTCTGAAAAAGACTTCAGAAGGACTCCTCTTAAAGTGCTTATGCAAAACTGAAGCCTATCTGGCAATTTTTGAGGTTCATAAAGGGTCATGCGATTCACATCGAGCAGGTCACAAAATGAAATGGTTTTTTTATCGGCTATGGGTGTATTGGCCATCTATGATGAAAGATTGTATAGATTTTGCCAAAGGGTGTCTAGAGTGTCAAAAGCATTTAGGTGTCCAACATGTGCCTGCCAGCGAGATTGTTACCTTACCTAACATCGACCAAGAAGAAGTGATAAGTTTTATTCAGAACCATATTATATATAGGTTTGGAATCTCTGAAACTATTACAACAGATCAATGTTCAGTATTCACTGGGCACAAGATGAAGGAGTTTACTTCGACAACAAGGTTTAAACTCCTAACTTCGATGCCATATTATTCCTAGGCCAATGGTTAAGTCGAAACAACGCACGTGATATTAATTGGGCCGATAGAGAAGCATGTGGAGTAAAAGCCAAAAAAACTGGCATAAAACTCTGAGTCAGGCCTTGCGGGCATATCGTAACTCCCTAAAAGAATCAACTAACTCTACGTTGTTTCTACTGGTGTATGGGCATGACGCAATATTACCTTTGGAAATTCATCTTCAGTCGGTCAGGATTCAAAGACAGTCTGAAATCCTAACTGAATATTATTGGGGAATGATGTTTGATGAGTTAGCGCAATTAGATAAAGATATATTAATTACGCTCGACGTTTTGATACGATAGAAAGAAAGAGTTGCCAAGGCTTATAATAAGAAGGTAAAGCCTAAATAGTTTAACAAAGGAAATTTGGTTTGGAAAGTTATATTGCATATGGACTGGAGAGATCAATTGTTTGGAAAATGGTCCCTAAATTAGGAAGGATCGTTCAAAATAGTGTAAATTTTCAAACAATGCATATGAAATCGAGGAATTAACCTTGGAAGGTCGAATATTGCGAGTTAATGGAAAATACTTAAAATTGTATAGGCCAATGTTGCAAGAGATTCATATAGACTTGAAAGAATAAAAATATCTTGATAATAAAGAAGGCACCAAAAGAGTTAACCTTCAGTAAAATTCCAAATTGTCTATAAAGACATTGTTAAGGTTACATCGAAAGTAGTAGCATCACCACAAGAGGCGAAACACAAGTAAATAGAAATAATAAGCTACAATTCTAAAAAGGAAAAAACGACTTAAGTAGTTCATATGAGACTTAGGCCGAGCACAATTGACATTCAATCGGATAACTCTGTGTAGACTAGTCTTTTCAGCCTCAACAACTTAGATTTTCTTATTCAGTTCCTTGACCTCGTTGGCCAATGCAGCAATCTTCGTGTCTAAAACACTAATATCATTGTTCTCCAGGCGAAGTTTGTTTTCAATATCTCCACCTTGACAATGTGACTCGCTAGTAAGTGTACATGCTTTGGCTCTCTCAGTTGCCATGGGCGTTTTTTTTTGCTCTAGTGTCTTGAAGGCGTTGGAAGTCAGGTTGTATTTGGTCCAAGAGAGGGCCAAATGCGACCACACAATTAACCACTTCAGTTGGGGCACCTGGTATGTCCATTTTATTTAATAATTTCTAATATTGTAGCCATAGATGAAGTCTTTTTCTAATGTTGCAAAAAGATCAGCATCTCCAATTAGAGCCTTTAGTTATTGGTTGATAGAGACGAACGACTCAGGGCCAAAAGTGTTACCAGAACTATTTAAAGAGCTAGAGCCTTTCTCAGTCGAACTACCTTGGCTCCTCAATAACAATTTCACATAGGCTATGGGGTCGCTCGCCTTCAAAGAATCCAATTTTTCCTGCATGGGTAGAATGTTAGTTGGAGCAGTTTTGGTGGCAGACGAGTCAGTTGGTTGCTCATTTTTGCTATTGTGGGAATCTTTGAGAATTTCTTCTTCGACACCAAGAGATGTGTCACCATCTTTTTGGGTATCTTCAGCTTTCGAATCAACTTGAACTTTATCACCCTCTGGTGGAGGTTGTTCATCGGCACGTGAGTTCTTTGGAGAGTTATGGGTAGTATCCATAAAGTTGTGCACTTTGTTGTCAATAGGAGAAGTATCATTGATTGATGTAATGCTTTATGATGATATAGAGGTGAGGTCGTCAACATTGATGGGTTCACTAACTTTTCCTAGAACAGGCTCGTCGACATTTGTATTTTAAATAGATGAGTTGGTGGTTGGCGTAGGCCTAGCAGTCGAAGCCACTTCAGCTTTCACTTTAGGTTGTTCCTACAAAATAAATATCTAATTAGAACATTATTAAAGCAAGGGACTAAAGAACCAAAAGAAGGTACCTTTACCTGCAAAGTATCGCCATCAAGACTTGAGTTGGCACTTTCGTTCGACACTAGCTTCTTTGCTACCAGAGTAGTTTTCGCCACAGTAATGATAGTGGTTTTCTTCCCTTTCTTAATTTTGGGAACATGGGCCGCTTTAGGGATGGGAGGAATTATCCTCATCACAATACCTCTATTCTTCTTCTTTTGGGGGATGTGTCCTGGGGATAGATCTTCTGCAATAGCAGGATCAGCAGTCGCAGCTCCGGAGGTGCCCTCGACAGGTTATTCTTCACCTTAAAAGAGATGAAATGTAAGAGTAGGAGACAAGCGTAAGACGGAAGCAACATAGAAGTAATTTCTTTGTTTATCATGTCTTATGCCTGAGTATGGTCTAACAGTGTTCCCTCAATAACTTATTGAAGAAGAGCTTCAACCCTCATGTTCTCCCGGGTTCTCTTCTTAAAAGTGAAAGTTGTTTTATTGGAAGAAGGAAATGTCAAAGAACCCAGAAGTTTAGAAACTGTTAAAACAGAATGGAGAATAATTTATTGAAATAAAACTTGAGGCTTTCCTAACATTTATGTATGGGCGTTTTAACCCTGACATCCTGAATGTCGACATGAAGGTGACCTCGGAAATGGTATAGATCTTGTTTAGTCGGAGTCACACACTGCACGGGCTTTTGAAACTCATTCTTTTGATCCTTCCAAAAATTCCCCACAAACATACCACCATGGAAATGGAAGGGTGAAGGTTAGATCCAGATCACTAGTTGGCAGTGGGGGAAATTTCGAAGTATAAGCTTTGAGGGTGAAGTTGTACCTATCTCTAACATAATGAGGAATCTTTAATTCAGGAAGCTTCACCGTCAATTTATCTTTAAGATTCTTATCCACCACGTTGATCGTCCATCTAAGATAATTTGGATCATACACAATTTAGAAGTACTTCTGGAAAGCTTAAATTTCTTTAATGTGAGTCGATCTACATTCGTTGAACTGTTTTTGCAAATAAGTGAAAGCATTAGTTATATGTTTCCTTATAGTATCACCACCAAGGAACTCTTTGTTGTAGTACTCCTACCACCAGGTGTCAAAGGTAGACGTGCAATAAAATTGGGGTTTAAAATAGAAAAGCTGGAGTTTTGGTCGACCGCCAAAATGGTGGGTAAACTTTTGTAGCCATTCATCCTCAGAATAAATGAAGGTGCTGAGATAGGGTTCACTTTTCTTGCTGTAAAAGGGACGAGGTATAGTATGGAAAATGCCAAATTGGTGTAACATCGAGTTTGGCTGATAAGTGACTATCTTTACATTTTCTTTGGTAGCCTCAAGATGAAAAGAGAGGAGTCTTGGAGTGAGGAAAGATGACTAGATGTTCTTATTGTCTTTGTCCTTATTACCACTGCCTACGAATGGTTGAGTGAACCACTCAGGACCGTGCGTCTGCCGAGCGAAGTGAGCTATGGTGGGTGTAAAATTATAGCACCTTGCAGACATGAACAAGTATAAAGCAAAAGCGTCTCGATCTTCTTTGCTCTTGTCAGAAGGAGTGAGGAGGCTCAGTCAAACTCCTTCACTTTTCCATTGGATGACAGTTGGGTTGCTGTCATCAGGACGCCTGACCTTTATTGAGGTTTCAAAGGTGGCATTAAGCCACAATTACAATAACCAGAAGGGGCCAACAATAAGAAGTTTATCTTAGGGCCCTATGTTTCTCAGAATTTCAGTGGCTTCGCCTAGTGCATGGTATAAACAGCCTAGGATTAGTTGGATGAAGTTAACTTGTTTTCCTTCATGAAGTTAGTTGGCAAGAGTCAAGTACCTCTTTGTCATATTTAAGGATTTGCTGCAAAAGACGTATTTGGACAGCCATAAAGCCAGGAAGGAGATGTGTTCCACCATGGGCACTTCAGGATCACCCTAACACGGTGATCATCAATAAATTTAGTGAAGCCATCATGATTCCTATCAAAGTTATTAGTATCTGAGTCAAGCTCAGAGGGATCAAAATCCTCCCCATCTGGTCGAAGGCCAGTTATGACTGCCACGTTGAAGAGCGTGGGAGTTAGCATCTCACATGGGAGTTGAAAGGTGTTGGTTGTGCTGTCCTAAAAATAGATTTCCGCAACCAACATATTTTGGAAATATGATGGCCTAATTCTCGATAATTAAATTAAGTCAAAGATACCTAATTCCTTCCAAGTGGTTCCCATTTTGTTCTCTACCTTATCTAATCAAGGAATATATTCCTTACTATGAGTTGGGGGAGCAGAACGAAAGACTCATGGATCATTGACTAAATATCCTAAGTATAAGGTTTTCTTGATGCTAGTCCCGGGTTTCTTCCCATGATATGAAAGAAAGAATTCCTTTTACTTAGAAAGATCATCTTTAGGGTCATGCGTTGGACCCATAAGAGCACCATTTTTATCAACTAAAGAGAAAGGGATCAATACTTGAGATTTAAAGATAGGGAGTTTATCCTCAAGATTAGGAGGTTCTGGTACATATTTTTTGTTCCCAACAACAGCAGCATTAGTCAACATCTAAGTATAAGGAACAGGATCCTTGGACAAAGTGGTTTTGGTGGAAGGAGCCATTTTTAGAGGTCTGAGAAATGGGAGAAAGCTTGAAGAAGGTTTGTCTGGAATTTCTTCGCGAAAAAAGAAGATGAAGAAAAGTTTGAAACATTGAAGTTGCCCTATTTATATAGGAATGAGGGAAGTCCATCAATTTCTTTCTACTGAGTAGGCAAAGTAAGTGGGGTGACGTGTCATTGAAACTGGAACGACAGTTGGGAAAGGTGGTACTTTATAAAGCCGACCCTTTCCTATATAGTCGGTGACGTGATGATGAAAGTATGAGAGATTGGAAAAAACATGGGTTTGAGGTGGCGTTTTTAAGAAAGTCATGATCATCATGACGTCATCCCATTAGGTGAAAATTTTACCTAAGAAGATTAAAAAATGCCCCTATCTCCTTTGAGATGTCAAAAGAGGCCTTTTTGGGGGAGGCAATTTGTTAGCTGGGATTTTCGACCTGAGAAGAAAACCCAGTCAATGAGTGTAACGCGTGTGAAAGTTATGGTTCACCCACGACTTGGACTTAGAAAAATATCGGTGTTGTTGAGAAGTACTTGACACCTATCCCTTCGACCAGTTGGACATGGTGTCACAATAAAGATGGTCGAAGATACGGTTATTTAGGCGCGACTATATCACGTTCAAACTTCAGATAACTGCCTAAGTTCTTATCTCACAAGGTACACGTGGAGACCGACAGAAGGTGAGTTTCATGCAGCATTACACGTGGTGTGCTGGAGGGAAGAGAATGTTAGATGGTAGTTACTACAGATTTGAATATACAGTAGTTCATTTGATTGAATTAGGGGTGTTCATTATTTTACAAAATTCTCACTAAACAAACTCAAAGTATCAAGTGTAAGAGAAACGAGAGAATGGATGAGAAGGTGTAAGCATTGTGAAACACCATTATTTTACCTTTCATGCAAAGCTTTTAAGATTCAATAAAGTTATTTATCTTAGTTTATATTTTTGTTACTTTCCATTGTCATTTTCCAGTTTTTTCTTTTTATCTTTATTTTCAAGTTTACCAAATACTTGTTGTTTTTCATTTAAAAGTTTCTTATAAGAAGTTTTGAACAACTGATTCCTTGTGTCGTGTATACACATGTTCTTAGACTAAGTCGAATTCAATCATACTAAGAGACAAGATTGTTACAAAAAAAAAGGAATATTAAGCATTATCTCCTAGGATTCACTGGTTGATCCTGCAAGTAAACCGTAAGTTTGGAGACCAACGATTGTTTTCCATTTTTCAAGGTAAACACATGGTCACTGGTGTTGCACCCCAAAATTTGACCAACCAATTATCGCATTTGGCTTATGTTTCGACCCATTTTGCATTCTGCATTTACATACCGCATACATTGCATTTTTGCAGTCAGATTGATTTTATCGGGATTACAGCCTCTCCTGACGCTTCAGGCATTTCAGGCCAGTTCGAATAAGCTGTTTTGAGAATTTGTGCCCGTCCCGGTGTTTTCAGCTCTCGCTGTTATTTTTAAAGACATTTCGGTGTCCGGTTTTTACCGCATATTTCGCTGCGTCCGCACATCCTTTTTTAATCGGTTTAATTGACCTTCCTTGCATTTTTAGTTTTTTTCTCTTAATTTCTAGATTTTTAAAGAGATTTTAATTGTTTTTCTAGATTTGAAATTGATTTAAATAGTTCTATTTTTTCTTTAGATTTTAATACAGGTATTAATAGATTTTTAAATGGTTTTTTAATAGGATAACTCTTTTTCTAGAATTTTAAATAATTTTAGAATGTTAAATAGATTTAAATAGGTAATAGATTTTTCTATTGGTGTTAGAAATTAATAGAGTCATTAGTTTTATTAGAGTTTAAGAAGATAATTTTCTTTTTATGATTAGTTAGACATTAATTAGGATATTAATCATTTTCTTTTAATTAGGATATTAATCATTTTCTTTTAATTAGGATATTAATCATCTTCTTTTAATTAGATATTAATTAGCATTTTAAGAAGTTTAGCTAGATTAATTAGCTTTAATTAGGTCTAAAAAGTCTTAATGTTCGTTTAGTATTAATGGAGTTTTTAATGATCATTATAATCTTAAGTGTATTATTAATTGAGTCTTAGTGTATTAATCAGATTTTAATTCAGAGCATTAATCTAAATTCGGTGGGCCAAGTGGCAGCTTTGGGGGCCCAGTCCACACGCCACATGTCACTATAAGAAAGGTGCCACGCTTCACTCTCTCTCTCCGCCAACACATCACGCTGCATGCCTCACACGCAGGACACCTCACTGCCACATGGCCACACCTCACTCCCCTCTCCCATGCAAACCCAC
This sequence comes from Lathyrus sativus, assembly GCA_963859935.3. NCBI lineage: Eukaryota > Viridiplantae > Streptophyta > Magnoliopsida > Fabales > Fabaceae > Lathyrus > Lathyrus sativus. Next base: position 501,098,828 of record OZ012737.1, read on the forward strand.
ACGTGTCCTCCCCTTCATCCCTTCCACCGGCCGGCATGCAAACCGCTGGAGGTGGTCACCAGAGAAATCAATTCGGCCAAGACTCCCCATAACAATCACCGAAATCCACTGTAACGGTCGCCGGAACTCATAACGGTCGCCGGAAAATTCATCATCCAAGAATCTTCACCGTTTCTTCATCCAATTCTCGCCGGAAACTGCATTCCATCCACCGTAAAATTCAAACAACTCAACTGCATTCAAGCAATGTTCATCAGAAATTCAAGAACACCACCGTGTTCATCACCAGATCTCCAGAAATCCTCCAGAACATCCATCGTGTTCTTCGTCCACGATTCATCACTGTTCTTCATCAATCCTTCATCTTTTCCCCAAATTTCTCATGAATTGCATCGGTCTTCATCTTCATTTCGTCCAAGTTTCTCCCAGAAACCACAATGGATCTCCCTCTGTGTTCATCTATTCATCAAGAACCTCAATTTTTTCCAGAAAATCTGCATCCTCCATTTTCGTCCAAGAACGGCTAAAAACTTCATCGTCTCCACATGATTCTATCTGGAAAGCGTCATATCTTCATCGCTATCATCATGATTTCGCCAACAACCTTCAACACACGAACCAAGTCTCCAGATCTACCTTCATCGCTGTTCATCGCAACAACATCCAAGGACAATCAACACTCAACGTATCTGTCTTCATTAGTTCGTCATCTGTTTCCAGATCCACCAAATCTTCAAAAACTTCATTCAAATTTTCCATAACTCTTCCCGGCAAGGATCTTCGCTTAACGAGTTTCCTTGTTCGTTATCTGACTTCGTTTTTTAACAAGAAAGGGAAGAGAGCGTGAGGATTAAGGGAGGAAAGTTTGAGAGCTGGAGAATTGGATTTTGGAGTTTTAATTTGAGATTTGAGGAACAGAGACGGTGAGGGTGAGACGAAACCAGGCGGCGACGAGATTTGGAGGAGAGATACCCTAGGGTTTTCTGAGGGAATTGGAAGTGAGGAAGATGGAGAAGGTCGTGGACCAGTGTGGGCTTCACTCACCTTGGGCCCAATCAGGTTTTTCTGGATCATACCTGTCGCTACTGCGAAAATCGGCGCCGGCTGACAGAAGAGTCGCCACCGTGCGTTATTTATCCCAACGGAGGGAAACGAAACGCTCGAAGTAAACCTCGCAAAAAACGGGGAAAGGTATGGTCATCGCAACCAAAACCTGGGTTCGGGAGTCGGTTACGCAAGGGGAAGGTATTAGCACCCCTCACGTCCATCGTACTCGATGGGATCCACGCTTGCTTGGTTTGTACGGATTACACTTCTATCTAAACTACAGGATGAGGTCTGAAAAGAAAAGAAAAGATGACTCGGTAAAGCATCGCACTTTATGTCTACGTATTCCCGTCTGGAACGAGAAATCAGAGTCAACGTAGTTCGCCTAACTACGGGAAAGGAGGGTGAAGGTTGCTCGCTAGGATATCGCATCCTATGCCTACGTACTTCCACACTGCATGGAAGATCAGAGCAAACGTAGTTCGGGCTACGTACGACACAAGCTGTTCAAGTGTCTTTTATGAAAAATCTCACCTTAAACAAGGGTTTTCTTATTGCAAAAAGGTTGATGTTTGTTCAAATCTTTTGATGGAAGAAATGAATTAATCTCTGTTATAACCTTTATTAGTGTTTTTCTGCTGTTTTGAAGGAAGAAGAGATGACACTCTACAAATCCTAGGGTTAAAAGGGGATAAAAATCTACCCTAATGTTATCATGCATGGGTTAACTCCTAATGTCTATCATGCTCCTCTCTCGCGCAGAGAGAAACAGAGATCCTAAGGGAATAGACGGAAACAGAAACAGCAGATATATACAATAAAGCAGTAAAATGCATGGATGCAACAATACAAGCGAGGCAAGGGAGTCCCACTCGACCTCGAACCTAGGAAACAATAGGAAAAAGTGAACAGGATTCACTTTCAACCCGGCAAGTTAAACAGCAAACAATACAATCCGGGAAATTCACACAATACATCAAAAATTAAACAGCAAAAGCTAAACAGCAAAGCAATCTTCATCAGCATCAGCAACTATCTGCAGGTCAATATCAGCTATCCACAGGCTTCAAGCAAGCATCAGACTTTATCTCCAACCTCCCAATGGATTTTCTTCAAGTCCTAACCTCCAAGCTGAGGAATCAATCACAGGAATAAATTGGGTGTTACGCAAGTAGTTGACCACCAAGGGTGGCAAACAAACTGCTATCAACACAAAGAAGATTTCTCTCAAGAGTTCTATCCCTTAGACATTAGCACCAAGCCTTCCAAAGGAAGGGGGTGAGTGTCTTAGAGAGACTCTGTATCACAAAGAATAATGGAGGCATTCAAGACCTTCCATGTTTGAAAATCAAGTTGGCTACTCTAGAGCTCTGCCTAACTCCTATGTCCTACAAACTTCAGCAGCCGCCAGCAAGAGATACTCCTCATCAGCTCTGGAAATTGGTATTCATTCTCTGATCTTCCACTGGGCTTCATCATCACAGGTCTCCAGCTCCCCCCAAATCCCAAACAAACCCAATACCCCACACAGACAAAAAGATAACCCTAAAGAGGGCACACCACACAGTTAACCAATTATAATCAATATACTAATAGCAGTAGGGGAATCTTAGTATTTTCTAAGGGGATCTATCCTATACCCATAACCCCTATAGTCCATACCCCAAAAATCAAATGAAAATCTCCTAAAAGAATTAAACTATCTCACCTAAGTTGATTTAAAACCCTAATTTTGAACACTTAAATGCCACATAAGCAAACTACTAAAAATAAACTCCTAAAAATCCTAGTACAAAATCCAGAGAGTCTACACATTCATATTTGATGGCACAAAAAAGAATGGGATCAAAATCAATTAGAAAGTGCATGAACAAAAATTGACAAGTTCATGTATGAAATGAAACACCTAAAATGGGCATTTATTTGGAAAATATGGGAAAAATATCAAATAAAAAATAAAATGCAATTTTTATTTTTTATAATTTTCTTGACTCTTTAAAGAAAATTATGCAAAAAGAATTATCAAAAAATAATGTTTTTTCAATTTTATATGATTTTTAGAAAATGAATGAAAATGAAAAGAAATTAAAGAAAATGAAATATAAAGAAATAGAGGGAGGGGGTGTGAAAGGTAGAAGATCCAGTTCATTTGGTTGGGCCTGCGCGCTGGGGGGTGCAAAAAGCATGTGGGATAAGCCCACTAACCAAATCAGAAAAACAAAAAGGAATAAAAATGCGCTGGGGTGTATTAATCAAAGTTTTCACGTGTATTTTGACTTGGGCCTGGAATGAGGGGGTGTGGAAAAGAATCAGGCTAAGCCCAAGATAACTCACTAATCCAAAACGCCGCGTTTAGCTCTAGGATTTCCCTCCTTCTCTGAATTCAAATCTGAGCCACACGATTTGATTAAAAGGTCAATAGATCCAATGGTACATGTTCATCTTCTTCCTTGGTTAGCTAGGGTTTCTGAAAATCCAGTTCATGCGCAAATCTTCTACTCCCTCTATCTCTCTTACCTGGCCATGAAACCTCACGATCCCAAGAGCAAAGATGCTCCCCTCTTCACCCTCTACAAGACTATGACTCTAGATTTTCTCAAACCTCAACCAATAAGGAAACCCGATAGAAGAAAGTTCTGGGCACACTTTAATTGCACTGATATGCATGATCACCATCCTTGTTGAAACTATGCTAGCATGATCTAGAGGCTATGGGAAAAATTCTAAACATGATAACTAGTATTAATACGCCCTAACATGTGAGTTCTTGATCGATGAACAGAAACTACCATGGAACCAACCTTCAAGAACAACCCTTAAACTACTCATGAATCATCCCCTAATGGTCTCTATCACATATATCCTAACCACATGATCTAACACTGGATAAATAGTGGGATTCGAATGAAGTTGCATACCTTGCAAGTGATGATGGCAATGGTGGTTAGCCTTCAATTCAAGCCTTGATACTTGCCTCAAGTGATCTTCAATGGCTACTAGTGCTTCTGTTTGCAATGGTTCTTGCTCAAACCTCTTGAATCACTCTATCCACACCTTCATGCAAATTGGAGGGAAGCTTTGGATCACACGAGCCAGCCACTAATTCCTCTGGTTCTTGCTTGCCAATTGCTCTATGATGATGGTAGAAGATGATGATAACAAGAATTATGATGATTGATGAAGTCTTAATGGAGTTTGAAAGCAAAATGCAATATGGAGTTATGGAATCAAACTATGGTATGCAAGCACAATCAGTCACCAACCAGGGCATGGATCATCTCTAGGGCATATATAGGTGTCAATGGAAATGTGTGGAAGCTTTGAGAACCTTCCAAGAAGTTTCTAGAATGTATCATGCAATGAGAATTTGAATTCTCTACATTTAGTAAATCTCATGCAATCTCATGATAAACCATGCAATCCCACTTAATTTATCCTCACATGATATTATGATATGAGAACAAGGCCTTACAAACCCTTATGTAGCATTTCCTTACTTTTCCTTTTGGTGCCTTAAGATGCAAGAAACACATTTACAAAGGAAGTCCAATTTTTAAGCCTAAACTCAAAAATGTGGCTAAACCATTGTCTTTAGAATGATGTTGGGAATCAATTTGGTATATTGGATGACCCATATTGAATTTGTAGATCTCTCAAACCAATTTTTTATTTCAACTTTTTCAACTTATAAGCCATTTTCAAGTCATTTGCACCACTTTTAAAATTCCATGCTCCAAGCTTTTCCAAACTTTCACACCTTTTCTAGCCTTAAAATCCCATTTTGAACAACTTTGATGTTGTGAAGTTTTTCATTTGAAGCTTCCTTGTATGAGTTTTAGGCATATGCTAAGAATGACCTGTAATCCTCAAATGACCAAAATACCCTTTGCTTGCCAAAACCATAAGTAGAGTTCCACAAATCATATGAAGGCATACCATACCATTATAGAAAGCTAAGACAATAAGGAACAATTCTCATGTTGGCCAGAAATCCATTTGAAGTACCCTTGAAAGTCAAAAGTTGCTTGGAAGACAGACAATTTTCACAGACAAATTTCAGTGCCCTCAGATGACTTGTAAATTGCAAGAGCCATAACTTGAGTTCTACAAATCATCTTGATGACTTCCACCACCCAAATTAAAGCTATGAAGATACTCTACAAGTTTCATGTGGACCAAGAATTCATATGAAGCTTGCATCTTGAGTTACACTGCTTTGAAGTTTGACCTAAATTAGGGGATTTTACACTGAAACCCTAATTTAGTAACTCCAATTCTCCTTGACTCCTCTTGATTTTTCTTTATCACAACATCATATCCATATCCACATAGCAAATAATGAATCCCACATTCCTCAAATGATCCTTGATGCCCCTCAAAACCCTTCTTTGACCCGGAATTGACCCAGTGTTGACCATAGTTGACTGGCTTCAACTGAGGCTCTTGCAATCATTCCAATGACTTGGTTCTACTCAAAAATGATTCTCTAGACTCTTCATAACATCCATACACACCTCATACTCTTGGCTCATAACTCACATTTCCTCTGATGATCCCCAACTAGCCTCAAGATAGGAGAGAATTCACTGACCAACCTGGCAGCTCTTCAAAGCTCAAATTCTCCTCTGATGACCTGAGTAGCCTTGACTATGAATGAAACCCTTGGATATACCTCTTGAGATAAGAATAGCACTTGATTCCCTGATTAAGATAGCTTGCTCATGCTATGCAATGCAGATGAATACACTATGCGCATGATGACAATGCAAATGACTATGCAATTCAAACATAAACCTAGGTTAGGAAGGCTGGGCAAATTTTGGGGTGCAACAGCTGCCCCTATTCAAGCGACTTGGACCCGACTGGATGAAAAGCGCACAGCTTTCAGACATTCGAGGTACGAGACGGTTGAATACGAAAGAATCTGGAAATTTGCCCACCGCAAAAATAAATTGCGAAACGACTACTGCTTGAGAAAACCCTGGGAACTGGCTTCTGTTGTCACAGCAACAACTAACCATCCATCTGTCAATCTGTTTTTGCAAAATAATCTGATATTGTCCGCAGACCACTCTATTCCGAAGAAATGAGTATGCACCACACAACAAGAAATTGTTGACCTCACTTACCAACCTTTGTTGATCTCGCTTATCAACCTCTGTTGATCTCACTTATCAACCTCCGTTGATCTCACTTATCAACCAAACACACGCTAACCAGCGGGAGAATACTGACTTCACTTGTCATGTTGACCTCACTGATCAACCTTTCGTATCCTGAAGAAATGAGCGAACGCTTTGACCAAACGGGACAATGTTCGAAGACATAAACAACCGACCCTGCGGGGAATTGAGAAACTTAACCAAGCAACTCTGAGGGGACAATTTTGACGACTGCCGTCAAACACCTGCTGGGGGAATGGGAACTTAAACAAGCGCCCTTGTTGCAAAATACGAGGAATTTAACCAAACAACTCCTGTGGCAAGCTCCCTGCTGGGGACAATGAGGGACTTAACCAAGCAACTCACTAACGTAACACCCTGCTGGAGCACATAACTCTGTTGGGGAATTGCGGGTAACCACCCGAAAATCTGTATTACCACCTTCTAACACTAATACCACATCATCCTGAGAAAGACTCAGATGTGGGAATACAAGCAACTTAACCAAGCGACTTGTCAATGAACACCCTGACGGGGACTACGAGGAACTTAACCAAGTATCTCGTTGAAGACCACCCCGCTGGGGATTACGTCTCTACTGGGGTAACTGTGGGTAACCACCCAGAAATTGCATTATGCCATCTCTACAGCAGTCTGAGAAAGGACTCGGCTGGGGAGAAAGAGAAGTGCTTGGCCAAGCAACTCGGCTAGGGGGAACATGACATGACGAACACGATCACTGCGTGCCTAGCACAACCCTCTGTAACAAGATGAACACGATCACTGCGTATTCTACACCAACATCCTCTTGACAGAAGAAAACACGATCACTGCGCGTCCTAGTGTTGCAAACGAAATCACATAATGGGACAAACACGATCACTGCGTGTTGCGCTACCACCAAAATCACATCGGCCACAAATCCAACCGGATAAGATAAACATGATCACTGCGTGCCAGACGAAATAAATCCACATAGAAGAGGCGAACACGTTCACTGCGTACTTCAACCACCCATATGATGAACACGATCACTGCGTGTGCTGTAATAGGACGAATACGATCACTGCATATCCTGACCATCAAACCCCCAAACTAACGTCAACACGATCACTGCGTGCCACGAAACCAACCCATGTAACAGGACGAATACGATTACTGCGTATGCCGACCAACAAAACCAACTGATACAATAGCCACGATCACTGTGTGCTCCGCATCACAAGTTCCCATGGTACTATCAACATGATCACTGCATGCTGTTCAAATACGATCACTGCGTATCTCGAACACGATCCCTGCGCGTTCGAACACGATCACTGCGCGTTCTGAGCCACGATCCTCTTGACTGGAGAAAAACACGATCCCTGCGTGTTGCGTGTCTCAACTAACCCACATAACTGGACGAATACGACCACTGCATATTCCACTCATACGTAGGGTGGACGCGATCACTGCGCGCTTCATGTCACGACCCTCTTGACTGGAGGAAACACGATCACGACATGCCTTGTGACACGACTTCAAACATGGGACGAATACGATCACTGCGTACTTCTGCTACCAACAACCAGATGAACACGTTCACTGCGCGCCTCACCCTATAACCAAATTGTAACGGACGAATACGATCACTGCGTACACAGACCAGTAAAATCTGGATGAACACGATCACTGCGTGTCAATCTATAACCACTGTATAACGGACGAATACGATCATTGCGCATATCGACCAACAAAACCACCTGACATGGTAGACACGATCACTGCGTGTCCTGCCCAATAAACCCCGAGACGAAACCAACACGATCACTGCGCGTCTTACAAAACAATCTTCTTAGATCGGGACGAACACGATCACTGCGCCATTCGACCATAGATATACATAACAAGATCGACACGACCCCCGCGTGTCCTATAACATGAACCCCATAAAAGAGACAAGATACGATCACTGCGTACTTCGGCCACAAATCAACATCTTAAAATCGACACGATCACTGCGTGCCTTACAACATGAACCCCTTAGATGGTACAAATACGATCACTGCGTGCTTTGACCATAAAACCGCATCTTCCTGAATCACGACTTCTCTTATCGGCAGGGAACAACACATCAGAAACCGAAGAGGTAACCACCTGGCTTATGTTTCAAAAATGCGCGTTTGATAATGACATAATGCTTCCACACTGCATGGAAATGCCAAAAATGCAAATGCTCATGATGCATGCTTATGCAAAGAGTTACTTCAGCAAAATAAATGCCGAAGACACACTGGATCCGCCGGGGATGACCGGAATACTACCGATACTCTTCCAACAAAATAAATGTTGGGAAGATGATTTAACTCCGCTGGGGATAACCATCCTGCTAGGAAAGTAGCTCACGAACTCAAAACTCCACAATCTGCTGAGGACGATCCTCTTGACGAGGAGGAGCGACTTGCTGGGGAAAGAAAGAACAGTCCTGCTTGGGGAAACTCCTTTCAGCAGCTCCAACCACCTGATCATACTCTGCGGGGAACCTCTCCTGCCATCACTGAGCTTGGGAACTTCTCCCGCTATCACTGAGCTGGGGAACTCCTCCCGCTATCACTGAGCTGGGAAACTCCTCCCGCTATCACTGAGCTGGGGATTGAACTACACATTCTGATTTGCACTGCACAAGAACTCTCTGGGAGTTAATCACATTTGTCTTGATCCTCGCTGAGGAAGGCTCTGTTCTGCTTGACTGAAGATACATTGATCTCAACTCCCCTGGGGAAATAGCATTCAGTTTTGCCTGGGGCGACTTCACTGGGGAAGACGCAACATACACTCTCTAAAGAGGGTACCAGCCTGCCATGGACTCTGGCGGGGAACTTTGTGAACTTTTGAATACATGCAAAAGTCGACAAGCAGACACAAGGCAATCTATGCAAACAGAAACATCTTGGTAATCACCCACGACAACCATTCAGGTAATTTTTGGTTTTAACAATCATAGGCCGAGGCCCGCCTGTTTACACGCATGTAAGTTTATCAGAAAACATCGGCGCTTTTTTACAAACAAAACTATAAAAAATTAAAACCAAAGTCACACACTTCATTGAATAAACACTTTATTGATAATAGCCTGAGAATAGGCAAAATTTGTACATAGGATGCAACTCCTGAAAAGAGGTAGTCACACATAAACAAAATGCAAAAGTATACAAATATACAGAATAAAATTTGTACACATGTCGGCAACGTGTTACAGACGAACACCATGAACCGCTCCTCCTATGACTCGTCGGCCTCCGACGCTTTCCCGATTCCTGTCTTCGGAAGAAACTGCTTTGGATGATTGACCCCGGATGCTCCCAAACCGCTAAACAATCAAACTTGGACCGCAGTCATTTGCTTCTTAAATCCCTAACTTTTGCGTGAATCTCCCTTTGCGGGTTTTCGATTCACCGGGATACCCTTTTTTGCCGAAGCCGCCCAGTGTAGGTTTTCGACTTCGCGGGTGTACACTTTTTTCATTTTATCCCTAACTTTTGCCCGAACCTTTTTATTCTGTTTTTTGGTTCGCCAGGATGCCCCATTTTTGCCTGGACTCTCTTTTTACTGTCCAGCGGGTCAATTTTAAGCAAAGTATTTTTTAACTGCGTCCGAGTTCACAGGGGACGAAAAGTCTTCACCATCCATGGTGGATAACAATAAGGCTCCTCCGGAGAAGACCTTTCTCACGATGTATGGACCTTCGTAGTTGGGAGTCCACTTGCCCCTGTGATTCGATTGCGGTGGGAGAATCTTCTTCAGCACAAGATCACCCGTCTGAAAGCTTCGAGGTCGAATCTTCTTGTCGAACGCTTTCTTCATCCGGCTCTGATACAGCCTACCGTGTGCAATGGATGCCAATCTCTTCTTATCTATCAAGCTCAGCTGATTCAATCTACTTCTCACCCCTTCTGCCTCTTCCAGCTTAACATCAAGCAAGACCCTCAAAGATGGTACCTCAACCTCCAATGGCAGGACAGCCTCCATGCCATATACCAGTGAGAACGGTGTTGCCCCGGTTGATGTACGCACTGTAGTACGATAACCGTGCAAAGCGAATGGCAACATCTAGTGCCAATCCTTATACGTCACCACCATCTTCTGAACAATTTTCTTTATGTTCTTGTTGGCCGCTTCAACAGTGCCATTCATCTTGGGTCTGTAGGAAGATGAATTATGATGCTCGATCTTGAAATCCCGACAAAGATCCCTCATCATCTTGTTGTTTAAATTCGAGCCATTATCAATAATGATTCGCTCAGGAATACCGTATCTGCAGATTATATCCTTCTTGATAAATCTGGCCACCACCTGTTTCGTCACATTGGCGTAAGATGCCGCTTCCACCCACTTGGTGAAGTAATCGATCGCAACCAGAATGAAGCGATGCCCATTAGAAGCAGTAGGCTCAATCTTTCTAATCATATCAATTCCCCACATGGAGAAAGGCCACGGGGAAGCCATAACATTCAGTGGACTGGGTGGCACGTGGATCTTATCAGCATAGATCTGGCACTTGTGACACCGCTTGGCAAATTTGAAACAGTCAGTTTCCATCGTCAACCAATAATACCCCGCTCGCAACAACTTTCGAGTCATAGCATGCCCACCAGCATGTGTGCCAAAAGTTCCTTCATGGATCTCTTCCATGAGTAAGTTTGCCTCCTTCTCATCCACACACCGGAGGAGTACCAAATCGTGGTTCCTTCTATACAAAACGCCGTCGGGATTTAGATAAAAGTTGTCTGCTAATCTCCTTAGAGTCTTCTGATCGCGACTGGATGCCCCAGCCGGATATTCCTTATTCTTCAGGAAATTCTGTACATTGAAGTACCAGGGTTTATCGTCAGATGCTTCATCAATTGCGAACACAAAGGCCGGCCTATCAAGGCGGGAGATGACAATGCTGGGAGCCTCATTCCAGCGGTTGACTTTATACATCGAGGATAACGTTGCAAGGGCGTCCGCCATCTGATTCTCGGCTCGAGGTACATGGTGGAACTCCACCCTATCAAAGAAAGGTAGCAACCTTCTCGCATAATTCATGTACGGTATCAGATTAGGTTGGCGCGTCTCCCACTCTCCCTTAATTTGGTTCACAACCAATGCTGAATCCCCATATACATCCAGATTCTTAATCCTCATATCGATAGCCTCCTCTAACCCCATAATGCAAGCTTCGTACTCTGCTTCGTTATTCGTCACTGGAAAAGTCAATCTGGCTGTGAACGGGATGTGCGACCCGTGGGGAGTTGTGATGATTGCCCCGATCCCGCTACCATACGAATTGACAGCCCCATCAAAAATCAATTGCCACTGGGAACTCCGCTCAGGTCCTTCCCCAGGCAACGGCTCATCACAATCTTTAGCTTTCAAGTACATTATGTCCTCATCAAGAAACTCAAACTTCATAGGCTGATAATCCTCAATCGGCTGTTCGGCAAGATATTCGGACAGAACACTTCCCTTAATGGCCTTCTGGGAAACGTACTGGATATCGTATTCTGTCAATACGATCTGCCATTTAGCAATCCTTCCAGAGAGCGCTTGCTTCTCAAACACATATTTGATCGGATCCATCTTCGATATCAGCATGGTTGTATGATTTAGCATGTACTGTCTTAGACGTTTGGCAGCCCACGCCAATGCACAACACGTCTTTTCGAGCATAGAGTATCGAGATTCACAGTCCGTGAACTTTTTACTCAAGTAGTAAATTGCGTGCTCTTTCCGCCCTGTCTCGTCGTGTTGACCGAGAACACAACCCATACTGTTCTCCAGAACCGTCAGGTACATAATCAGTGGTCGTCCCGCTACTGGGGGTATCAACACCGGAGGTTCCTGCAAGTATTCTTTTATCTTTTCAAATGCCCTTTGGCAATTGGCGTTCCAGACCACCGCTTGATCTTTCTTTAACAGCTTGAACAATGGTTCACACGTGGTCGTTAGGTGAGAGATGAACCTAGCAATGTAGTTCAACCTCCCTAAAAATCCACGAACTTCTTTTTCTGTTCTCGGTGCTGGCATTTCTTGTATTGCTTTTATTTTTTCAGGATCGACCTCGATTCCTTTCTTGCTCACAATGAACCCCAGTAGCTTCCCGGACCTCACTCTGAAGGTACATTTATTAGGATTCAACCTCAGTCTGAACTTCCTCAGCCTCTTGAACAACTTCAGCAGATTGACCAGATGTTCTTCCTCTGTTTGAGACTTGGCAATCATATCATCGACATACACTTCAATCTCTCTGTGCATCATGTCGTGAAAAAGCGTTGTCATGGCTCGCTGGTACGTTGCCCCAACATTCTTCAAACCAAAGGGCATCACCTTATAACAGAAGGTTCCCCACGGGGTGATAAAGGTCGTTTTTTCCATATCCTCCGGAGCCATCTTGATCTGGTTGTACCCCGAAAATCCATCCATGAAGGAGAATACCGAAAACTGAGCCGTGTTGTCAACTAACACATCAATATGCGGTAGCGGGAAATCATCCTTCGGGCTCGCTTTGTTTAGATCCCTATAATCAACGCACATTCGAACCTTGCCATCTTTCTTTGGCACAGGCACGATATTAGCGACCCAAGTGGGATAAGTGGTAACAGCCAGGAACCCAGCATCCCATTGCTTCTGCACTTCCTCCTTTATCTTTACAGCCATGTCAGGACGAGTCCTTCGGAGTTTCTGCTTCACAGGCGGGCAATCTTCCTTCAACGGCAGACGATGAACAACCATATCAGTATCCAAACCCGGCATGTCCTCATAGGACCAAGCAAATATATCACTGTATTCGCGCAGCATCTCAGTAAGCTCTCGCTTGATGTCCTCTTGCAACGCGGCCCCTATACGGATATTCCTGACGCATTCTTCAGACCCCAAGTTGACAATATCAATCTCTTCCTGGTGAGGCAGAATGACTCTCTCCTCTTGCTTCAATAACCGACTAAGCTCTTCTGGTAAGTCACTGTCCTCCACAATCTCCTCCTCAGCTTGGAAGATCGGACGCTCGAAGTCTAAACGAGTCATAGGAAGTTGTTGGTCGGTGTCATCTGAAAATTCATGAATCCTGCGAGGGGAACGGTTAAGTGCTTCAAAAATGATGTACAAGCAAAATGCATAACCGCGCTGCCATTTTATTGAAAAATAAAAAACGGAAAGAAAAGGATCACAACATTTGAATGTAAAAAACGCCGTCATTTATTGATCATGCAAACATACAAGTAAACAGTTAGGCCCTAAGACAAGATCATCGATGCCCCAGGCAAGGCATGTGATTATACAATGATTGAAAAATAACAATGCATTACTGTTTGGTGACTTGGATGACGTCCTGGATGGACCAGTTGCATAGGCTTTTCCCTGGCGTGCTGGGTCGAATCTATGAGTCCATGTCGCAATCGCTATCCACCTCATCTGTATCAGACACGGCATTAATCCTTTCGAAGCTAACTCCTCCGGGCGTGAACACCACAGGTCCCTTGTATTTAGGCGCACTCTGCGAGAAAGATGGGCGGTACCCCAAGCCATACTTGTCTTGTTTTACCGGAATGTCCAGAACCTGCCCCCACTTTTGAGTCTCTCCTGCCTGAACCAGCGCCTTGGCTTCTTTATACGAGGAGACGGCCACCTCTAGCCCTTCACTCTTTACCGGAGCTTCCTCTTTAACTTTCACTTCCTCGAACGCTTGACACAACGTTTCATGAATCTCTCCATCTACCTCCACGTACTTGAAAGAAGATAAATGACTGACTAGGATGTCCTCTTCGCCACACACCGTCACAATACTCCCCTCAACCATATATTTCAACTTCTGATGGAGCGTCGAAGTTACTGCCCCAGCGGCGTGAATCCAAGGCCTACCGATCAAACAGCTATACGCAGGCTGGATGTCCATGATGTAAAACACTGTATCAAACACCTCCGGACCTACCTGGATGGGTAACGTTATCGACCCGAATACCGACCTCCTTGTTCCGTCAAAGGCCCTCACTACCAAATCACTAGGCGTGCACAACAATCCACGGGTATCTAATTTCAACAGAGCTTTCTTTGGTAACACATTCAACGAGGACCCAGTGTCTACCAGCACATGGGATAAGACAGTGCCCCGACATTCGATAGAGATGTGCAAAGCACTATTGTGATCGCGCCCTCGAGGTGTTAAGTCAAAATCCGTGAATCCTAGTCCATGCCCAGCATTGACATGTGCCATAACTCCCTCCAGTTGATTAACTGAAATCTCTTGCGGCACGAAAGATGTCTCAAGTACCTTCAACAGGGCATTTCTATGCGCCTCAGAGCACAACAACAGCGATAATATGGAGATCTTAGACGGGGTCTGCTGCAGGTGATCTACAATCTTGTAATCACTTTTGCGGATTAACCTCATGAATTCTTCCACATCTTTGGTTATCGGCTCTTTCTCTTTACCCCTTGAAGATTCCCCTTCAACAACCTTGTTCTTACCTTTGGCGAGCCTCTCTGCTTCGACCTCAGGTGAAGTGAAAATTCTCCCGCTCTGGGTTATACCACCTGCTCCCACTATGTTATCAACGGATCCTGCTGGCGGATCATTCAAGTCAATCTTTTCCCCATTGCAATACGCCTCAGCACTGTAGCACCATGGGACTGCCTTTGTGCTTTCAAAAGGGACAAACTTAGCATTGGTAATAGTAATGGTCGGCCTTTTTGATGATGCCGAAATTGTCACCGATTTGAACGGAATGGTGATCGTAGCAATCTCCCTACGCTCTTCTACAGATTCTGTCTCAACAGACTTCTCTTGCCCCACAGCCCTGTCGAACTGCAAAGTTCCTTCATCAATCAAACTTTGAACTCCCCTCTTCAACTTCTCACAGCCCTCTGGTTGAATCAAACAGCCATCACACTCGTTACCGCAACCGGGATAGACGCCTCCTTCCAACAAACGCTGCTTTACGAAATTCAAAGGGGTTTTCAGCTCGCTCACTTCTGAAACTAAATTCAACTCATCATTTGACATGATTGCATTGGCCCCGGCTCCACCATGCTTGGGCATCGGCTGTTGCGTGATATTGGGACCTTCCTTCCTGAAGTTGATAGCCGTACTATCAAGCAAGTCCTGAACTTTATGCTTGAAAGCCAAGCAATTCTCAATATTGTGCCCCGGCGCCCCCGAATGGAAGTCACAGTGCTCATTAACATCATATCCGGCTGGCAGCTGGCCAGTTGGTGGTGCTAAGGTTCTCTTCTCGACTAGCTGCAATTTCAACAAGGTCTGAAGGAGTTCTGCATATGATACTGGCGGTACCTCGAACACTCTCCTTGGTCGGGGGTTCTGAAATCTACGTTGATTATTAGGCTGCTGCTGGGCCTGCTGCGGTGGTTGTTGTCTCTGCTGCTGAGAAGGCCCTGGAATGGTTACACTTGCGACTTGCGACTGCTGACGCCATTTCTGACCTTTATTCTTTCGTCGAGCACCGAATACAGCATTGGCGTCACCTTGCCGTTTGCCACCGAACGTCTTCTTATTACTTCCTGCGGAACTGGACTCACCTGCTTGAATTTTACCAATCTTCACCCCGTTTTCAATTCGCTCTCCCATCAAAATCAGCTCAGAGAAAGTACTCATCGAAAAGTTGAGCAGACGATCGTAATACATTCCAGAGAAAGTTCCTATGAACATATCCATAATTTCGCGTTCCACCATTGGAGGTGTTGCACCCCAAAATTTGACCAACCTCTTTGGCTTGTGTTTCATTTCATTGCATCAGCATATTACATAAAACATTGCATTGCATAGCATTTTTTGCATTTTACAGAGGATCAAGAAATTTGTGTCTAAACAAAGAATTTGTCAAGAAAGTGGTGAATTCAACTGTTTAAGAGTGATGATATTCAAAGGATTTGTACACTTTGCAGTCATGTGGAAAATATCGAGATTTAATTTGTGATTAATTTTTTGAGTTTCCATTCAAAAATGGACTCTAGGTGTTAAAATCCAAATTTGAATCATGGTGTTCTTTCTATCTCCTTGAGGACTATTTCAGGATGTTATTCCTTTTCGCGGAAATTTTGAGGATGATTTTAATGATGAAATGTGAGGTTAATATGAAATTCGGGTTTAGTAATCATTGTTTAGTCGGAGAATTCGATTTGTTCCAAGATAACTAAAGGTTGTGAATCGAAAGAAATAAAGTCTTAAAGCCCATGAAGCACCATGCCAATATTACAAGTTTTCTACAAAGCCCATTTTGTTCGTTATTTTACAACAACAAAAAGCCATAAGGATTATTCGGCCCATTATGTCACATTACAAGCTATTTTGGAGGAAAAGAGGCCCCATTTACATTTGCTAGCATCCCAGGCCCATTCTTTACAAGAATTGTCACAAAATTAGTACAAGAAAAACAGGCCCATTAAATCAATCTTCAAAAACAATGTGTGTACAAAATTATGGTCCAATGTTCAAATCCATCACCGATTACCAAAAGCTCTACAAAATATAAAAAAAAAAAAGCCCATCCAACATAATCCAGGCCCGCTATCTTACATCAAGGATCAAAAAGTCGTAAACAAAGAGATGAAAATATTACAATAATGACAAGCCCGTTTTGAGGAGCAAACATCATGAAGGTGCTAGAGTATATTGACTTCAACAATCCCAAGATACAAATTGTCTTAATAGGATTACACAACAGTCATTTGATTCAGTTGGAAAGCCCACCTCTGATGAGAGCTTCAAACAACAGGAAGGCATAGTTGGGTTTTGAACTTAAGCCTCCCTCATACTTGTTAACCACAACACGTCTCTGCACGCAGGAAAAAGAAAAATAATATTCACAAAAGCTGCAGTACAAACGCAACTATTACTCTGAAGAAGAAAAAGAAGAGAAAATTGGTAAAATAAAAATACCAGCTGCAACATTTTTTCACAAAAAAGCAACATGGTGTTGTTCTCGTACGGAGTCGATTTTACCGAAACGAAAAGCAGAAAGCGTTAAAGACAATTAGAACAATTATGGGATGTGCAAAAAGGAATCTTGTAGCAGCAGTAAAGGGAGCTCCTAACAGTTACCATCATGATGCAACCTGCGTAAAACCGTATTGTTCATAATACGACAAATGCAAGGATGCGCGTCCACTTCAACTTGCAGCAATCACGGTCAACAGCGGTAATGTATCAATGTTTTGGGACCTCACACCGTGCATCAGTACCTACAAAGGAGAAATAACACAGTAAATCAAAGGAAAACACCACGCGTGGAGGACATATCACAAGGCAAAATGAAACGTTATTGGAATTAACCCAACACAATTGAAATTTACGGTTAATAGACAAGACAAAAAGAAAATTTCAAATCGAAGTTGCAATGGAAAATAGCTTGATAAATTTGAAAGAAAGAGAGCTACACTAACCGTATGGACTGCACGTTGCTACAGACCAAGTACGGATTCAGCAAAGTAATATACACCATTTTCCTCCACCAAACGTAATAGCAGCTCCCAATCCACCTTCACGTTTTTTTTGCAGCACCAAACCCACCTTCAAATCGTACAATTCTGGCACATCACAGAAACCTGCAAATAAACCATATCACCACGCCAGAACAGCTAAACACTCTGCTCCCTGCTACACTCAACACACCAGACAAGTTCTGCACAACCAGCCCACACTACTGCATAACCGTACCTCCAGACAAAACCTGCTACACACAGTAGCTCACAAATCCACTCCATGCCAGACCAACAAACCACAGCCTGCTGCAAGGACGGTACCAACCTGCACAAGCCTGCACCACATACAACAAAGAAAAAAACAACAAAAAGCAGACCATTATTTATTGTTTTGATATTACCTCCACATGTGATAGCTTTCTCTAATCAACTATACACCATACACTACCATCTCATTCACACAACACACAGTTACAACTTCAAAAATAAAAAAAAAGCCTCATTCATCTGTTTATCATTCACCACTTCACCTGTAACAACAATGGGTCAAAACCTTAGTTGTAGATGAACCAACTATGATCATGGTCTCTTCACAGTCGTGCAACAAGGTAACCTTGAAGTTGTAGCAACTCTGTTGCAACAAGACCCGTCACTTTTTCATCAAACAACTCTCTATGATCGGTTTTTCGCCTCTTCATATTGCTGCTGCTAATGGTTAGATTGAGATTCTGTCGAGGCTTTTGCTTGGATCTGTTAACCCAGATGTTTTAAATCGGCAAAAAACAGACTCCTCTTATGTTGGCTGCAATACATGGAAGGATTGCTTGTGTGGAGAAGCTCCTTGAAGCTGGTGCTAATGTTTTGATGTTTGATACTGTTGATGGAAGAACCTGCTTACACTATGCTACTTATTGTGGCCATTTCTCTTGCCTTCAAGCTATTCTGTCTTCTGCTCAATCAAGTTCTGTCGCTGCTTCTTGGAGTTTTGGTTCGGTTCATGAATATTAGAGACGGAAAAGGTGCGACGCCATTGCATTTGGCGGCTCGACAAAGAAGGCCTGAATGTGTACATATTCCGTTAGATAGTGGAGCTCTTGTTTGTGCTTCAACTGGTAGATATGGCTATTCGAGAAGTACTCTACTTCATGCTAGAGGGGGATCTCTTGATCGCATTCGCGAATTGTTAGCATGGGGTCACACTTGGCCATGAAGAGGGTTCAAAAGCACTGTTAGTAATCTCAGCAGAGATAACATAACATGAGCATATGAGGAAACATGAAACAAACTTCATCATAGTTAATATCACTTCCAAACCTGAAAGAAACTCCGTCAATGGCGGAAACTCATCTCAAACCGTTTTCTAATATTCGACTTTGAACCCACTACATTCCTTCTACGAATCATACCCCTGTAGAACCCCGAATCAACACGCCGGTTGCTGGCCCACTTTAACAGTCCCACCTCTATCATCGACACGAAAACCGCTAAGCTCCGACGTTGAACCATATAGCAGAACACCAACATCACCTTCCACGTTGGAGATAACTTTCAAAACCAAATATCCAACTTCAAACTTTCGAAAATCCCAAAGACTCTTTTGTACACCTTCAACTTTCACCTTCAACATCAAACTTAGCACCACCGTTAACCTTCTCCACCTTCAATCCAACCCCTTTCTCAAACTTCCAAAAATCTCCGCAATAACCGACCACCACGTTCGCCCATCCCCTCAACTCCTTTCCTCACCACCTTCATCAATCATCTTCTTCATTACTTTTCGAACAGAACCAACGCAAACCATCAATCTCTCAGAAACTCCATTAAGACTTGCTACCCAACCTTCATCATTTTCCTCTGTTCTTCCTTAACCCCCCATCCTTCATAAACATTCACCATCTACACAACCTGTGAAATCCATTCCATATTCAAAACCGGTAAACCACCTTCCATCTTCAAACCTCAACCCCACGCAAAACCCTAAAATCTTCTGTTAAATCACACTTCGATCCAACTCCAAACAAACCACCGTAAAGATTTCACAAAACCCACAAAATGACTTCTATCACCACTCCACTGTTCTTCTTCTTTGTTTTCACCACTACTTGAGCAACCATTGAAACCCATTAATCTTCATCTTCTCAGAACCCAACCTTCGAGCTTCAATCAACCCCAAAACCCGTCGAAATTCATCTTCACCCTCTCACCTCAAAACCAGGCAAAACCCTTCGCGTCTTCATCAAAATTCCATCCGCAAAACTCGCGGCCCATTCCCAAACTGGGATACAAAGTTGTGTCCGAGTTCATGTTGATATTGGAGATGTCGATGAACGGTCAATATTTTTCTGGAGGTTCTTATTGAAGTTGAGTTGAATGAACAGAGGGAGGGTTGAGTTGAGGGAAGATGAGGAACGGAGAGGTTGATATTGAGGCTGTCGATTTGTCTTGAAGAAGAAGAGTAAGAAGGGGAGGATGCATGAGATTAAGTATATGGATGGTGATGTTCATAGTAATGTTAATGTCGATGTCGATGATATTGGTGATGATGCCGTTGCCGGCGGGGATAGGGTAGATGACAATGGTGATAAAAGTGGAGAATTGTGTGGTTCTTGGCGAGCAAGAGTTTTTCTTTCTCTCCCAGATTTCGTTCATCTTTCTGATGCGTTTTTTTTCTTTCCTTTTGGTTTTTTTTAGGGGAGGGCTCGACCCGTGTTGTTTGAGGTGATGGGCTTATCTAAGCCCAAAGGATCCTCATCTATCAACACCCCCGTTTCTGCTAACAGTTTCCCTTTTTTTTTATTTTATCATTTATTTATTTTTTTTCTTAACTTTTTTATATTACGTAATTATTATTATTATATATTGTTTTTTAAAAAAAAATGATATTTTGTATATATATATTATTTATTATGTACCTATATTATAGTTTATGCAAAGATATTATATTAGCTTTAGTATATTTTGTTTATAGCTTTATATTCCTTTTTCTTTTAGAATTTCTATTCTATTTATATTAAAGTTTTGGATTATTTTATTTAAGAGATAGATTCCATTTCTCATTTGTTATTGGGCATTTTTGCCTTTCCGGTCGATGACGAGACCTCCGTAATTCATTACCAGTCAAATTATTGATAGGTAATGTTGGATCTGAGACCACCTCTTTTCTCTCTTCGTCACCTGTCCCGCCTCGATTCAAAAACATTGTCAAACCATCTTTTAAATCATTATCTTTGTATTGAATTTAAAAGAGGGGATTAAGTGTAGACTTTCTTCCTCTCCGAGCGTTGGGATGCCCACTGTAGTGAGGGTGGTTTCGACACTCGTCTTTCAATACGAAGACGTTTCCAACATTTCCTCATAAAACCTCGGTCTCGTACCGAGTATACTATCGATAATAAATTGAATCATCTTTGTATTGAACTAAACGAGGGGATTAAGTGTAGACTTTCTTCCTCTCCGAGTGTTGGGATGCCCACTGTAGTGAGGGTGGTCTCGACACTCGTCTTTCGATACGAAGACGCGACTTTTATCCACCATCTCGCTTTCACAACTTCCTTCCACAATTTTCACACCTAAAACCTCGGTCCTGTACCGAGTGCATTTTCAAATCTTTTCACAACAAAAACTTGAATGGTCGTGGAGTGGTTAGGTGTAGGCCTTCTCCTATCCCGAGTGTTGACGTTTACCGTAGGGTTCTCTGTCGCAAAACACTTACCTTTCAAAGCCAAAAGCACTTTAATAAGAGAATGAAGTTCTTTTCGTGTTGGACTAAAGAGAGAGGATTGAGTGTAGTCTTCTTCCTCTCCGAGTGTCAGGATACTCACTGTAGTGTGTGTGGTCTTGATACTCGTCTTTCAATACGAGGACGCCTCGTTCGCCACACCTTTTATAACCAAAACTTTGAGATAAAGAATCGGGTACTACCTGTAGGGGTTACTATCCGAAGACCTATCTTCCCCCAAAAACAATCTCAACCAATCAAACATGATACCTTGCCTCGCATGGCGAAAACCAACCTTTCAAACGGGATATGTTACGTCCGTTCTACCGCAAACAGGTACGCATAAGTCTCCTCACATGCGAGCAGCAAAACACCTAAACTGCTAGAATGCGCATGATAACATCATCCCCAAACACACCGGTTATCCGCACCGTAGGCACGAACTACGTTGCTCTGATTTCTCTTGCATGTTGAGAATACGTAGGCATAGGATTGCGATATCCTAGCGAGCACCCTTTTCTTTTTCCACCCTTTCCCAGAAAGGCATGCTACGTCCGTTCTACCGCAAACAGGTAACGCCTAAGTCTCCAACGAGCGAGCAGCAATACACCTAACTGCTAGAATGCGCACGACAGCAACGTCTACCAAGACTTCCCCGCACACCGTAGGCTGAACTACGGCTGCTCTGATTCTTTACTTTCTCAAGTAAAGATACGTAGGCACAAGGGCCACAATCCTTGCCGAGCACAATCCCCCATTATCCGTAGCCCCGAACTACGTCGACTCTGACTTTCTCATATCTGTTGAGAATACGTAGGCCTAGGACCGCGAAGTCCTATCGAGTCCTTTCTTTCCCTCGTCACCCCTTGTTTCCCGTTTCTAAACCTTTCCCTTAACCCTTTTGAAACACACTTCTTATAGCATAATATTCTAGCAAATAAATTCACACATCGACAAACAAAAGGTTCCCATCGAGTACGATGGATGCGAGGGGTGCTAATACCTTCCCCTCGCATAACCGGCTTCCGAACCCGTTCTTGGTCGCGAGACCATCTTATCCATTTCTTTCTTAAGGTTTTCTCGATATTTTCCTTTCCCCTCATGGGATAAATAAAGTTCGGTGGCGACTCTTCTGTCTATCTTTTTCGCCTTCCCGTCGTTGCGCGACGCATTTTTCGAGTAGCGACAGCTGGCGACTCTGCTGGGGATATCCTAGCAAGCCAAGCCTATTTTTTATCGTATCTATGTTTTATTTGCTTTATTTGTTTATGCGTTGTTCTCTAACCTGTTGGGTTCATTTGGGATGGGTTGTGAGGATAAAGCTTTCTACCCGAGCTTTCGAGTATGCACTAAGATAGGAGGTGGTTTCTTTCTGATTTGCGAGACTTAGGACTCGTTGAGTTGGATCGAATTCCACCGCTCAGATGAGACCCCGTTGGAATAATTATGTCTTACGTGTAGTCGTAATGACGTTCTTATCTTCAACTTGGGAGTCCGCGATTCTGAGGACCTTTGTAGAACCTTGTTCCAAAGGTTACTAAAACATGACGCTGTGTTCATCCTCTTGGAAGGGATTACCGTCTTACGAGTAGTCGTTATGATGGGAAACTTTTGAGGGTTAGTGCATGGGACTTTGTTTGAAAAGCCTTTGGAATACCCTCTTTTAAACCGATAGATTGCTCACCCGATGGGAAAGATACCTTCTGTTGTTGTCTTGCAGGAAACTTTGACCTTCATCCTACCCGTTTGTCAGTATGAACAGTTACAGTGGAACCCTTGTGCTAGTGTTGTATGGTTTCAAGGCGAAGCGCTGGTCCGTCACAGTCAACAACGCAACAACGTTTGATCCCCTATTGCATTTGCATATTCATTTGCATTTCTTTGCATGTCTTGCATATTGCATCATTATTCATCTGCATAGAGGTGTTCTAATTTTGTGGACGTAATTGCTTCATGTGGTTTTCCATCCGGCTTGTTCCTAGAATTGAAGATCATTCCGCCCAAAGGAAACCAACAGAGACGACCATGGAACAAATTCGAGAAGAGTTGAGGGGAATCCGAAGCCAAATGGGACAATTCATGACGGACATGCAAGTTTTGTTTCAGGATCAGAAAGTGCTTAGAGAAGAAGTCCATCAGTTGAAGACTCAGATGGGCCTGATAACAGAAGTCATGAGGAATGTGTTGAGAAAGGAAGGCGATCATATGCCCGAAGCGGCAGCAGAGATGGCCATTCCACCTTTACACGTGGAACCTCTCCCAAGGCGTGAAGTGCCTCAAAGATATCTTACACAACCTGAGGTTCCAGTATTTCCTCGCCAACAACTACTTCCTGTTTCCCGAGACAATCCTAGGATTATGAGGTATGCTCAAAGGACGAAGCAGTCCGACAGAATGTTCAACCAGATCCCTATGACTTATGCTCAGTTGTTGCAACTCTTGCTTCAACTTCGATTGGTTAAACTCCGGACTATGGCTCCGTTGACTGGCGAGCCACCACAAGGCTATGATGGAAATGCCCATTGTGATTTCCATTCTGGGGCACCGGGGCATAATATCAAGAACTGCAAAGCCTTTAAGCACAAGGTTCAGGATTTAATCGATTCAAGAGCATTTGAGTTCATGCCGAGCAATGATCTTATTCCAGAAAATGTGGATGTTCCTATTCTCTCCCCTGAATTTGCATCAGGTCAGGAGCCTGTCTTGCAATCTGTGACCCTAGAGTCTCCCTGCCCGCAGCTATTGCCCGTTCCTAGGCCAAGCCTAAGAATGAAAGTTCCTGAACGAAGGGAATCCCCGATACCTCAGACTCAGTCTCCCGATGTCTCAACTATTCAGAGTCAACGATCCTTTGGGTCTTTGCATCAGATATCTGTTCCCCGCCAGAATCAGCAGTCATACTGTCATCAGCCGCGTCAGCACGCCCGACGAAGACCAAGGAAGCCAAAGAAGCAGTTCACCCATTTGTCGTTGTCGTACAGTCAGATATTGCCAGACTTGATCAGAGGTGGTTTGATTGCGCCGAAGCAAACTGATCCAGAGACTTCTCCACATCCGTTGGATTCTGATGTTAATGCTCGCTGTGAGTACCATGTTGGGGCGCAGGGGCATTCAACCGAAGACTGTAAGGTGCTAAGAAGCAAGATTCAAACTCTACTTGACTCCAACATGTTCTCTGTCACACCTCAGGGTATCCAGATCAACGATCTTCCTTCGTCCAGTCATGTGGGTTCGGCAGCTAATGTTATGGAGGGATTCACCGAGAGCGGGTGTTCAGAAGATTATCAGGATGACTTTGGCGAACAATTCTAAAGATGGCTGGTTCAGCAACAAGTCAAGAATGAAAGCCCAGTTCCCCGAAGCTGGCAATCTTTCTATCATGTTATTCCTTTGCATTTGTAGTTTCTTTTCTGTTTAAGTGCGAACCTATTTGAAAATCTTATCTGTAGAACTTGTTTGTTTTCAATCGATAATGATAATGAAATGAATATGCATGTTTTGATTAAATCCATTCGTGTTCACTCAATATTGCTTTTCCATTAATGTCAAACGCTTGTTAAAGCGGAATCCGAGGGAGGATGACGAAATTTAAAGACGCAAACTTCTGAATGTATGCTTTTTGAATTAAAACCTCTGCTGATGATGTACAGGCATTGTTTCAAATTCCTAAACACCGGAGATATAAGGATGATAATCCCTTGTCAACCCCTTTGAGCCTAGTAGTAGGAGTTTCTTTCCGAAAACTAAAAGAAAAACCCTCAATCTTAACCTGGGGCAGGGTAGGTGTCAGTTAATTCGACCTAACATCCAAATTGCAAAAGGAGTGTCCCCGCTCGAGGAGCAATCACGCCTGTATAGGTCGTACCTAAAAAACCACAATGGTTATCCTTCACCAGCCAAGGAGTGAGACAGTCACAATCCCTTTTCAACAAGTCAGACAAGCCGATGTCACACGATTTGTTCAAAAGAGAATCAAAAAAGAAGAAAAAAGCCCGCTAAGTCGATAACTTGAAAACAAATGGCTTAGGCAAAAATTAGGGCATCCCGTTGGACTTTGAAATCAATGATATACTCAAAAGAGTCAGTCCCGGAAAAATAGGGAATGAAATGATGAACAGCAAGTCGCGTGACTCCAGGCACCAAAGACGAAAGTGAGTGACTGTCACTCCAAAAACTTGTGGTTTCCTGAACCATCACTCCTGTCATTAACCTTTGAGAGGTGAGCGCTTGTGTCGAATTAGCTGAACATAGGATTGAAGAATATTAAGGAGAGTGGGTGGGTTAAACAGAACTTTGAGCCTCATATCCTTTCTTTCCAACCGTGAACCTGACCAAGTTACAACCTTCAAAAGTCCTAATTGAAGCAGGTTTGTTTTGAAAGCATACTTCGGTAAAGATCGCGTCGAAACTGACTCCTAAAAGGATTTTTCTTACCCTATGGGTATGGATATTGATATTTCTGATAAGTGATTCGTTCACTAAATGCCACACTTTTTTCCAGTGACCAGACTTGGATTTCAAAACTGTCATATGCATTGCATTAATATTATCCTTTGCAAAACAATTTGTTTTACTTGCGAGAAAGCATTTGACATCAGGAAAGTTTCTACAATGCAAAGTTTGATAGGAATAAGATATAGAACGTCTGAGTACTCCTTTGAGCAGGGGCAAGTCACGTCAGGTAAACGTAAGCAGAGTCGGTCATCCCTAGATGCAGTTAATCTGGGGCAGTCAGGTCGAAACTCGTCAAACCACTCGAAGGCCGGTCGAAGACGCCATTCCCTAAGGTCGGTTAATCTGGGGCAATCAGGTCGAGATTTGATAAATCTCTCGAAGTCAGCCAGGGGCACTTCTCTACAAATCAGCCAATTAGGGGGAAATCACTTCAAAGCTGGGGCAGGTCACCCGAAGAGCACAAAGACTATCCTTGTCCAGAAAGGAAAATAACTTGAAGCACTTCTTCGGGGTTCGAAGCACTGGGGCAGTTCATATCTAACCATCAGGGTACCGAAATTTCAGGTTTCCTTTCGAGGAAGGTTTTTTACAAAAGTCTCACAGGCTGGGGCAAAATCGTAAACAAAGGAGATGTGTTCCTCTCCATATCTTCAGAGCTTATCAGAGTTATAGAAGCAGATTTGGGTTTATTTTCCCAGCAGTAGGGCGAGCGCCATACTGTTATCCCCACAGAGTCTAAATGGTTGACTTCTATCCCCTCAGAGTCTAAGTCATCGACTCATTCCTCAAGCGGAAGTCGTATTTTTTGAGTTTACTTATCATTTTCCCCAAGCAGAGATTGATGATGATTCCCTCCGTATCTAATCCCCGGCCAAGTCAGTGGAATTAATCCTCCTCCCCACAGAGTAGGGCTGACTCAGGGATCGTTCATCTCCATCCCCAGCGGAGAAAGTGTGGGATAAATTCCCGTTAAGTCTTATTCAAAATCCCTAGCAGATAGCGGATTCAATCTCCGTCAGAATAGAGCTATTCCTCAGCAATCTGTTGTGTTTCCCCAGTAGAGTTGTTCTGGCTAATCATTTATAACTGATTTCCCCGATGGAGTGGAGTTGTTGCCTCCAGCCAAGTTGCTTGATCCCCGGAAGAGTTGTAGGCTGATAGGCCATCCGGGACGTTTTCCGCAGCAGAGTTTGATTTGGATCCCTGGCGGAGTGGTTTTGTTCTTAGCAGAGCAGTTTTACCCAGAAGTTTTTCTCGGAGGCCATCCAAGGCTTGTATTCCCCAGCATGAGTTTGTTTGCGCTAGGCGTATCTAGCTCTGACTCAACGGAGTTGGCTCTTTCTCTTTAGCATTTATTTTGCTAAAATGGTTCATTTGCATTTACATACGTGCATAGCATCCACCCAAATGCGAAGCATTTCCATTTCGTATGGAGCATTTCGTCATATCCAAACATATGCATGCGAGACATAAGCCAGGTCGTTACCCTTTTGTTTCAAATGAATCTCGCAGATGATTAGTATCTGTGCCCGTGTGTTGGCTAGACCCCAGCTCATGGTGTTTCCCCAGCGGAGTTATTTTGCGACTATCACCAATGGATGGCCTTAATTTCGTTTGAATCTTGTTGCTCGCTTATATTTAGCGAGGGCTTGGCGGCAATGTCAAGTGATTTATTGCTTCAACGGCGATGTTGAGAAGTCTGTTTTGACGGCGATGTCAAGTATTTATATTCTTCAACGGCGATGTTGAGAAGTTTGTTCTGACGGCGATGTTAGA
Source organism: Lathyrus sativus (assembly GCA_963859935.3). NCBI lineage: Eukaryota > Viridiplantae > Streptophyta > Magnoliopsida > Fabales > Fabaceae > Lathyrus > Lathyrus sativus. The sequence continues at coordinate 501,126,443 of OZ012737.1, forward strand.
TGATTTAGTGTTTCAACGGCGATGTTGAGAGGTCTGTTTTGACGGCGATGTCAAGTATTTATATTCTTCAACGGCGATGTTGAGAAGTTTGTTCTGACGGCGATGTTAGATGATGTAGTGTTTCAACGGCGATGTTAAGAAGTTAGTTCTGACGGTGATGTCAGATGATTTAGCCTTGACGGCGATGTCAAGTGATTTGTTTGTTCAACGGCGATGTTGAAAAGTCTGTTTTGACGGCGATGTCAAGTATTTATATTCTTCAACGGCGATGTTGAAAAGTCTGTTTTGACGGCGATGTCAAGTATTTATATTCTTCAACGACGATGTTGAGATGTTTGTGTTGACGGCGATGTCAAAAGTGATTTGATTCTTCAACGGCGATGTTGAATGTTTGTCTTGGCGGCGATGTCAGATGGTTTGATTCTTCAACGGCGATGTTGAGAAGTTTATTTTGACGGCGATGTCAAGTGATTTGATTCTTCAACGGCAATGTTGAATGTTTGTCTTGGCGGCGATGTCAGATGGTTTGATTCTTCAACGGCAATGTTGAGAAATTTGTTTTGACGGCGATGTCAGATGATTTTAATTCTTCAACGGCGATGTTGAGAAATTTGTTTTGACGGCGATGTCAGATGATTTAATTCTTCAGTGGCGATGTCAGAGTGGTTTGTTTGTTCAGCGGTGAGGTTGGATGTTTATTTTCGGCGGCGAGGTCAGGTGGTTTGATTCTTTAGCAGCGATGCTAGATGTTTGTTCTTGGCGGCGATGTCAGGTAATTTGGTTCTTCCAACGGCGATGTTGGATTTTGTCTTGACGGCGATGTCGGAGGATCGTATCTTTGGATTCAATATCTGTTTGTATTTAACAGAGGACTGACGGCGAGGTTAGATCTTTTACCGACTTAATGTCGAGGCCTGACCGTGAGGTCAGATGCTTTTACCGATTATTTTAAGAATTGACGGCGAAGTCAACATTGTTGGAAATGACGGCGAAGTCAGAAGATTGTTTTAAGAGATGACGGCGAAGTCGGGGTATGTGAGAATTGACGGCGAGGTCAGATGTTTACTTGATTTATGACTGACGGTGAAGTCAGATGTTCCACTTAATATGGGAATTGACGGCAAAGTCAGAAGACGATTTTGAAAAAAAATTTTGACGGCGAAGTCAGAAAATATTGTAAATTTGACGGCAAGGTCAGAAGATTATTTTGAAGAGCTGACAGGCGAAGTCAGGGGTTTTTTTAAAATTCTGTGTGAAAAATTGACGACGAAGTCAATTGATTTATAATTTTGACGCTGAGATCTGACGGCGAGGTTAGATGCTATTATAGGAGCTGACGGCGAGGTCAGATGTTCCACTTAATATGGGTACCTGACGGCGATGTCAGAAGTTCCTTTTACGGTTGGCAAATTTCAGGTCTCTTTGGTATTCAACCGCCTTTTACCATGATCGTCTGAAAGCTGTTCGCTTTTCATCCATTCAGGTCCAAGTCGTTTGAATAGGGGCAGCTGTTGCACCCCAAAATTTGACCAACCTCTTTGGCTTGTGTTTCATTTCATTGCATCAGCATATTACATAAAACATTGCATTGCATAGCATTTTTTGCATTTTACAGAGGATCAAGAAATTTGTGTCTAAACAAAGAATTTGTCAAGAAAGTGGTGAATTCAACTGTTTAAGAGTGATGATATTCAAAGGATTTGTACACTTTGCAGTCATGTGGAAAATATCGAGATTTAATTTGTGATTAATTTTTTGAGTTTCCATTCAAAAATGGACTCTAGGTGTTAAAATCCAAATTTGAATCATGGTGTTCTTTCTATCTCCTTGAGGACTATTTCAGGATGTTATTCCTTTTCGCGGAAATTTTGAGGATGATTTTAATGATGAAATGTGAGGTTAATATGAAATTCGGGTTTAGTAATCATTGTTTAGTCGGAGAATTCGATTTGTTCCAAGATAACTAAAGGTTGTGAATCGAAAGAAATAAAGTCTTAAAGCCCATGAAGCACCATGCCAATATTACAAGTTTTCTACAAAGCCCATTTTGTTCGTTATTTTACAACAACAAAAAGCCATAAGGATTATTCGGCCCATTATGTCACATTACAAGCTATTTTGGAGGAAAAGAGGCCCCATTTACATTTGCTAGCATCCCAGGCCCATTCTTTACAAGAATTGTCACAAAATTAGTACAAGAAAAACAGGCCCATTAAATCAATCTTCAAAAACAATGTGTGTACAAAATTATGGTCCAATGTTCAAATCCATCACCGATTACCAAAAGCTCTACAAAATATAAAAAAAAAAAAGCCCATCCAACATAATCCAGGCCCGCTATCTTACATCAAGGATCAAAAAGTCGTAAACAAAGAGATGAAAATATTACAATAATGACAAGCCCGTTTTGAGGAGCAAACATCATGAAGGTGCTAGAGTATATTGACTTCAACAATCCCAAGATACAAATTGTCTTAATAGGATTACACAACAGTCATTTGATTCAGTTGGAAAGCCCACCTCTGATGAGAGCTTCAAACAACAGGAAGGCATAGTTGGGTTTTGAACTTAAGCCTCCCTCATACTTGTTAACCACAACACGTCTCTGCACGCAGGAAAAAGAAAAATAATATTCACAAAAGCTGCAGTACAAACGCAACTATTACTCTGAAGAAGAAAAAGAAGAGAAAATTGGTAAAATAAAAATACCAGCTGCAACATTTTTTCACAAAAAAGCAACATGGTGTTGTTCTCGTACGGAGTCGATTTTACCGAAACGAAAAGCAGAAAGCGTTAAAGACAATTAGAACAATTATGGGATGTGCAAAAAGGAATCTTGTAGCAGCAGTAAAGGGAGCTCCTAACAGTTACCATCATGATGCAACCTGCGTAAAACCGTATTGTTCATAATACGACAAATGCAAGGATGCGCGTCCACTTCAACTTGCAGCAATCACGGTCAACAGCGGTAATGTATCAATGTTTTGGGACCTCACACCGTGCATCAGTACCTACAAAGGAGAAATAACACAGTAAATCAAAGGAAAACACCACGCGTGGAGGACATATCACAAGGCAAAATGAAACGTTATTGGAATTAACCCAACACAATTGAAATTTACGGTTAATAGACAAGACAAAAAGAAAATTTCAAATCGAAGTTGCAATGGAAAATAGCTTGATAAATTTGAAAGAAAGAGAGCTACACTAACCGTATGGACTGCACGTTGCTACAGACCAAGTACGGATTCAGCAAAGTAATATACACCATTTTCCTCCACCAAACGTAATAGCAGCTCCCAATCCACCTTCACGTTTTTTTTGCAGCACCAAACCCACCTTCAAATCGTACAATTCTGGCACATCACAGAAACCTGCAAATAAACCATATCACCACGCCAGAACAGCTAAACACTCTGCTCCCTGCTACACTCAACACACCAGACAAGTTCTGCACAACCAGCCCACACTACTGCATAACCGTACCTCCAGACAAAACCTGCTACACACAGTAGCTCACAAATCCACTCCATGCCAGACCAACAAACCACAGCCTGCTGCAAGGACGGTACCAACCTGCACAAGCCTGCACCACATACAACAAAGAAAAAAACAACAAAAAGCAGACCATTATTTATTGTTTTGATATTACCTCCACATGTGATAGCTTTCTCTAATCAACTATACACCATACACTACCATCTCATTCACACAACACACAGTTACAACTTCAAAAATAAAAAAAAAGCCTCATTCATCTGTTTATCATTCACCACTTCACCTGTAACAACAATGGGTCAAAACCTTAGTTGTAGATGAACCAACTATGATCATGGTCTCTTCACAGTCGTGCAACAAGGTAACCTTGAAGTTGTAGCAACTCTGTTGCAACAAGACCCGTCACTTTTTCATCAAACAACTCTCTATGATCGGTTTTTCGCCTCTTCATATTGCTGCTGCTAATGGTTAGATTGAGATTCTGTCGAGGCTTTTGCTTGGATCTGTTAACCCAGATGTTTTAAATCGGCAAAAAACAGACTCCTCTTATGTTGGCTGCAATACATGGAAGGATTGCTTGTGTGGAGAAGCTCCTTGAAGCTGGTGCTAATGTTTTGATGTTTGATACTGTTGATGGAAGAACCTGCTTACACTATGCTACTTATTGTGGCCATTTCTCTTGCCTTCAAGCTATTCTGTCTTCTGCTCAATCAAGTTCTGTCGCTGCTTCTTGGAGTTTTGGTTCGGTTCATGAATATTAGAGACGGAAAAGGTGCGACGCCATTGCATTTGGCGGCTCGACAAAGAAGGCCTGAATGTGTACATATTCCGTTAGATAGTGGAGCTCTTGTTTGTGCTTCAACTGGTAGATATGGCTATTCGAGAAGTACTCTACTTCATGCTAGAGGGGGATCTCTTGATCGCATTCGCGAATTGTTAGCATGGGGTCACACTTGGCCATGAAGAGGGTTCAAAAGCACTGTTAGTAATCTCAGCAGAGATAACATAACATGAGCATATGAGGAAACATGAAACAAACTTCATCATAGTTAATATCACTTCCAAACCTGAAAGAAACTCCGTCAATGGCGGAAACTCATCTCAAACCGTTTTCTAATATTCGACTTTGAACCCACTACATTCCTTCTACGAATCATACCCCTGTAGAACCCCGAATCAACACGCCGGTTGCTGGCCCACTTTAACAGTCCCACCTCTATCATCGACACGAAAACCGCTAAGCTCCGACGTTGAACCATATAGCAGAACACCAACATCACCTTCCACGTTGGAGATAACTTTCAAAACCAAATATCCAACTTCAAACTTTCGAAAATCCCAAAGACTCTTTTGTACACCTTCAACTTTCACCTTCAACATCAAACTTAGCACCACCGTTAACCTTCTCCACCTTCAATCCAACCCCTTTCTCAAACTTCCAAAAATCTCCGCAATAACCGACCACCACGTTCGCCCATCCCCTCAACTCCTTTCCTCACCACCTTCATCAATCATCTTCTTCATTACTTTTCGAACAGAACCAACGCAAACCATCAATCTCTCAGAAACTCCATTAAGACTTGCTACCCAACCTTCATCATTTTCCTCTGTTCTTCCTTAACCCCCCATCCTTCATAAACATTCACCATCTACACAACCTGTGAAATCCATTCCATATTCAAAACCGGTAAACCACCTTCCATCTTCAAACCTCAACCCCACGCAAAACCCTAAAATCTTCTGTTAAATCACACTTCGATCCAACTCCAAACAAACCACCGTAAAGATTTCACAAAACCCACAAAATGACTTCTATCACCACTCCACTGTTCTTCTTCTTTGTTTTCACCACTACTTGAGCAACCATTGAAACCCATTAATCTTCATCTTCTCAGAACCCAACCTTCGAGCTTCAATCAACCCCAAAACCCGTCGAAATTCATCTTCACCCTCTCACCTCAAAACCAGGCAAAACCCTTCGCGTCTTCATCAAAATTCCATCCGCAAAACTCGCGGCCCATTCCCAAACTGGGATACAAAGTTGTGTCCGAGTTCATGTTGATATTGGAGATGTCGATGAACGGTCAATATTTTTCTGGAGGTTCTTATTGAAGTTGAGTTGAATGAACAGAGGGAGGGTTGAGTTGAGGGAAGATGAGGAACGGAGAGGTTGATATTGAGGCTGTCGATTTGTCTTGAAGAAGAAGAGTAAGAAGGGGAGGATGCATGAGATTAAGTATATGGATGGTGATGTTCATAGTAATGTTAATGTCGATGTCGATGATATTGGTGATGATGCCGTTGCCGGCGGGGATAGGGTAGATGACAATGGTGATAAAAGTGGAGAATTGTGTGGTTCTTGGCGAGCAAGAGTTTTTCTTTCTCTCCCAGATTTCGTTCATCTTTCTGATGCGTTTTTTTTCTTTCCTTTTGGTTTTTTTTAGGGGAGGGCTCGACCCGTGTTGTTTGAGGTGATGGGCTTATCTAAGCCCAAAGGATCCTCATCTATCAACACCCCCGTTTCTGCTAACAGTTTCCCTTTTTTTTTATTTTATCATTTATTTATTTTTTTTCTTAACTTTTTTATATTACGTAATTATTATTATTATATATTGTTTTTTAAAAAAAAAATGATATTTTGTATATATATATTATTTATTATGTACCTATATTATAGTTTATGCAAAGATATTATATTAGCTTTAGTATATTTTGTTTATAGCTTTATATTCCTTTTTCTTTTAGAATTTCTATTCTATTTATATTAAAGTTTTGGATTATTTTATTTAAGAGATAGATTCCATTTCTCATTTGTTATTGGGCATTTTTGCCTTTCCGGTCGATGACGAGACCTCCGTAATTCATTACCAGTCAAATTATTGATAGGTAATGTTGGATCTGAGACCACCTCTTTTCTCTCTTCGTCACCTGTCCCGCCTCGATTCAAAAACATTGTCAAACCATCTTTTAAATCATTATCTTTGTATTGAATTTAAAAGAGGGGATTAAGTGTAGACTTTCTTCCTCTCCGAGCGTTGGGATGCCCACTGTAGTGAGGGTGGTTTCGACACTCGTCTTTCAATACGAAGACGTTTCCAACATTTCCTCATAAAACCTCGGTCTCGTACCGAGTATACTATCGATAATAAATTGAATCATCTTTGTATTGAACTAAACGAGGGGATTAAGTGTAGACTTTCTTCCTCTCCGAGTGTTGGGATGCCCACTGTAGTGAGGGTGGTCTCGACACTCGTCTTTCGATACGAAGACGCGACTTTTATCCACCATCTCGCTTTCACAACTTCCTTCCACAATTTTCACACCTAAAACCTCGGTCCTGTACCGAGTGCATTTTCAAATCTTTTCACAACAAAAACTTGAATGGTCGTGGAGTGGTTAGGTGTAGGCCTTCTCCTATCCCGAGTGTTGACGTTTACCGTAGGGTTCTCTGTCGCAAAACACTTACCTTTCAAAGCCAAAAGCACTTTAATAAGAGAATGAAGTTCTTTTCGTGTTGGACTAAAGAGAGAGGATTGAGTGTAGTCTTCTTCCTCTCCGAGTGTCAGGATACTCACTGTAGTGTGTGTGGTCTTGATACTCGTCTTTCAATACGAGGACGCCTCGTTCGCCACACCTTTTATAACCAAAACTTTGAGATAAAGAATCGGGTACTACCTGTAGGGGTTACTATCCGAAGACCTATCTTCCCCCAAAAACAATCTCAACCAATCAAACATGATACCTTGCCTCGCATGGCGAAAACCAACCTTTCAAACGGGATATGTTACGTCCGTTCTACCGCAAACAGGTACGCATAAGTCTCCTCACATGCGAGCAGCAAAACACCTAAACTGCTAGAATGCGCATGATAACATCATCCCCAAACACACCGGTTATCCGCACCGTAGGCACGAACTACGTTGCTCTGATTTCTCTTGCATGTTGAGAATACGTAGGCATAGGATTGCGATATCCTAGCGAGCACCCTTTTCTTTTTCCACCCTTTCCCAGAAAGGCATGCTACGTCCGTTCTACCGCAAACAGGTAACGCCTAAGTCTCCAACGAGCGAGCAGCAATACACCTAACTGCTAGAATGCGCACGACAGCAACGTCTACCAAGACTTCCCCGCACACCGTAGGCTGAACTACGGCTGCTCTGATTCTTTACTTTCTCAAGTAAAGATACGTAGGCACAAGGGCCACAATCCTTGCCGAGCACAATCCCCCATTATCCGTAGCCCCGAACTACGTCGACTCTGACTTTCTCATATCTGTTGAGAATACGTAGGCCTAGGACCGCGAAGTCCTATCGAGTCCTTTCTTTCCCTCGTCACCCCTTGTTTCCCGTTTCTAAACCTTTCCCTTAACCCTTTTGAAACACACTTCTTATAGCATAATATTCTAGCAAATAAATTCACACATCGACAAACAAAAGGTTCCCATCGAGTACGATGGATGCGAGGGGTGCTAATACCTTCCCCTCGCATAACCGGCTTCCGAACCCGTTCTTGGTCGCGAGACCATCTTATCCATTTCTTTCTTAAGGTTTTCTCGATATTTTCCTTTCCCCTCATGGGATAAATAAAGTTCGGTGGCGACTCTTCTGTCTATCTTTTTCGCCTTCCCGTCGTTGCGCGACGCATTTTTCGAGTAGCGACAGGAGGGTGCACCCTAGCAGCCAGATCTCGCCATCTCTGGGCGTATTCTTTAAAGCTCTCACTAGACTTCTGAGACATGCTTTGCAGCTGAACTCGGTTAGGGGCGAGATCGCTATTATATTGATAATGTCGAACAAAAGCCTCTGCCAGCTCTTTCCAACTCCTGATCTGAGTAGGTTCCAAGCTCATGTACCACTCCAGCGATGGCCCTGACAGGCTATCCTGGAAGAAGTGCATTAGCATCTTCTCATCCTCAGAATACGCGGACATACGCCTATAAAATGCGCGCACATGCACCCTAGGGCAGGTATCCCCTTTGTATTTATCGAACGACGGTGCTTTGAATTTCAGCGGGACCCTCAACCCTGGGACTAACCCCATGTTTGACATATCCAACCCGAGAGCATTCTGATTGGCCAACCCGTTCACCTTCTCTTCTAGCAACCTCATCCGATGGTTGTCACCCTTGGCTCTGTCATAGCCTTCATTCTGACCAGAGAACACATCCTCCTGGCGATCCTCCCAGCGAGGCACTGCATCGTATCCAACATAATCTGCATCGCGACCCGGACCTGTTTGAACGTACCTGGGGTCATACCTCAGATTACCCATCTCTTGAGTGTTGTATGCGCCAGCTCCATACCCAAGATTACCATAGCCACCAAACCCAGCCTTGGCGCCAGCCATGCTGCCATACCCCATATTCACACTGTTGAAGCCCTGGTTACCATTGATACCATTCATTCCGACATTCTCAACGCCTCCATTGAAACCCTGATTGACGTTGCCCACAAATACCCCAGCAGTATCTGTATTGACATTCATATTACCAGTGTTCCCTCCTCCACCTCCAGGACCAGTTTCTCCAATATTCAAACCGGTTACGGGACCAGCGTCAGCACCTTGACGACTCTCAACTCGGGGAGAAGCAGCAATGTTTTCACCCTGCGGCGTCCCGTTGTTTTCAGCCCGTGCAACTATCGTTGAACCAGATTTTGCAGCTGCTCTTGTCCTTTGGCGATAGTCTCCATGGTTTGCATGAGCAGGGCCATCCTGTCACGCATCTCTTGCATTTCACTCTGCACGTTGTCCATGATCTTCTTGTGGTTAATCCTCGTAGAGTAACGGTGGACCCGCTTTTCTGCAATCCTGAAAATACCTGCTTTAAAGATGCAAGAGATAAGATACCTGGATCACAAACCTGCAATGCAAATATGAGTATGTATGCAAAATGCAATGTGTGTCTGTGCTTTAGGGATTATCATTCCCCGATTCTAGTGTGAGTGCCAGTGCAGCGACAGTGTTAGCAAAACAGTGATCGGAGCCGAATCAAAGAAAACCTCATATATTGAAGAGAAATCCAAGCATACAATATTACTGAGAGTATAATGAGAAGGCATGACCTCAACCAACAATTCTGGCGATGGTCAGCACAAATGCAAATAAAGCATACAAGCTAATACATGAAATGATCAAGTACTCCCATGAGCCCGGTACTCTTCTATTAACTTCTTGGTCTCTAGATGACCTGGTCGGGTAAGCAGACCTTCGACAAGCTGGTTTCTTCTCTTGAGAACATGTCGCGCGTCACCAGCGGTTTCTTCCCCTGCTCCATCTCCGAAGCGATCTTCTAGCTTCCGCTTTTGAGACACTGCTTCGTTCCTGCCTTCAATGGCTTTGTTCAATGCCTTCTGGAGACTGTATCTGGTCATCACCTCTTCTTCGCACTTCTCAATGCTAGCCTTCAACCGCTTCTCGAGGTCAGAAATTTGATGCTTCAACTTATCTTCCCTCTTCTTATTGTTGGTGAGCGTCGCATTCCAAGTCTTGTTGCAAGAGGAGATCTCTCGGTGAGCGGCGTCAAGTGCTTTCTTTTTGGCCTCTAGCATGTCGTGGGAGCTTCTGAACTCTGGACCCAGACGTTCGCGCTTTTTCTTCTCTTCAGTCAACTCAGCGTCTAGCCTGTTCACTAGTTCGATCTGCTGCTGGAGAGAACGGACGGCCTTATTCTTCTCACTCCTCAACTGAGCTAGCTCCTTCTCTAACTCTTCATTAATCTTCAGCAAGGCTTCCTTTTCCTTCACAACCTGCTCGTAGACCTCCCTTGTGACAGTGGTTGGCTCTTCTACCGGAATGTGAACGGGGACCGGAGCGGCTGGAAATGGCATCAATATCTGTCTGGCTATCTCCTGAATCCAAACTTTGTAGGGTGCATATGCCTGGCAATCACTCTTCCCCAACAGTGGCTTCCCTTTCCTGTTAATACGCGTCCAGGCATGCCGAAGCTTGGCTAGCAAATCTCCGCTCAAATCACCTGTGAAGTACAGAGATTCCTGTACTTCATCCTCCTGAGGTGGGCTCTTCAGCGCATATCCAAACTGACGGACAAACAAAGATGGGTTGTAGTTAATGCACCCTTTTCTCCCTATCAACGGAACATTAGGATACCCAGCACAACTGCAAATAAGCTCGGACCCCAGCAGGTCTCGATCAAACCACTCAATATCTATAGAAAACAGCCTCATCATACGCTCTGGCCAGTCAAATATGGTCGCATCATCCACAAAAGGTCCCTTCGAAGGAAGATGGCTCTTGAACCACATGGATAGCAAAGAAACGCAACAAGAGACGTTCTTGCCTCTCCTGTTCTCATTCCTGTAGTGCATTGAATGGTAAAAGTCCCCGATCAGTGTTGGCACCGGGTTACCAGCAGCAAATAGATGAAATGCATCCATGTCCACGAAGTTTGGGAAGTTAGGAAACAGCACGATCCCATAATTGCATAGAGCCAGAATAGCGTTAAAGACCACCCAACACCCATTCTTGGCGTACTCTTGAGCCTTACCAACCAGAAACTGGAGAGAAAAACCCGGAACCCCTCGCCAAGAAGTTATCAACAACTCAGAAGCATTCATATGCAGGGCTTTAGCTAGATCCTCCAACTTAGGTTCAGCGGCAGAGCGAATAAAGGGAACTGCATTCTGCACTAGCAGCTCAGTAAACTCCACATACTCCTCCATGGTAGGTCCCAAAATGAAGTCTGCAAATGTGAAACATCTCAAAGCCGGGTCATAGAACTACATCAGCGTGTACAGCCCGTTCAACTCATCATCAGTGGATCTGCGAACCAAACTCAACAGCCGTCCATAACTCTGCCTGAAGCTTCTACGGACATCATCATCTGCCAGAGAAATCAGACCCAGGAGTGGAGTAATATCAGGAATAGGTAGCTTGTAGGCAACTGTCATCCTCAATCCAGCCATAATCAATACCCAGAAGTCCAGACACTAGAACCCGGGGATATGCAAATGCACCTGCAGCACAGACACACGTTAATGGGATGCAATGATAATGAGTATGCAAAACAATGCAATGCAAGCAACATGCAACAGGGAACAAGTGCTATAGCTGAGAAGCCTGGACCATATCAAGAGTCTCAGATAGACCCTCCAATACTCATCAATCCCCGGTCTCAGATAGACCTAATACAAAGCTCCAACATCGGTCTCTGATAGACCCATAATATAACCCCAATTGGTCTCTGACAGACCTCAAACCATAACTCGGACTGGCCTCTGATAGACCTCATAATATAACTCCAACCGGTCTCTGACAGACCTCAGAACCATCCATAAATGCCCAGGATCTCTGATCAAGAAACAACCGGCATCTGAAGGTCTAGTTACCTGCATAACCCCAAACCCTCTCACAGGTGGACGTCCTAGTAACTGACAAAGGTATGGCATCCTATGCGGTCGTCGGCGTCACAGACTTTCAGGGTTGATGATACGATTCCCAGAAGGAGTGGCATCATCAAATCCTGAAGAGGCCTCACTTAGCCAACTTCCAAATGATCGGTCCCCAGAGTCGACAATCCAACTAACCAGCAACCCAAGCCACCCAAAGGGCAGGACAGGAGGCCAACCAGAAGAACCTCGTCTGAGTGTAGATTTCGCGGGACACTAGGACATGCAAAGCACGTGCGCGCCCACTAATCTCTACTCTAAATCTAGGTGCACTCAAGCCCAGGTCCGGCTTATCTCTCAATCATAGAACACCCGTCACACCCCACAATACAGCAATAATAATAATAAAATGCTGAAATGTAAATACAGAAATGTAAATCCATACAAATTCCTCGACGGGCAAACAAGCGCTAGGATTGACTCTCTAAAGGGACGTTGGATCCCAAATGCATAAGAACTATCGCAGTCCTTAGCAGCCAGGGGACGTTGGATCCCCAGCAGAGTCGCCAGTTGTCGCTACTGCGAAAATCGGCGCCGGCTGACAGAAGAGTCGCCACCGTGCGTTATTTATCCCAACGGAGGGAAAGGAAACGCTCGAAGTAAACCTCGCAAAAAACGGGGAAAGGTATGGTCATCGCAACCAAAACCTGGGTTCAGGAGTCGGTTATGCAAGGGGAAGGTATTAGCACCCCTCACGTCCATCGTACTCGATGGGATCCACGCTTGCTTGGTTTGTACGGATTACACTTCTATCTAAACTACAGGATGAGGTCTGAAAAGAAAAGAAAAGATGACTCGGTAAAGCATTGCACTTTATGCCTACGTATTCCCGTCTGGAATGAGAAATCAGATTCAACGTAGTTCGCCTAACTACGGGAAAGGAGGGTGAAGGTTGCTCGCTAGGATATCGCATCCTATGCCTACGTACTTCCACACTGCATGGAAGATCAGAGAAAACGTAGTTCGGGCTACGTACGACACAAGCTGTTCAAGTGTCTTTTATGAAAAATCTCACCTTAAACAAGGGTTTTCTTATTGCAAAAAGGTTGATGTTTGTTCAAATCTTTTGACGGAAGAAATGAATTAATCTCTGTTATAACCTTTATTAGTGTTTTTCTGCTGTTTTGAAGGAAGAAGAGATGACACTCTACAAATCCTAGGGTTAAAAGGGGATAAAAATCTACCCTAATGTTATCATGCATGGGTTAACTCCTAATGTCTATCATGCTCCTCTCTCGCGCAGAGAGAAATAGAGATCCTAAGGGAATAGACGGAAACAGAAACAACAGATATATACAATAAAGCAGTAAAATGCATGGATGCAACAATACAAGCGAGGCAAGGGAGTCCCACTCGACCTCGAACCTAGGAAACAATAGGCAAAAGTGAACAGGATTCACTTTCAACCCGGCAAGTTAAACAGCAAACAATACAATCCGGGAAATTCACACAATACATCAAAAATTAAACAACAAAAGCTAAACAGCAAAGCAATCTTCATCAGCATCAGCAACTATCTGCAGGTCAATATCAGCTATCCACAGGCTTCAAGCAAGCATCAGACTTTATCTCCAACCTCCCAATGGCTTTTCTTCAAGTCCTAACCTCCAAGCTGAGGAATCAATCACAGGAATAAATTGGGTGTTACGCAAGTAGTTGACCACCAAGGGTGGCAAACAAACTGCTATCAACACAAAGAAGATTTCTCTCAAGAGTTCTATCCCTTAGACATTAGCACCAAGCCTTCCAAAGGAAGGGGGTGAGTGTCTTAGAGAGACTCTGTATCACAGAGAAGAATGGAGGCAGTCAAGACCTTCCATGTTTGAAAATCAAGTTGGCTACTCTAGAGCTCTGCCTAACTCCTATGTCCTACAAACTTCAGCAGCCGCCAGCAAGAGATACTCCTCATCAGCTCTGGAAATTGGTATTCATTCTCTGATCTTCCACTAGGCTTCATCATCACAGGTCTCCAACTCCCCCCAAATCCCAAACAAACCCAATACCCCACACAGACTAAAAGATAACCCTAAAGAGGGCACACCACACAGTTAACCAATTATAATCAATATACTAATAGCAGTAGGGGAATCTTAGTATTTTCTAAGGGGATCTATCCTATACCCATAACCCCTATAGTCCATACCCCAAAAATCAAATGAAAATCTCCTAAAAGAATTAAACTATCTCACCTAAGTTGATTTAAAACCCTAATTTTGAACACTTAAATGCCACATAAGCAAACTACTAAAAATAAACTCCTAAAAATCCTAGTACAAAATCCAGAGAGTCTACACATTCATATTTGATGGCACAAAAAAGAATGGGATCAAAATCAATTAGAAAGTGCATGAACAAAAATTGACAAATTCATGTATGAAATGAAACACCTAAAATGGGCATTTATTTGGAAAATATGGGAAAAATATCAAATAAAAAATAAAATGCAATTTTTATTTTTTATAATTTTCTTGACTCTTTAAAGAAAATTATGCAAAAATAATTATCAAAAAATAATGTTTTTTCAATTTTATATGATTTTTAGAAAATGAATGAAAATGAAAAGAAATTAAAGAAAATGAAATATAAAGAAATAGAGGGAGGGGGTGTGAAAGGTAGAAGATCCAGTTCATTTGGTTGGGCCTGCGCGCTGGGGGGCGCAAAAAGCATGTGGGATAAGCCCACTAACCAAATCAGAAAAACAAAAAGGAATAAAAATGCGCTGGGGTGTATTAATCAAAGTTTTCACGTGTATTTTGACTTGGGCCTGGAATGAGGGGGTGTGGAAAAGAATCAGGCTAAGCCCAAGATAACTCACTAATCCAAAACGCCGCGTTTAGCTCTAGGATTTCCCTCCTTCTCTGAATTCAAATCTGAGCCACACGATTTGATTAAAAGGTCAATATATCCAATGGTACATGTTCATCTTCTTCCTTGGTTAGCTAGGGTTTCTGAAAATCCAGTTCATGCGCAAATCTTCTACTCCCTCTATCTCTCTTACCTGGCCATGAAACCTCACGATCCCAAGAGCAAAGATGCTCCCCTCTTCACCCTCTACAAGACTATGACTCTAGATTTTCTCAAACCTCAACCAATAAGGAAACCCGATAGAAGAAAGTTCTGGGCACACTTTAATTGCACTGATATGCATGATCACCATCCTTGTTGAAACTATGCTAGCATGATCTAGAGGCTATGGGAAAAATTCTAAACATGATAACTAGTATTAATACGCCCTAACATGTGAGTTCTTGATCGATGAACAGAAACTACCATGGAACCAACCTTCAAGAACAGCCCTTAAACTACTCATGAATCATCCCCTAATGGTCTCTATCACATATATCCTAACCACATGATCTAACACTGGATAAATAGTGGGATTCGAATGAAGTTGCATACCTTGCAAGTGATGATGGCAATGGTGGTTAGCCTTCAATTCAAGCCTTGATACTTGCCTCAAGTGATCTTCAATGGCTACTAGTGCTTCTGTTTGCAATGGTTCTTGCTCAAACCTCTTGAATCACTCTATCCACACCTTCATGCAAATTGGAGGGAAGCTTTGGATCACACGAGCCAGCCACTAATTCCTCTGGTTCTTGCTTGCCAATTGCTCTATGATGATGGTAGAAGATGATGATAACAAGAATTATGATGATTGATGAAGTCTTAATGGAGTTTGAAAGCAAAATGCAATATGGAGTTATGGAATCAAACTATGGTATGCAAGCACAATCAGTCACCAACCAGGGCATGGATCATCTCTAGGGAATATATAGGTGTCAATGGAAATGTGTGGAAGCTTTGAGAACCTTCCAAGAAGTTTCTAGAATGTATCATGCAATGAGAATTTGAATTCTCTACATTTAGTAAATCTCATGCAATCTCATGATAAACCATGCAATCCCACTTAATTTATCCTCACATGATATTATGATATGAGAACAAGGCCTTACAAACCCTTATGTAGCATTTCCTTACTTTTCCTTTTGGTGCCTTAAGATGCAAGAAACACATTTACAAAGGAAGTCCAATTTTTAAGCCTAAACTCAAAAATGTGGCTAAACCATTGTCTTTAGAATGATGTTGGGAATCAATTTGGTATATTGGATGACCCATATTGGATTTGTAGATCTCTCAAACCAATTTTTTATTTCAACTTTTTCAACTTATAAGCCATTTTCAAGTCATTTGCACCACTTTTAAAATTCCATGCTCTAAGCTTTTCCAAACTTTCACACCTTCTTTTCTAGCCTTAAAATCCCATTTTGAACAACTTTGATGTTGTGAAGTTTTTCATTTGAAGCTTCCTTGTATGAGTTTTAGGCATATGCTAAGAATGACCTGTAATCCTCAAATGACCAAAATACCCTTTGCTTGCCAAAACCATAAGTAGAGTTCCACAAATCATATGAAGGCATACCATACCATTCTAGAAAGCTAAGACAATAAGGAACAATTCTCATGTTGGCCATAAATCCATTTGAAGTACCCTTGAAAGTCAAAAGTTGCTCGGAAGACAGACAATTTTCACAGACAAATTTCAGTGCCCTCAGATGACTTGTAAATTGCAAGAGCCATAACTTGAGTTCTACAAATCATCTTTATGACTTCCACCACCCAAATTAAAGCTATGAAGATACTCTACAAGTTTCATGTGGACCAAGAATTCATATGAAGCTTTCATCTTGAGTTACACTGCTTTGAAGTTTGACCTAAATCAGGGGATTTTACACTGAAACCCTAATTTAGTAACTCCAATTCTCCTTGACTCCTCTTGATTTTTCTTTATCACAACATCATATCCATATCCACATAGCAAATAATGAATCCCACATTCCTCAAATGATCCTTGATGCCCCTCAAAACCCTTCTTTGACCCGGAATTGACCCAGTGTTGACCATAGTTGACTGGCTTCAACTGAGGCTCTTGCAATCATTCCAATGACTTGGTTCTCCTCAAAAATGATTCTCTAGACTCTTCATAACATCCATACACACCTCATACTCTTGGCTCATAACTCACATTTCCTCTGATGATCCCCAACTAGCCTCAAGATAGGAGAGAATTCACTGACCAACATGGCAGCTCTTCAAAGCTCAAATTCTCCTCTGATGACCTGAGTAGCCTTGACTATGAATGAAACCCTTGGATATACCTCTTGAGATAAGAATAGAACTTGATTCCCTGATTAAGATAGCTTGCTCATGCTATGCAATGCAGATGAATACACTATGCGCATGATGACAATGCAAATGACTATGCAATTGAAACATAAACCTAGGTTAGGAAGGCTGGGCAAATTTTGGGGTGCAACAATACCCCACATTTCCTATACAAACCCCCCGTCCCTTTTTTTTTCTTTTTTTGTGGATGGTGGTTTTTGTTGTTGGGCTGGGCCCAACGTTTTCTGCCTGCACTCCCCATTTCCTGCGCGCACCCCCCATGGCCTTTGTTTTTTTTCTTTGCTGAAATTTTGTATTGTGGGCTGGGCCCAGTGTTCTCTTTTACTGCAATTACACCTCAGTTTTCAGGCTGTACCCCCCTCCCCTTACAATTTTCAATTTCTCTTGTATTGGATGTGTGATTGTAATAATCGTAGTTTTATTTTTCTATTTTCTTTTAGGGATTATAGTTTATAGTTTTAGAATATTATGCATATTTTTTTACTATAGATTTAATACATAGTTTTCATTCTATTTTCTTATAGGATATTATAGAAATTTTAATATAGAATTGTTTTTAGAATGTTATAGATTTTATAATATAGAATTTTTATTCTTTAGAATATTATTAGAGTTAGATAGATTTTATATGCAATTTCCTTTTAATATTTCTTTAGAGTTTTATTCTAGTAGAAATTAATTGCCGTATTTTAGGAGTAGCATATTATTTTCACTTGTGATTGGATTTTCTCTCCTAGTTTCCCTCCTCATTTCTTTTCTATCTGATTCTACTGTCGATTTTATTGTTGGCTGGCCGTGTGGCATGATTCAATTGGAGAATGATTTTTCGATATCATTTCTCTATCTTGTCTTTGATACGGACATCAATACGCTACCTCTGAGAGTTTGATTTCTCGTATAAATCGAACCATGACGGTCTAAGCGTTACATTGTTCTTGATTCTAGCATCCTCATCAAGGATCCAGAGAGGAGAAGATTGGAATGGAGCTTGCGCACATGTCAGGAGCCAGCGGAGCTGCTTCGTTCAACATCATCTTTCTTATTCAAGTTTTCAGGCAACCGTCGAGTGTTGTGAGTTGTATCGTTAGATACGTAGGAAATGACAGTTGAGGAGTTTCTTCTCAATCGTCTAGGATGTCTAGTATGGTACCCTTTGGGTGACATGCGACGCATTCGTTCCTACGCCTTAGGTTCTTGCGTGTGTGTCCCGAGTTCCTTCCCGTTTAGGCGTAAGCCTGCTTCCTCTTTGTTCTCGCCCCCGTGCGATCGAAACCCTTTTCTCTCGCGTTCAGGCGATTAAGACCCCTTCTCTTGCCCCAGTGCAATCGAGACTCGTTTTCCCGTCGAACTACGTTTGCTCTGATCTCTCGTACCCGACGAGAGTACGTAGGCATAGGATGTGATATCCTAGCGAGCACACTAACAACTAATCCCTCTGTTCTCTCGCTGCCGTGCGATCGAGACTTTCCTGCTAACGACTGATGTTCCCTTTCTCTTGCCCGAGCGCAATCGAGACCAGACCGTAGTTCTAAGTCCCGTAGGTTCCCATACCTTTGAAACCCGACATACTACGTCCGTTCTATCGCAAACAGGTAACGCCTAAGTCTCCATCGAGCGAGCAGCATACACCTAACTGCTAGAATGCGTACGCTAGTATCGTCAATCCTTTCTCTCACCCCTGTGTGATCGAGAACACCCTGTCTAGCCGTGGTTAGCCCGAACTATGCAAGCTCTGATCTTTCACGCCGTGTGGAAGTACGTAGGCACGAGATGCGATATCTCGGCGAGCAAATTCCCCCGTAGTGTCCCGAACTACGTTGACTCTGACTTTCCCATTGCACGAGGGAATACGTAGGCATAGAATGCGATGCTCTATCGAGTCAATTTCTCTCCGTTTAGCTTTAGCAGCCGTAGATAGATTGTTTTTCACCCGTAGACAAACCAACAAGCGTGGATCCCATCGAGTACGATGGACGTGAGGGGTGCTAATACCTTCCCCTTGCGTAACCGACTCCCGAATCCAGACAATGGTTGCGATGACCTTGTCTTATACCTTTTGCGTCAGGTTTTTCCGATCGTTTCCTTTCCCGTTCTGAGGGATAAATAACGAAAGGTGGCGACTCTTCTGTCATTGCCGACACCTTATTTTCGCAGTAGCGACAGCTGGCGACTTCACTGGGGACTGCGATAGTTTCCTGGGGATCCAACGTCCCCTATGTGAGTCAATCTGAGGGATCCAACGTCCCAACGAGAGTCAATCCTAGCGCTTGTTTGCTTGTCTTCGGGTGTTTATTTTTGTGTGTTGTATGTTGTGTATTACTGTTGTATTTACATTTCCCGCACTATATTATTATCTGTTGCTACTGTGCTGTTGTGGGGGGGGGGGGAGATTTGATGAGTGTTAAGCCAGACCCAAGCTCGAGAGCTACATAGTATTAGAGCAGATTTGTGGTGAACCTGTATGTTAGGCATACACTAGTTCCCACGAAATCTGCACTCAGACGAGATTCTTTGAGATGATTTCCATTTCCAGCCCTGTGGGCCGTTGAAAGGATTTCAGATCTAGGGATTGTCGACTCTGGGAACCGATCATTTGTGATTCAGCTAAGTGAGGCCGCTTCAAGAGATGGTGATGCCACACCTTCTGGGTATCGTATCATTGTTCTTAAAAGTCTGTGACGCTGATGACTGCATAGGATGCCGAACCTGTGTCAGTTTAGGTCCATACCCATGAGTGGGATGGGTTTTTGCAGGAAACTTGACTTCCAGCCTACCCGGTATTTTGGTTTTCTCTCGTCAGAGCGAACTTATCCCGTCAGCAGCGCAGCAGTATTCAGAGCTTTGTGGGGGTTGGGGTCCCGTGTTTGTTGCATTTTTCATTGCATTTCATGTGCATCTCATGCTTGCATGTCCATCCTCGGCCGGAACAGAGAGCTTACCAGTCTTTTGTCCAACTCGCAGTTGACTTCCCGACATTCACATTGGACTTGAGTTAGTTTCTGGAAGGATCATGGACTCCGAAGAGCAAAATCAGTTTGTTACCAGGGCCGAGTTTGAATTGTTAAGAACCAGTTGAGTCAGTTCATGGAAGCCATAACAACTATGAATAGAGGAGAGAATAACATTCAAAGAACTCTGGTGAACAATGTCGCTCAGCCTGTGCAAACCCCTGTCAGAGGACCACCTTCCCTCGATGACACAGAGTATCAAGGTTTCACTTTCTCAACGCCAGATTCTCCAAGGATTGTTCCTTCTCCATGGATTGTCCCACATCCAAGAGCTGTTCCAAAGGTTAATGCTGAGAACCCTAGGGCTGTTGAGCATACGAGAAGACTTCAGCTGTTGGAAGATCAGGTGGCTGCCTTGATAAATAAGAATACTCTCAACTTGAATGTTACGAGCATGTGTTTGGTGCCAGGCCTTGTGATGCCTCCGAAGTTCAAGACGCCCAATTTTGAGAAATACAAGGGGGATAGTTGTCCGAAGCTACATTTGGTTATGTTCTGCAGAAGAATGACTTCGCATGTCACCAATGACGAGCTCATGATTCACTATTTCCAAGATAGTTTGATCGAAGCATCTTTGGATTGGTACATGCAGTTGAAGAGTGATAGTATTGAATCATGGTCAGATTTAGCAAATGCCTTCGTGAAGCATTACGACTACAACCTGGATATGACTCCTAGTCGCGTGCATTTGCAAGAATTATCTCGGGCGGAGAACGAATCCTTTAGAGGGTATGTGCAGAGATGGAGAGAATTGGCTGCTCGTGTTCAACCACCGCTTGTGGATAGAGAAATGGTTGACCTTTTCGTGGACACTCTGAAGGGCCGTTACTATGACGCATTGTTCAGTTGTGGAAATGCAAGCTTTGCGGACTTGATAAGAGTAGGAGAACGTGTTGAGAGCGGAATCAAGAGAGGAAAGATTCGAGACATTCCTTATACTGCAGTGTATGAAGATGAATTAGTTGTCAGTTCTCAAGAAGAATGGGAGAAGGAAAGTGATGTCCAAGAATCTCCCGTACCTCAGATTCAGTATCCAGACACTTCGAGTGCTCAGAGCCAGCAACCTGTTGGGTCTGTATGTCAGACATCTGTTACCTGCCAGAGTCAACAGTCGTATCATTGTCAGCCGCATCAGCACGCCCGACGAAGACCAAGGAAACCTGAAAGGCAGTTACCGCTGTCGTATAGTCAATTGTTGCCGGATTTGGTCAAAAGTGGGCTGATAGTGCCAAAAGATACTAATCCAATGATCCCGCCTTACCCTCTGGGTTTTGATGCCAACGCTCGCTGTGAGTACCATGTTGGGGCACAGGGGCATTTAACAGATGACTGTAAGGTGCTTCGAAGCCAAATTCAGACCTTGCCGAATTCTAACAGGATATCTGTCACGCCTCAGGGTGTCGACCTTCCTTTATCCAGCCAAGTGGGTGAGTCTGTCCAGGTTATGGGAGAGTTCACTGATAGCAGATGTTCAGAGGAGTATCAGGATGACTTCGACGAGTAATTCTGAAGAGGGCTGGCTCAGCAGCAAATCAAGTTCGAAAAGCCCGGTTCCCAGAAACTGGCAATCTGTGTTTTATCATGTCATTTCTTTGCATTTGTAGTTTCTTTTCTATTAAAGCGCAAATTGCATTTGTAAAACTTGTATTGTTTTCAATTGATATTGATAATGAAATGAGTATGCATGTTTTGATTTAATCCAGTCGTGTTCACTCAATTGTTACAGATGTCCAACGCTTGGTTAAGAGGAATCTAGGGAGGATGACGAAGTTTGAAAGACACACAAGCTTCCGATTGTATGCTTTTGAAAATAAAACCTGTTGATGATGTACAGACATTGTTTCAAATCCCTAAACACCAGAGTTATAAGGAAGATAATCCCTTGTCAACCCCTTTGAGCCTAGTAGTAAGAGTTTCTTTCGGAACACGAAAAACCCTCAATCTTAACCCGGGGCAAGGTAGGTGTTAGCTAATTTGACTGAGCGTCCAAATTGCAGAAAAGGGAGTGTCAGTTCGAGGATCAATCACACCTCTAGAGGTCATGCCTAAAAAACCACAGTGGTTAAGCGGCAGGAGTGAAACAGTCACATTATTCCCCAAAAAGTCAGACAACCAGTGTCACACGACTTGTTCAAAAAAAAAAGAGAGAAAAAAGAATCAAAAGCCCGCTAAGTCAAAATAGACGACTTAGGCAAAAATGAGGGCATCCCGCTGGACTTAACAGGCAAAAGAAACTCAAAAGAGTCAGTCCAGGCAAAAATTAGGGAAAGCGAAAAACTGGAAAAAAATGAAAAGGATTACAAGAGAAAAATCCTCAAATGAAATACGAGTCGTGTGACCCCGAGTGTCAAAGACGAAAAGTGAGTGGTTGTCACTCCAAAACTCGTAGTTTCTCGAACTATCACTCATATCTTTCAACCTCTAAGAAGGGAGCGCTAAGGTCGAATTAGCTAAACGTAGGATTGGAGAACATCACGGAGAACGGGTGGGTGAAAATAAAGTTTGAGTCTTTATCCTTTCCTTCAAAACCGTGAACCTGACCACGTTACAACCTGAAAAAGTCCTAATTGAAGCAGGTTTGTTTTGAAGGCATACATCGGTAAAAGATCGTGTCGAAACTGACTCCTAAAAGGGTTCTTCTTACCATGTTGGTACTGATACTGATATTCTGATAGATGGTTTGTTCATTACATGCCATAAACTTTTTTCCTTTCCCAGTGAACAGATTGGATGTCAAAACTGTCATATGCATTGCATCAAT
Source organism: Lathyrus sativus (assembly GCA_963859935.3). Taxonomy (NCBI): domain Eukaryota; kingdom Viridiplantae; phylum Streptophyta; class Magnoliopsida; order Fabales; family Fabaceae; genus Lathyrus; species Lathyrus sativus. The sequence continues at coordinate 501,149,299 of OZ012737.1, forward strand.
ATATCTTTTATGCAGAACAACTTGTTTTACTTGCAAGTAAGCGCTTGACAGCAGGAAAGTTTCCTACAGTGGAAAGTCTGATCATGATAGAATGCAGAACGCCTGAATCCTCCGTGAACCGGGGCAAGCTATATCAAGTAATCCCTAGTGATGTCGGCCATCCGAAGTCAGTTATTCTGAAGCAGTCTGGTCGAGATTTGATGAATCTCTCGAGGACAACTAGTGTATCTCCCCGCATATCAGCCAATCAGGGGCAAAGTCGTTGCAGACAGGGGCAGGCCACTCTAAGAAAAGCGCAGAAGTTGTTTCTTGCCCGAGGGGCATTTGACCCGAAGCATCTCTCCGAGGTTCAGAGTGCTGAGACAGTGTATATCAGACCATCGGGGTACAGATTTTTAGATTTCCATTCAAGGAGTGTCCCCACAGAGATCCCACCAACTGGGTCATATCAGAAGTGAAGGAATTATTCCTCTCCGTGTCATCAAAGCTACTCAGAGCTACTCGAGCAGGTTCAACCAATCTTCAAGTGTGAGACGAATGTCGGGAAGTCGTGCTATTATCCCTTGACCCTTCAACCAGGAACCGTGAATTCAGACGGGATGTTTTCCAGTGTCAGTTGTGCCTGACCCGTCATGGATAGCTTAAAGTCCAATCCTTATTGGCAATTTTCAGGAAGCCCAATCCTTATTGGCGCGCCATTCCTAAAAGCCCGATCCATATTGGCAATCACTGTGAAGCCCAATCCGTGTTGGCGTATCAGTTTCAAAATCCAATTTTCATTGGTATGCAGGAAGACTCCGTCTGTTTTCCCCCAGCAAAAGTCCAATTTTCATTGGCACGTGTAGGCTATCCCCAGGGAAGTCCGATCATGCTTAGCTCATTTGGTTATCCCCGGCGGAGTCGGTTCACCTTTCCAGTATTTATTTTGCTGGAATAATTCTGCGATACCCAGTTATCCCCAGCGGAGTTGGCTTTGTCTTCAGCATTTATTTTGCTGAAGCGGTTCCGTATCCAGTTTCTCCATCAGCAGAGTTGGCTTCACCTTTCCAGCATTTATTTTGCTGGAATGGTCCTTCTGTGTACAACTTTTCTCCAGCAGCCCGAGCCTGCATTTGCATCTTGCATATATCATCATATTTGCATCATAGTTGCATTTCATCGTCGAATGTGTAGCATTTCCATCCTATAGGGAGCATTACACCATAGAAAAATTCAAACATACGCATGTGCATACGAAGCATAAGCCAATTTTTCTATCAGCATTACGTGGCAACATGAATCACTCTGCAATCAGTTCAGGGGCATTTATCCAGCAGATTTGTTCAGATAGCTCTGTGGTTTATTTGATTCTCAGATCATACGACGGTTATTGCTTGTCTATCGATCATCTGATGAAGACAGGCTGTTCTTCCCATCAATTCCTATTGATGATGTATTTTCCTCAGCAGGAATTTTCTCCGTCTATCTTTAGACGTCATGAGTTCGAATATGGGTTTCTCCGTCTATCTTTAGACGTTGTGAGTTTGAGCAAGATATTTTCTCCGTCTATCATTAGACGTCGTGAGTTTGAGCAATATATTTTCTCCGTCTATCATTAGATGTCGTGAGTTTGAGCAATATATTTTCTCCGTCTATCATTAGACGTCGTGAGTTTGAGCATAGTTTTCTCCGTCTATCTTTAGACGTTGAGAGGTTTCAAGGCGATCTTTCAGATATTGGCTTTCTTTCGGTTTATCGGATGAGATGACATTTCAAGAAGTGTTTTTCTGACCGTCGATCCTTATTGACGTCGAGGCTCTTTGAAGAATGTTTGGTTTTCCTAGTTGTTGATCCTGATTGACGACAAGGCTATTGGAAGGTGGTTTTCTTCCTGTCAATCCTTATTGATGAGGTGTCCCCTTCGAGGATATTGTTCTTTCCATCAACTCCTATAGACGAAAGGATTCTGAAATTTGATGGGTAGTGTTGAAGTTTATATGGTTTTCCTTCCGCTAGTTCTCACTGACGATGTGGCTCTTCGGACAAGGTTTTCCTCTCGTCTATCATTAGACGATGCAAGATTTGAATATGACTTTCCTCTCGTCTATCATTAGACGATGCAAGATTTGAATAGAATTTTCCTCTCGTCTATCATTAGACGATATGAGATCAAGATTGTTTTTCTTCCTGTCTATCATTAGACGACATGAGAGGATCAAGTGCATGTTGATCCAACCTTCGGGTTTGTTACCTGTGGCGTAACGCAGATAACCGGTGCTAAAGTTGGTTTCTTTGTCAGATGATTGATCAGTCTGTTGCCGTGACAACTGGATTCAGTTTTCTGGATATGTTGTTCCCCAAGCCGTTTGTGCAGTTTATTTCTGCATGTTGGCAAATTTCTGGGTTTCTTTTGTATTCAACCGTCTTCTACCTTTGAATGTTTGAAAGTCGTTCGCTTCTCAACCCTTCAGGTCCAAGCCGTTTGAATAGGGGCAGCTGTTGCACCCTAAAATTTGACCAACCAATTATCGCATTTGGCTTATGTTTCGACCCATTTTGCATTCTGCATTTACATACCGCATACATTGCATTTTTGCAGTCAGATTGATTTTATCGGGATTACAGCCTCTCCTGACGCTTCAGGCATTTCAGGCCAGTTCGAATAAGCTGTTTTGAGAATTTGTGCCCGTCCCAGTGTTTTCAGCTCTCGCTGTTATTTTTGAGGACATTTCGGTGTCCGGTTTTTACCGCTTATTTCGCTGTGTCCGCGCATCCTTTTTTAATCAGGTTTAATTGACCTTCCTTGCATTTTTAGTTTTTTTTCCTCTTAATTTCTAGATTTTTAAAGAGATTTTAATTGTTTTTTCTAGATTTGAAATTGATTTAAATAGTTCTATTTTTTCTTTAGATTATAATACAGGTATTAATAGATTTTTAAATGGTTTTTTAATAGGATAACTCTTTTTCTAGAATTTTAAATAATTTTAGAATGTTAAATAGATTTAAATAGGTAATAGATTTTTCTATTGGTGTTAGAAATTAATATAGTCATTAGTTTTATTAGAGTTTAAGAAGATAATTTTCTTTTTAGGATTAGTTAGACATTAATTAGGATATTAATCATTTTTTTTAATTAGGATATTAATCATTTTCTTTTAATTAGATATTAATTAGCATTTTAAGAAGTTTAGCTAGATTAATTAGCTTTAATTAGGTCTAGAAAGTCTTAATGTTTGTTTAGTATCAATGGAGTTTTTAATGATCATTAGAATCTTAAGTGTATTATTAATTGAGTCTTAATGTATTAATCAGATTTTAATTCAGAGCATTAATCCAAATTCGGTGGGCCAAGTGGCAGCTTTGGGGGCCCAGTCCACACGCCACATGTCACTATAAGAAAGGTGCCACGCTTCACTCTCTCTCTCCGCCAACACATCACGCTGCATGCCTCACACGCAGGACACCTCACTGCCACATGGCCACACCTCGCTCCCCTCTCCCATGCAAACCCACATGTGTCCTCCCCTTCATCCCTTCCACCGGCCAGCATGCAAACCGCCGGAGGTGGTCACCGGAGAAATCAATCCGGCCAAGACTCCCCATAACAATCACCGAAATCCACTGTAACGGTCGCCGGAACTCATAACGGTCGCCGGAAAATTCATCATCCAAGAATCTTCACCGTTTCTTCATCCAATTCTCGCCGGAAACTGCATTTCATCCACCGGAAAATTCAAACAACTCAACTGGATTCAAGCAATGTTCATCAGAAACTCAAGAACACCACCGTGTTCATCACCAGATCTCCAGAAATCCTCCAGAACATCCATCGTGTTCTTCGTCCACGATTCATCACTGTTCTTCATCAATCCTTCATCTTTTCCCCAGATTTCTCATGAACTGCATCGGTCTTCATCTTCATTTCGTCCAAGTTTCTCCCAGAAACCACAATGGATCTCCCTCTGTGTTCATTTGTTCATCAAGAACCTCAATTTTTTCCAAAAAATCTGCATCCTCCGTTTTTGTCCAAGAACGGCTAAAAACTTCATCGTCTCCACATGATTCTATCTGGAAAGAGTCATATCTTCATCGCTATCATCATGATTTCGCCAACAACCTTCAACGCACGAACCAAGTCTCCAGATCTACCTTCATCGCTGTTCATCGCAACAACATCCAAGGATAATCAACACTCAACGTATCTGTCTTCATCAGTTCGTCATCTGTTTCCAGATCCACCAAATCTTCAAGAACTTCATTCAAATCTTCCATAACTCTTCCCGGCAAGGATCTTCGCTCAACGAGTTTGCTTGTTCGTTATCTGACTTCATTTTTTAACAAGAAAGGGAAGAGAGCGTGAGGATTAAGGGAGGAAAGTTTGAGAGCTGGAGAATTGGATTTTGGAGTTTTAATTTGAGATTTGAGGAACGGAGACGGTGAGGGTGAGACGAAACCAGGCGGCGGCGAGATTTGGAGGAGAGATACCCTAGGGTTTTCTGAGGGAATTGGAAGTGAGGAAGATGGAGAAGGTCGTGGACCAGTGTGGGCTTCACTCACCTTGGGCCCAATCAGGTTTTTCTAGATCATACCCCACATTTCCTATACGAACCCCCCGTCCCTTTTTTTTCTTTTTTTGTGGATGGTGGTTTTTGTTGTTGGGCTGGGCCCAACATTTTCTACCTGCACTCCCTATTTCCTGCGCGCACCCCCCATGGCCTTTGTTTTTTTTCTTTGCTGAAATTTTGTATTGTGGGCTGAGCCCAGTGTTCTCTTTTACTGCAATTACACCCCAGTTTTCAGGCTGTACCCCCCTCCCCTTACAATTTTCAATTTCTCTTGTATTGGATGTGTGATTGTAATAATCGTAGTTTTATTTTTCTATTTTCTTTTAGGGATTATAGTTTATAGTTTTAGAATATTATGCATATTTTTTTACTATAGATTTAATATAGAATTTTCATTCTATTTTCTTATAGGATATTATAGAAATTTTAATATAGAATTGTTTTTAGAATGTTATAGATTTTATAATATAGAATTTTCATTCTTTAGGATATTATTAGAGTTAGATAGATTTTATATGCAATTTCCTTTTAATATTTCTTTAGAGTTTTATTCTATTAGAAATTAATTGCCGTATTTTAGGAGTAGCATATTATTTTCACTTGTGATTGGATTTTCTCTCCTAGTTTCCCTCCTCATTTCTTTTCTATCCGATTCTACTGTCGATTTTATTGTTGGCTGGCCGTGTTGCATGATTCAATTGGAGAATGATTTTTCGATATCATTTCTCTATCTTGTCTTTGATACGGACATCAATACGCTACCTCTGAGAGTTTGATTTCTCGTATAAGTCGAACCATGACGGTCTAAGCGTTACATTGTTCCTAATTCGAGCGTCCTCATCAAGGATCCAGAGAGGAGAAGATTGGAATGGAGCTTGCGCACATGTCAGGAGCCAGCGGAGCTGCTTCGTTCAACATCATCTTTCTTATTCAAGTTTTCAGGCAACTGTCGAGTGTTGTGAGTTGTATCGTTAGATACGTAGGAAATGACAGTTGAGGAGTTTCTTTTCAATCGTCTAGGATGTCTAGTATGGTACCCTTTGGGTGACATGCGACGCATTCGTTCCTACGCCTTAGGTTCTTGCGTGTGTGTCCCGAGTTCCTTCCCGTTTAGGCGTAAGCCTGCTTCCTCTTTGTTCTCGCCCCGTGCGATCGAAACCATTTTCTCTCGCGTTCAGGCGATTGAGACCCCTTCTCTTGCCCCTGTGCAATCGAGACTCGTTTTCCCGTCGAACTACGTTTGCTCTGATCTCTCGTACCCGACGAGAGTACGTAAGCATAGGATGCGATATCCTAGCGAGCACACTAACAACTAATCCCTCTGTTCTCTCGCTGCCGTGCGATCGAGACTTTCCCGCTAACGACTGATGTTCCCTTTCTCTTTCCCGAGCGCAATCGAGACCAGACCGTAGTTCTAAGTCCCGTAGGTTCCCGTACCTTTGAAACCCGACATACTACGTCCGTTCTATCGCAAACAGGTAACGCCTAAGTCTCCGTCGAGCGAGCAGCATACACCTAACTGCTAGAATGTGTACGCTAGTATCGTCAAGCCTTTCTCTCACCCCTGTGTGATCGAGAACACCCTGTCTAGCCGTGGTTAGCCCGAACTACGCAAGCTCTGATCTTTAACGCCGTGTGGAAGTACGTAGGCACGAGATGCGATATCTCGGCGAGCAAATTCCCCCGTAGTGTCCCGAACTACGTTGACTATGACTTTCCCATTACACGAGGGAATACGTAGGCATAGAGTGTGATGCTCTATCGAGTCAATTTCTCTCCGTTTAGCTTTAGCAGTCGTAGATAGATTGTTTTTCACCCGTAGACAAACCAACAAGCGTGGATCCCATCGAGTACGATGGACGTGAAGGGTGCTAATACCTTCCCCTTGCGTAACCGACTCCCGAATCCAGACAATGGTTGCGATGACCTTGTCTTATACCTTTTGCGTCAGGTTTTTCTGATCGTTTCCTTTCCTGTTCTGAGGGATAAATAACGAAAGGTGGCGACTCTTCTGTCATTGCCGGCACCTTATTTTCGCAGTAGCGACAACTGGGACTATCAAGAATCCCACAATATAACAGAATAAGACACTCCAAACGAGTAGAACATGGAACAAGAACATCATAGGGTTCTTATTCCTTGATCTTGAAGGACGTACGATACATAGTAGTGAACAAATTGATCCTTCAAATTCAGGATATATTGATTTATATTATGCATGTGATAGAGATGATATTAAATCTACAACAAGACATGTCTTCACTTTTACAAGTGGACATATTTACTGAAAACCGTCAATTCAATCCATGATGGCTAAGTCTACAACTGAATTAAAGTAAATGGAGATAGTTAAGGTTGACAGCAGGGCCTTAGAAGATTAGTTAGGAAATTTGATGTCTAGTAAAGATGGAGTTCAATTGTATTGTGATAGTTATAGTGACATTAATTTTCAAAATAATAATGTATACCACACAAGAATCAAGAATATTGATGTGATATTTCACAAAATTATAGAGTTATTTACATCTTATTTAAAATATTAATACTTCAGATACTACAACTCATATGTTGACAACGTCAGTCACTAGTGATAAATTCAAGCATTGGTTGAACTTATTACATGCTTTTCAATGTTAAGCAAATATTGTACCTCCTAATTGTCATTATGTGAATGTAGAAAATTTTCATGAGTTAAATATTTCCAAAGGTATAGATAGTTAATTAATGCTCATAGACGCACAATATCAGAAAAATTCAAGGATATTCTTGTAATCTAAAATTTAGTATTATAGAACTATTTGTAATACTCAAAAATTCAAATTCACTTAAATAATAATACAAAATTATATTTGTTATGTATCACGGATGTAGGTACACTTTATCTAACTATGTAACTAAACAATGGTATTCATTGTTTGTAGTTTAAGTATCTAATTTTTTACTAATTGTTTTCACATAAGTAAACTCCATCTGATTGTAATAATAAAAGATAGATTTGAAAATGAAGCAATGCAACTAAAATATAGTTTAAAATTTTATATGATAATTAACTCGTTAAACTTAGTTCATGAATTAAATTTAAATAAAAATTAAAGGGTTAAAACCTCTTTTTCCCCTGCCATTTGGATCATTTTCAAAAAAAACCCTATAAAAAAATTTTGGATTCCCCCTAACCTTTCAAGATTCCTCTCTATTCCCCCCTCAATAAACCCAGTCCTCTAAAAAACTGATGTGTCATTTACATGTATGTCATTTTCATTTTAAATTATTTCCACGTGAGTAAATCAGTAAGAATACTTACCAAATTACCCTCAATGCATCTTCTGACCTAACAAGTAAAATTGAGAAAGGGAAATCAGAATCCCTAAATCTATTCTCCTTCATTCTTCTCATCTTATCCTTGTTTCCTCTCATCTTCTCCTTCATTCTTCTTTGTTTTCAAAGTTAAACCACCATCTTTATTCCTCCATCGAGAATGAAAAGTTCATACAGTTCCAAGTCAAGAATGTCTTCAAATGGAATAAATCCTTCGTGTCTCCATAGTATTGCTATGAAGATGTTTGTTTCCAAGTCAAATATAAACCCAGGGATAAAATACTAGAATTGCAAGTATTAGGGAAAAGAAGAAGAATGTAAAGTATTCCACTGGGATGATGAAAATTTTGGTCAAAGAGCAAGAGAAACAAGTCAAAATGATGGGAAATGATACACCTGTTCAGGAATTCCAGAAAGGAATTCGGGAAAGAGGTTGGGAAATAGATTGGGTTTCATCTGGGTTCAAAAAAGTCAGAAGAGATGAAGAAAAATGTTGAGAGCATAAGGAAGAAGATGAAAATTGTAATAGTAGTAGTAATTTGTTCTTGGGTTTTATTTCTGATACTTTTTGGAGCATGTAATAGAATATGATGTAACAACTTTGATGTGCAACAATGTTGAAGTTTAATGTAATTTATTTTGAATGAATGAAGATGAAGTGTTTCTGGTTTAAAAATTGGACATTAATGGTTTATCTAGTCTATTTGGTTTATTTTATTGCAATAACTTTGTGACATAGTTTGGAAAAAACTTTTGCTGCAGTGACTTGATTTATTTTATTGCAATAACTTTGTGACATATTTTGGACATAACTTTTGTTGCAACTATTTGGTTTACTTTGTTGCAGTAAACACACTAAATTGATGACACTGATACATGAAAATAAACACACTTTCATTATAACATAACATAACATAAATTTCGTTCCATGTTGATCTAAATTGATCACATATTGTGCATTAAAGTATGATCCAAAATGAGCACATTTTGTGCATATCAAAAGGTTCCAAAATAAGCATATAATGTGCATAAAAGAGATGTTATTAAATTACAATTTAATAATAAAAATTATGAATTGTTTCATAATAATCACTACTAAGTCAGTTGCCTTCAAATTTCATCCAATGTCTTCATTTCCTTTACACAGGTACCAACTTTGGGGTCTTCATTTTCTTCATCAATTAGAAATGGTGCACTTGAAGTTGATCTAGGCCTAACATTGTTTTTAGACCTCCAAATAGTTTTCAACCTATCACTACTCCTCTTAGGTGCTTGAGGTTGCATCTTTTGAGCTTGTTTGTTCTTCTCATCCTATTTCTTCTGCTCATGTTCTTTCTTCTTATGTGCATGTTTCTTATTCTTAGTTGGTTTTTTCTTCACCTTTTTTTGAATGCTAGAGTTGGGAATAACTTGTTCACCAATAGGTGTAAGATTACACACCTAAAATTATAGATCTTGGGATGGATGATTTTAAATTATACTATCATCTCCTTAATCAATGCATCTATATATGGATCGTATTTAGTAGTTGATGGCACCCTTTCAACATCATTTGATGACACCTCTTCGGCAGCAGTTTATGAGGCTTTGGTCCTTGATATTTTCCTCTTCACACATTCAAAATGACACAAAAAATCATAAACAATACTAACCAATCAATAATAATATTGAACAATCAATAACAATACTAAAGAATCAATAATAAGTACCTTTCTTTTTAATGCATTGGGATTTTGGTCAATGCTCTTGCACGTCTTTGAGTTGTGGCCAAAATTTTCACATTTGGTACATCTATAAGCTACATCAGGCCTCCTCATACTTGACCCTATCTCATCATGCTCTCTAAACCTTAATTTTTTTAGGCCTACCTAGACCTCTCTTATATTGTGGTGGTAACATATCTTCAACATCAACTTCTGGCCACATTTCCATACCATTGATTGGACTTATATTATTCTCATAACACAATTTATAAGCCTCCCTCATATAACATGAATCAACATATTATTCTGGGTTCAAATTCTAATATTTCATAACATATACAACATATTTACAAGGTATCCCTACTAGGTCCCAAAAGCAACATGTACAAGTTTTTTTCAAGATCCACAACAAACTGAAGTCCATTATATGGATGATAAACTTTCCACATGTCACTCATACTCCATGTTAGCATACACTGACCGCTCATCAGAATTTCTTTATCAAGTATTTTCATAGGAATGGGCATTACCTTATGTTTCCATTTGTCAAGCTTAACTAAACTGCTAGCAACCATATTCATTAGATAATTCCTAATTCACTTACACATTATGATTATTGGTTTACCCCTAGCTTGTAATATGGTACTATTAAATTACTCACTCAAGTTGTTCATCAAGACATCACATTTTGGGTAAAAGCTAAAAGAATTGTAAGATTGTACCTTTTGTTGATTTGAGATTAAACCATACTTTCTTTTTGCACCAATGTTAGATGTCAAACTTTGCTTATTTGCTATATCAAATGTTGGCATCTTTCATTCTTTTTTGTAGGTAAAGTGATTAGAATCACTCTTGTTTTTATGATATGCTTCATTGTGTGAAAATGCCTTGGTTGCTTTGATTTGTGTGTTATTGTGCAGGAATTAGGCACAAAACAAGTGAATAGTAAGATACAAGAAATTGGGCAAGGAAACCAAGACAGCAGAAAAACATCACAAAACATGCCATGCGAAGCTCCTAGTGAAGCTTTCAAGAAAACTTCACAAAGTTCGCTAGGCGAACTATGTAGCGAAGAACTCGCTAGGTGAAGAAGCGACGAAGCACTAACGAACACTCCCAGACTTTGGACAGAGGCGAAAAGGGCCATAAACTCGTTAGGCAAAGTTCACAGTGAAGGCTTCGCTAGGCGAAGGATTACTCGCCTAGCGAACTTTTGGAAAAGTCTCAGGGGCATTTTACCTATTCAGAGGCACCTTAGGTGCCTAATTTGATGTTCACTAGGCGAAGGATCTGTTCGCTAGGCGAACATGACAGATCCTGAATGTACTATATAAGTATTTTTTATTGCTTTTTAGGTCATAATCCAAAAATAATGTAACATTTTTTACATCAGAACTTATCTCTCTTTATTTCAAGTTTATTTTAGAGAGAGAAACACAAAACCCTAAGAGGGAGGAGGTAAGATCTTTGATCTCTTGTTGGGGCTTGGATGTAATCTTTTGATACCTTATGTATTTCATCTAATATATGTTTGTGAACTAGTTTTGATTCTCTATTGATTGATTATCTTTGATTGCTTGTATGTGGGTCTTTACAAAACCTTTTCGCGTCTTTGATCTAAGATTTTCATCTATCAATGAACAAATTTTTGACATGGTTTTGTAAGTTGATATTCATTGTGTCTTCATTTGTGTTGTGTTGATTAAGTAGCATGGGTAGCATGAGTGGGATCAATACGATATTATGCAGGTGCGTGATTATAGTGATGAAAAACGATGTTCACATACATTTGGAAAATTAGATGAATACATGTAAAAAGGGTTAAGTGTATGTATGTATTATGATCATTGTATTTTATTCAAAATAATCATTTATCCGATATGGGTGTCATCTTTGTTTACCTGTTTATCTTTGATTTGAATCGTGATAGACATATACTCTTCAAATCTGGATCTAGGATGATTACCTGTTAGGTCCTAAACGCTAGACATAGGTTTAGGCTTAGCATTTGCGTGAATATCAGTTCTTAATGCTCTGTGTTGTGTTTTTGTTGGATGAGAGATCACCAATGAGACAACACGGTTGTTCTCTCGATGTTGCGTTAGAGATAGCCTCTGTCGTGGGTAATACATAAGGGTATTAGACGAATGATTGTGTTGTGTTTAATTTTATCAGAAGAATGCATATGTTATCAATTGATGAGATCTAATCCCAACAAGGCTCCGTTTATATTTTAGTTTTAATTTATATTTTCAGTTTTTTTAATGGTTCCTTGAACCTTTTAAAAAAAAACTTTTGAACAATAGGCTTAGAAATATGGAAACCGTTGAACGGCGTTCGTATCGCATCGATCCATGTGGAGACGAAAAAACTGGGTACTTAATATTTTTTGCTTGCTGCTTTACCGCATCAACAAAATAGCACCGTTGTCGGGGATTTGTGTTGAGATATTGAAGTGCATTGCAACAGTTTTATATTTTTAAGCTTTGTATAATTGTTTGTTTTGTATATATTTATTTCATTTATATTTTCTCTAGTATGTTCAGGGTTGATGAGAACTCCTTCTAGAGTGGTTGCTGTTCGTATAAAAGCAATCGACGAAGATTCGATCGAGTTTGGATGGCAATGATAGTATGGAACAAGTGAATGTTGTCAAGGTACATGGTATCCTTTGTTTAGAATTTTAGAATGCTTAAGAACATAAGTCTTTGTGCAAATGAAATTTGTTCTTTTGGCAACTTGTTTGAAAGATTGTGTCACTTAGGACCAAAAACCACAATTTGTGAGAAAGCTTCCATTGTTTACTAAATGCTGGATTTCTGATAAACTTTGTTGATTCGTGTGATTCATGTTTTATCTTGTTATCATTGTGAATTTGGGGAAGCATTAGAAATGATCAAGGCACTTGTTTATATTTAGCACAACTATGTCCAAATGCAACTTACCCGTGAGTAGAGAGAATTCGTTAACCCTTTTGAGCCTAAACAATGTGAATCTCATTCGGAATTTTGTGAGATTCTAAAATTTTTCTTGAACCCTTGAATTTGTTTTAATTGTCCTCTTTGCCATAAAAATCCAAGAGCATTCACTTGAGGGTTGAGTAAAAGTTAAGTTGAGGAGAATGAAAAAGAAAGATGGTAGGTTGCTATAACTTTTGAAAAATTCAAGCAAGCATTGAAAAAAATTGTTATGTGAAAATGAATATAAAAAAAATGAATGTAAAAAAAAAGAGAAAAAGAATGTTTGCTTGGAAAATAAAAATAGTGAAAGAATAAGTTGTGAAATAAAGTTGGGAAGGTTTGTAATCAAAAAAACAAATGGAATGAAGTTGAGGTGTGTAAATAACGTGTACGGTGAATGTCTCTTTTGCATCGGCAATTTCGTTTCAATGGCCTTAAAAATGTCCCTTGTTTGTAAACCCGACCAAGCTACAACCCTAAAAACCTTAATGATCTTCTTGCTTTCATACTTTCATTTTTTATTGTTAGATATTGTATGAATTGGATTGATATTGGCATTGTTTGTTAGGTGAGTGAAATTGTCCCCGCGGTTGCAAACGTGTAATTTCTTCAATCCTTATTCGAAGAGAAGAGATAGAGTGATTCATTCACAAAAAACATATTTGTTGATTGATGCATGGTTTTATATTTGTTTTAAGAATTTAGTTCTTTTGCATTGTTTGATTCTCAACATTTGAAATCATTGCTTGTTTGCATTCTTTGTGTTTGAGTCATTTTATCCATTCTTGGTTGAATATTAATCTTGAGTAAATCCTCTTGTTTGAAATGAGAGGTATACTTTGCTTGAGGACAAACAAAAATCTAGTTGGGGAGAGTTGTTAGATGCCAAACTTTGCTTATTTGCTATATCAAATGTTGGCATCTTTCATTCGTTTTTGTAGGTAAAGTGATTAGAATCACTCTTGTTTTTTATGATATGCTTCATTGTGTGAAAATGCCTTTGTTGCTTTGATTTGTGTGTTATTGTGCAGGAATTAGGCACAAAACAAGTGAATAGTAAGACACAAGAAATTGGGCAAGGAAACCAAGACAGTAGAAAAACATCACAAAACATGCCATGCGAAGCTCCTAGCGAAGCTTTCAAGAAAACTTCACAAAGTTCGCTAGGCGAACTATGTAGCGAAGAACTCGCTAGGTGAAGAAGCGGCGAAGCACTAACGAACACTCCCAAACTTTGGACAGAGGCGAAAAGGGCCATAAAATCGTTAGGCAAAGTTCACAGTGAAGGCTTCGCTAGGCGAAGGATTACTCGCCTAGCGAACTTTTGGAAAAGTCTCAGGGGCGGTTTACCTGTTCAGAGGCACCTCAGATGCCTAATTTGATGTTCGTTAGGCGAATATGATAGATCCTGAATGTACTATATAAGTATTTTTATTTCTTTTTAGGTCATAATACAAAAATAATATAACATTTTTTACATCAGAACTTATCTCTCTTCATTTCATGTTTATTTTAGAGAGAGAAACACAAAACCCTAAGAGGGAGGAGGTAAGATCTTTGATCTCTTGTTGGGGTTTGGACTAATATTTTGATACCTTATGTATTTCATCTAATATATGTTTGTGAACTAGTTTTGATTCTCTATTGATTGATTATCTTTGATTGCTTGTATGTGGGTCTTTTAAAAACTTTTTCACATCTTTGATCTAAGATTTTCATCTATCAATGAACAAACTTTTGACATGGTTTTATAAGTTGATATTCATTGTGTCTTCATTTGTGTTATGTTGATTAAGTAGCATGGGTAGCATGAGTAGAATCAATACGATATTGTGCGGGTGCGTGATAATAGTGATGAAAAAAGATGTTCACATACATTTGGCAAATTAGATGAATTCATGTAAAAAGGGTTAAGCGTATGTACGTATTTTGATCATTGTATTTTATTCAAAACAATCGTTTATCCGATATGGGTGTCATCTTTGTTTACCTGTTTATCTTTGATTTGAACCGTGATAGACATATACTCTTCAAATCTGGATCTAGGATGATTACCTGTTAGGTCCTAAACACTAGACATAGGTTTAGGCTTAGCATTTGCGTGAGTATCAGTTCTTAATGCTCTGTGTTGTATTTGAGAGATCACTAATGAGACAACACGGTTTTTCTCTTGACGTTGCGTTAGAGATAAGCTCTGTCGTGGGTGATACGTAAGAGTATTAGACGAATGATTGCGTTGTGTTTAATTTGATCAGAAGAATGCATATGTTTTCAACTGATGAGATCCAATCCCAACAAGGCTCCGTTTATATTTCTGTTTTAATTTACATTTTCTGTTTTTATTCATGGTTCCTTGAACCTTTTAAAACAAAACTTTTGAGCAATAGGCTTAGAAATATGGAAACCGTTGAACGGCGTTCGTATCGTATCGATCCCTGTGGAGACGACAAAACTAGGTACTTAATATTTTTTTCTTGCTGCTTTACTGCACCCACAACCAATATCTTCAATAAGTAATTGTAAAAATCATTTCCAACTATGCCTTATTTCAGTCTCCACTACATTAAAAGCCAAAGGGTAGTACTGGTCATTTGGATCCTTAGCAACAGCCACCGATAATTGCCCACCATATTGTGTTTTTTAGGTGACACTCATCTACTCCAATGAAAGGTCTGCATCCTTTAGTAAAACCTTTCTTACAACCTTCAAAGCAAAATAGATTTTCCCATATCTTGGTGGAAAAGTTGGTAATCATCTCTCAGTGTTAATTTTCAAAGTATTTCCATGGAACTGCTTCTTTAACTCATCTGCATATCTCCACAACATGGTATACTGTTTTTTTGCATCTCCCCCAATGATTTCATTTGCAATATACCTAACTCTATGTGCCTTCTCATTGGTTATACCAACTGAGTACTTCATCCTTAGCTCTGACATTATTTTAGACACTTTAACCTTACCATTGACTTCCTTTTTTCCACAACTAACTTGGACATCCACTTGGCGTTAGTAAATTTGTTATTTAATACCCTAGAACATGTGTATGTCTTCATTCATGTCTTTATTTTATAGGTGCGCCTATCACCCACTTTACTACACAATTCTAGAAACCCACATTTACCCCTACACTCCACCTTAACCCTATAACTTTCATTTTTCACAAATTTTATCTCTCTTCCATTTAAAACAGACCACTCCCTAATTGCATCTTTGAATTCGGATAAAGAATTGAATTTCATACCTAGTTTAATTTGAGGTTGTTGTTCAACAACTCTCCTCTAAACTTCTCATACTTAGGAAGTCTATCATTGCAACTATCATCAGATTCTGAGCTTTCCAATTCTTCACTTTCATACTCTACATCTTGACTTCCAACATTATTGGGAATCCTCTTTGAATAATCACCTATAATTCTTGCATCAACAAACAAATTCAGTTTGGATGGAGATTTTCCCTTCTTTTGTTTTTTGGTACCCTTTACCTTGAATCTAAATAACTTCTCATTTACCTCAGCGTTATTACCATGTGTTGGTCTTTCCGCTACAACTTTCACAAATTTTTCATCTCCTTCACAATTTCTTTCTTCTTCTGTATCATCAACTTTATGCCTCTATCATCATCATCATCATCATCAGTGTTAACATCATCACTACCTTTATTGAATTGATTAACATTAGGCCTTAACACCTTGCTTATCATGTTTTCAACACCATGCTCAACCTATATTTGACCATAAAAATTATTTTCAAGGCTATGATTAGCAATTTCTTCATATTTTACATCATCAATAAAATGGACAAACCCTTCATCAAGTCCTGGTATCTTTCTCCAAAGTATAAATCCATTATGTCCCCACTTTTTAACTAAGTTAACCGCCTCGAAAAAATTCCACTTATCTAGATGTTGCCCTTCTACAATGGTTTTAGTCCCTCCATGTAAAACGTGTGCTTGTTGTGAATACAGTTCTCCCCATGGTGAAATATCACACTGCATAAGCTCATGTCTGCAATTACATTAACATGCACATTTTAATGAAACTAGCCAAAGTTTATCGAAAAAGTGAAAACGTAACTTAACTTTCCAAATGAAACTAACCAAAATTTACCCCTAAAGTTTACCTACAAATTGACACAATATGTTTGGAACCACTTAAAATCACACAAAGTTAAAAGAATCACACCTTTTAGATGCCACCAATGCAATAATAGAATACAAAAGTGCAGGCAACGAACGCCAATGATATGTCAAAAGGACTTTTCCTTTTTGATGCTGAGATGCAACAATGAATCATAGTGAAAAACGTGAAAGGTCTTCTTTTTTCTAGGGTGTGAAACGAAGAAGAAATGCACAATTCTAATTTCTAGAGTTTCTATTCTTTGAGATACCTTTAAAGTGCTAGATTTGCATTAGGGGTAATTTGGTAAGTATCCTTGCTGATTTATACATGTGAAAATGATTTAAAATGAAAATTGCATACATGTCAAATGACACGTCAACTTTTTAGGTGAATTGATTTAATGAAGGGAAATAGAGAGAAGGTTATGAGGGAATTCAATTTTTTTTACTAGAGAATTTTTCAAAAATGACCCAAATGGCAGATGGAAAAAAGAAGTATTAACCCAAAATTAAATTGTGTTAAACTAATTGAACCGATCTTAAGATACATATAATTCAATTTGTTAAGTTTATAAATCACTTGAATATATATATAGAAGTGAAGTTGACCCCCCGCTACATGGAAATTGGATTTGGCCACCCCATTATTATTGTAAAAAGTGAAAGCTTTATATTCTAACAATTTACGTCTCTTTTATTGTAGCCGTTGGTACTAAAACAATAATAAACTTTATATTCATGGATGTGTGTAGCTGACAGAGAAGAGATGGGGAATTGATAGAGAAGGGATGAGGTGACTTTATTAAATAAAAGAAATTAGATAATGAGAAAACTAACTAAGGCAGATAAAACAACAACAGCAACAGAGATTATTCCTAACAGAAATTTGACAAATATTGGTGCCAAAATTTCCTGGCCAGAGAAAAGATGACAATTAGATGAAACTATATTGCATCTCTTTCTATCCCGCTATATTTCTGTACATAAAGGAACTTACAATCTGCTATACACTTTTCCACAATTGTTTCCTCTTTTCCTAACCTTTATTTTCTTCTGCCATCTATTTTGTATACGTGGGATAATCTTCATACTGCCAGTGTCCCTTCAGAGACTTGGGTATCATCTAAATCTATTGAATCTGGGGATGGAGATTTGGATTTGCTCATAATTCTAGTAAATCCATAACCAAGAGAACTTCCACTTGCTTCACAAAGCTGCATAAATTGAACAAGAACAACATACATTCATTAATACATCAACTATACCCGAGTCATTTCATTATTGTATGATTTTGAATAAATTCAAAAGAGCAAATCACTAATTTAATCTCTAAAATAATGGTGTGCTATCAAATTAGTCCCTGATATTATAAGAATTTTTAAATGGTCCTTAATATTAAAACTTTCCTACCATATTAGTCCTTTTGGATCAGTCAATATTAAAACTTTCCTACCATATTAGTCCTTTTGGATCGGTCAATTTAGACACTGAAATTTTCTAGCAAGGACTAACGTGAATGTGAATTTTAATCTGGAGATCATTCAGAAACTCTAAAGTTCCAGGATCCAAGTTGACAACACTACTATTTCAGGGACTGGTCCCCAGAATGCATACCTCTGTAAGCTCAGCTAGATGTCGACATCTGAATTCGTTTATAGTCGCTGAAATCTCTGATGCGGGGAGTTTAGCCTAAAGAAATAAAAGAATAGTTAGAAAGTTGAAGGCCAACAATCTCCGTGCTACATTAATGTCTCATATATTCATATAAGCTGGTACAACCAAAACCTTTTCTTTGAATGTTTTGATTCTCAGAAGGCCTGCATTAAACAATTACCCGACATATATTTCCTTTTTTTTTTTCATATTTCTTATGAAAGTACAGCTATTTGCTGCTTAGTAAATTAATATGAGAAGGGGAATTTTCAGCTAATGTAACCAAGATTCCATTACAAGTAACGACCATGATCTTTTATAACTTAATAATGTCATAATCAAAAAAGTGTTAATATATAATATTATCAGAGACAGTGAGACAAAAAAAAAACAATTGGTCAATATTTCTATGGCAATAAAAATCAACTCAGATCCTCTTCAGCTGTATAGCCTGTCCAGCCAAATCCACATTTTTGAATACCTTTGTATCTTGATCAAATAGTTGAGATTTGGCTGTACCGGCTGCATGTTTAGGGATTCAATGAAATTTGATTTACCTGAGCAAGCACAGCAGCTGCTAATTGAAGACTTGGTTCCAAGGTCTCTGGGACCACCTGTAAATGACATAATTCTAAGTGAGCATTCCACTAATAGCCAGTTTTGCTTTCAATTTGCTATGAAAAGGCAAGAATTAAGAGCAAGACTCTTTTCCTACAGTTTTGGAATTGTCTCATAAGGCAACAAAAACATGAATACTAGACATAGTTATGAGAATATTACCGCAGTAGCTCCGGCCTTTTCTAAATTCAAGCCATGATCAACATCATGGGCGCGAACAAAAGTCTTCACATTTGGGAAGTACTTGCTCAGAGCCCAAACTGTTCTATAATTTGCTCCAGGCGTATCTAGAGTTATAGCTGCAGCACATGCTCTTTCAGCCCCGACCTTATGTAGGACCTAGTCATCCATTAAAAAGAAAATCAGGTAACAAGCATGTGACACATGTACCTAAATCATGAGTACTACCTCTCGACTGCCAGCATCTCCAAAGTACACAGGGAGATCCAGGGCTCGCCCAACTGCCACTCTATCACTGTCAATATTGACAAATATGGATAGCAGGTTAGTTCATCGTCTTCTGTTTTCTATCCAAAATTACAGACGTTGAGGGAAGAAGATTTACTCCGATAGACTTCTAAACGAAGGTCAAAGGCCTAAATTGAACTCAAACAGACTTAATACAAAAAGAGGAATCTATTATGTAAATTACTTCTATAGAAGAAATATGTTGTATATTTCATTGTGATTGGGACTCTTACATTGTGAGGTATAAATAGAATACATAAACTGTACACTAATTTGTTAATACACAGAGAAATAATTTCCTATAATTGCTGCTACCTAAATAAGGAAATAACAACTACCTAAATAAGAAAATAACAATAATAGATAATAAATCTATTTACACCACTGTATTGTAACATCTTGACAAATCAGAATCAAATGATTATGATTTGATATGTGTTAATCTTCAACACTCCCCCTCAATCTGGGTGGTAGATGTCTATCATACCCAGATTGGATTTGATATTTTCATAAGTATTCCTTGGAAGAGCTTTGGTTAAGATATCTGCAGTTTGCTTGCATGATGGGACATGATCAATACTTATAATCTTATGATCAATTTTTTCTTTAATGAAGTGTCGGTCAATTTCCACATGTTTTGTTCTATCATGTTGGACTGGATTCTTTGCAATGCTTATAGCAGCTTTGCTATCACATAGTAACCTTACAGAGTGGTTGACATGAATTTTGATTTCATCTAGCATACTCTTAAGCCACATTCCTTCATAAATACCTAAGGCCATAGCTCTAAATTCTGCTTCTGTACTACTCCTCGCCACTACAGATTGTTTCTTACTTCTCCAAGTTACTAGGTTCCCCCACACAAATGAACAATAGCCTGTAGTCGATTTTTTGTCTGTGGAGCATCCTGCCCAGTCTGAATCTGTATAAACTTCAATGTCCCTGTTTGAATTCCTCTTGAAGTGGAGGCCTCGGCCTGGTGTGCCTTTGAGGTATTAGAGGATTCTATTCGCCATTTTCATGTTCGACTCAGTTGGATTTGACATGTAGCGACTAGCCAAGCTTACAGCGAACCCAATGTCTGGCCAAGTGTGAGATAGGTAGATTAGTTTCCCAACTAGACTTTGATATCTATCTTTGTCGGCTGGTGGACTTTCATCTTCTCTTCCTTTAATTTGTTCTATTGGTGTATTAGCTGCCTTGCACCCGAGCATTCCAGTTTCTTGAAGTAAGTCAAGGGTGTATTTCCTTTGTGATACATAGATACCATCCTTTGTTCGAGCAACTTCCATCCCTAAAAAATACTTAAGTTGTCCCAAGTCCTTAACTTCAAATTCCTTTGCCAAGAGTCCCTTTAAATGATCAATTTGATCATAATAATTTCCTGTAATAACGATATCATCAACATAAACAATAAACAAAGTTACCTTTCCTTCCATGGAGTGTTTAATAAACATAGTGTGATCTGATTGACATTGGTTGAACCCGTTTTTCTTGACAACTCGAGTCAATCTATCAAACCATGCCCTTGGAGACTGCTTGAGGCCATAAAGGGATTTTCGGAGCCTGCACACCATATTTGCGGTGCTAGATGATTCAAGTCCAGGAGGAATTTGCATATAAACTTCCTCTTCTAGGTCACCATTTAAGAAGGCATTCTTGATGTCTAGTTGATGGAGTGGCCAATCTAAATTTGCAGCCAAAGAGAGAATATAACTCTAACCGAGTTTAGTTTGGCCACCGGTGCAAAAGTCTCTTCATAGTCTACTCCATATGATTGAGTAAATCCCTTTGCTACAAGTCGAGCTTTGTACCGATTTACACTCCCATCTGCATTATACTTCATGGAGAATATCCATTTGCATCCTACCAGCTTCTTTCCTGCAGGTAGGCTTGTGATCTCTCAAGTGCCATTCTTAATTAAGGCCTGAACCTCTTCAGTTACGGCTGTTGCCCATTCAAAATTTTGGAGTGCCTCATGGATGTTGCTTGGAATATGTGTATTGTCAAGAGCTGTTACAAAAGTCTTGTAACTCTGGGACAATTTTCCATAAGATACAAATCTTTCAATGGGATGTTTAGTACACGATCTTACATTTTTTCTCAAAGCAATAGGAATATCAATATCATCAACATTCACAGAGTTAGGAGCAGTATTACCTGAGGGAACGCCATTTTCTAGAGTCTTGGAGGTTTCTTGGTTCTGCCTTGGAGCTGTGCAGGACTCTATTACCTTCTTGCTCTTCCTGGAGTACACTTTCATGTTGTTTCCTGGTGCAGTTTCTGTTGTAGGGGCTGTTGTTTCTACTGCATTTTCTGACGTAGTTTCTTCTAGTCCACGTGTAGGTTCTACAGTTTCTGTTGCATTTTCATTTGGTTCAGGTGTAGGTTTTGATCGCTCAGCAGTGAGTTTGGGTTCAGTTAGCTCAAGTTCCAAAAGTTGGGATTCTACCATTTTAATTGGATAGGTGTTCTCCCCCTGAATGCCAACTTTGGCGTAATATGGTTGATTCTCAAAAAAGGTTACATCCATGGTGTGGTAGAATTTTTTGTTTTGAGGCGAATAACATTTGTATCCCTTTTGGTGAGGAGAGTAGCCGAGGAATATACATTTAATGGATTTCGGGTCAAGTTTACTGCGTTGGGGATCAAGATTATGGACAAAGGTTGTGCACCCAAATATTTTCAAAGGAATAGATGTAAGGATACGATTAGTTGGGTATAAGATTTGGAGAGTGGAGTAAGGCGTATGAAAGTTAAGGATCCGGGAAGGCATTCTGTTTATTAGATAGGTTGCCGAGAGGACAGCTTTTCCCCAAAACTGGTTAGGTACATTTGTAGCTAGCATGAGAGATCGGGTTACTTCTAGGAGGTGTCTATTCGTTCTCTCAGCAACCCCGTTCTACTGAGGTGTATCCAGACATGAGGTTTGGTGTATTATTCCATGTTGCATAAAGTATGAGCTTAGTGCAGAATTATAGTACTCACGACCATTATCACTCCTAAGCACTCTAACTTTGGTTTGAAATTGTGTTTGCACCATGGTATGGAAACATTCAAATAGCCTACCAACTTCCGATTTGTCTTTCATAAGGTAGAGCCAAGTGATCCGCGTGTGGTCATCAATAAAGGTGACAAACCATCTTGATCCAATTACATTTCTGACCCGTGATGGTCCCCATACATCACTATGAATAAGATAAAAAGGTTGGGAAGGTTTATAGGATTTAGGAAGCATTTCTTTCATGTACATAAAATTTGGGTGGCCTAGTCTATAGTGCCACAGCATTGCAGAATTTTCACTACATGTAGAAACTACAGTGCAAGAGGTTGCCACGGATTCTGGTTTAGATGCTTCAGCCTGAAGGATATAGAGTCCAACACATTCTTTAGCATTGCCAATCGTCCTCCCCGACTCCAAAATTTGAAATTCACACAAGTTAGGAAAGAATTTAGTGATGCACTTCAAATCCTTTGTAAGTTTACTGATGGACAGCAAGTTACAGTCAAGTTTAGGCACATAAAGTACTGAACTAAGAGTAATATTTTGTGAAATAATGACTGAACCTTTACCCATGACCTTAGAAAGGGTACCATTAGCAATTCGAACAGTCGAATCATTTTGACATAGAGAAAAGCTATCAAAGACATTTAAATCTCCAGTCATGTGATCAGATGCTCCAGAGTCAATAATCCATGAATTTTGTTTTCCCCTACTAGTGTTTAGAGCATGCAAAAAATTATCTTTTTGTGCCACAGTAGCTGTACCAATTGTTTGTTGAAGCATTTTTTGTAAGGCTTCCATTTGCTCCTTGTTGAATGGTGATGAGTGAGAATTTACCTCAACTGTGTTCCCTCTGTTGTCCCGGTTTTTGGTCCATGATGGCTTTTCATGAATGATCCAGCATGTGTCCTTTGTATGACCCGGTTTCTTGCAGTGGTCACACCAAAGCCGAGTTTTCTTTTGGAAAGAACGTTGATCTCCCCTTGCTGCCATTGCAGATCCTTCTATAGATGAGGTTGCACTGGATTTTCCAAGTATCACTTTTCTCCAGCTCTCCTCTCTTCGTATTTCCGAAAATGCTTCTCGAATTTTTGGAAGAGGTTTGGTTCTAAGGATTCTCCCACGAACTTCATCAAGTTCTGTGTTCAAACCTAATAGAAATTTGTAGACTCTATCTTTCTCCACCAATTCTTTGTACTTCTTTTTATCATCTGTGCAGCTCCATTCAACTTCATCATATACATCCAATTGCTGCCAGTGACGATTGAGAGTATTAAAATACTCTGTGATTGAGCGGTCATCTTGACGCAAATCATGGAGTATGCTCTTTATTTCAAAGATTGCAGACGTATTGTCGACATTAGAGTAAGTTTCCTTTACGGCATCCCACATCTCTTTGGCAGTGTCATAGTACATGAAATTTTCTCCAATTTCATTTGTCATGGTGTTTAGTAGCCATGACATTACTAGACTGTTTTCTAATTGTCATTTTTCGATGTTGGAATCCCCCTTTTTTGGACACTTGGAGTCTCCTGTGATATAACCTTCCTTCCCTTTTTCTTGAAGGTAGATTTTGACCGAGCGCACCCATTGATTGTAATTCTGGACATTCAATTTGTGACCAGTGATAGGAAGAGCATGTCCTTCAGCCAAACTGTTGGCTGAATTTTCTGCTTTAGTATCTGCCATGGGTGGTGCTCAAGGTTTAGGGATGGTTCAGATCTTGTGCTCTGATACCATTTAGAAGAAATATGTTGTATATTTCATTGTGATTGGGACTCTTACATTGTGAGGTATAAATAGAATACATAAGCTGTACACTAATTTGTTAATACACAGAGAAATTATTTCCTATAACTGTTGCTACTTAAATAAGGAAATAACAACTACCTAAATAAGAAAATAACAATAATAGATAATAAATCTATTTATACCACTGTCTTGTAACAGCTTGACAAATCAGAATCAAATGATTATGATTTGATATGTGCTAATCTTCAACAACTTCTATTATAAAACAAATTGAAAATTTAAGATAAAATGAGTATTGAAAAGTGTTTGAAGACGTGTTTTAGATAAAAGGATGAGAAAATAAAATGAACTTTGAATATTATCAAAAATAACTTGATACTAACTATATACAAAAGGTTAAAAGCTAATCCCTACTTATAGGGATACATAAGCTCAAACCTAAATAAATAGAAAAATCATAATAAATTACTAATCCCGCGAGTTAATGTAAGATACTCTAAGTTTAAAAACCTAGTGATATACATCAAATCACTCATCAATAAGAACAATCACAAGAAAAGGATAGAAATTTCAATTAGGATATTGTGTTACCTTCTCACATCTAGTGCAACAAATGGAATGAGTCGCTCAGAAAGAAGTTGAGCAATGATCTGAAATAACATAGGTAAACTCCTGCACACTATGTAAACTAATTCATCAAACCAAAATATAGAGAATTTACCTGGCCAACTCTTCCAAACCCACAAATAATGATATGATCTTGCAGATCATCTGTCTGTAAAAGATGACATACAAAAATAAGTCAACGAAATTTTTATGTCAATTTCAAATAAAATATGTAAATGGAAAAAGTACACAGATTAACTGCATACACTGTATATCAATGGAGTAGGGGGCGCAGAAAAAGAAAAAGAAATTAATTGTGGGACTAAAAGAACATTCATCCCAAGACAGTTCAAGTGGAAGAAACAAGTGTTCCTTATATAAATAGGCATGGAGAGTATTGAAGTTTCCCTTCAAAATTATTGGAGACATAGTTTGTGGGACTAAAAGAACTTACAACCCAAAACAATTCCCAGCGGAAGAAACAAGTGTTCCTTATATTTAAAAAAAAAAAAAAAAAAAAAAAAAAACATGAATAGTATCGAAGTTCCCTTCAAAATCATAGGAGACATAGTTAGTGTTAGTTCTGTTAACTTTCTGTAAGAGCTATTTGTTAATCTTGTTAGTTAGGGTCAGTTGCTTCTTAATAATTAGTTGTAAATGCAATTGTATTACTTTATTAGATCATTTATAAATTAATATTAATATTTTAATAAAAAAATATGCATCTGCGTTGGTGTCATGTGTTTTTGACATTAGCAATGTCACTGTCGTGTCAGTGTTTCACAGATTTAAGGTGAAAATTTTATGACCATGTGCAATTAACAAAGTTACTGGTCAGAAACTAATGTAAGAGATTTTACCTCACTTTCTACAGGTAATAAACTTCTAACATCATGCTGCTCGAAACGGGAAGCAATCAGCTGGCCTCCTGCAGCTAGCCATGGAGTGATGGCCATTGAAATGCCCACAACAAGAAACAGCAAAGAAGATAGCTGGGAAGACATTATGCCCTGCAGAAATGTTGATTAGCAAGTAGTAATAGTTTTTTACAGACTACCAAAGAAAACAAAACTTATTAGCAGCTACTAATACACAAACAATTTAGGATTGTTGAACTTACAAAGATGATCAGTGATTAAAACTAAAGGCAACAAGAAATACAAATTTTATTTTTCAGTACTTGTCGGGCATTCTGACCAGCACCTACTATTTATCCATTTATTAAACTAATTACAGCAAAATGACTTATTTTACATTAATATAAAGATCTAGAGTAAAATAGTATTGAATAAAGCACAGATTATTGGGAAGGAAAACAGTAAGCACAGATTATTGGGAAGGAAAACAGTATTCGAGAACAAAAAACCTGATTAACAGCTTCACCGAAAGCCACAAATGCAAATTCACCACCAGGAGCAAGAAGAAGACCAGCTCTTAATGCAGAAATGAGGGAAATCCCAAAGATTCTACCCATCAAAGAAACTAAGATAGTCTTGCCACATATTAAGAGTGCTAGTGTCCCCGTGACGACTGGGAAGTTTGAAACAAAAAGTTTTGGATCGATTGACATTCCAACCTGGGAAGTCACAATATAACTGCTATTAATTACACAAATAACATATTGAAGTTGGCTTGATCTTTAAGTCATTTGCAGCAATAGTACTAAGTATCCAAAGACAAATCAACAGCAAAAAAATCAACATTTTCTGATGAATTAAACATAGTTGTTACATCTAAATTCTAGATCAACAAAGGTTTCAATATTTTTTAGTAAAGCCCTTCTGCTTGCTCTAGAAAGTTTAGTTTTCTTTCTAGTAATATAAAATTCTATCTCAAACACAAATCCCATGTAAGTGGGATGAAGATTGGTTAATGTCGTTGGGGAGGTGTAAAGTTCAATTCATAACCGACCGTAATAATCAGGGTAAGTATTACTTTAGTGAGACGATGAGCCCACAAGAAATATTTACAATTTATTTGTTTTGTACTATCAAATACTCTACTTGAAATCTTATTTCAGTTGCTTTCCAACTAAAAGTTATACTTTAATAACTTTGAATTCTTCATCACAAAACAGTTGTTGAATCCAAAATTAAATTTATAAAATTTTAAGGGCAGATAGTTACTGTTGAAATACAAGAGACTAAGAGACATGAATAAACCGCGTGTTTTGAAAAGCACTACGGAGACATTATTATATATAAATAGATTACAACTAATTACATAATATAGTCGATGTGGGACTATTCTATATACAAATATTCTTAACACTTTATATATATTTACAAATATCAACACTCTCCCTCAAGCTTGAGCATATAAGTCAAATGCACCAAGCTTGTTACATATATAGTTAGTTCTGGGGCTTCGTAGGGATTTTGTAAACACATCTGCCAATTGATCATTAGAGTTGACAAAGCTTGTGACGATGTCGCCTGACTCGATCTTCTCTCTGACAAAGTGACAGTCTATCTCAATATGTTTGGTCCTCTCATGAAAGACTGGATTTGAAGCAATGTGCAATGCAGCTTGATTATCACAAATAAGTGTCATTGGTCTTACTTCTTCAATTTGAAGTTCCTTGAGCAACTGTTTTAACCAAATAAGTTCACATGTTGCCATTGCCATCGCCCTATACTCTGCCTCGGCGCTTGATCTTGCAACTACATTTTGTTTCTTACTTTTCTAGGATATAAGGTTTCCTCCAACGAGTACACAATACCCAGAGGTGGATCGTCTATCAATGGGTGACCCTGCCCAATCAGCATCAGAGTATCCAATTACCTGGGTATGTCTTTTATCTTCATACACAAGACCTTTTCCTGGAGCACATTTGATGTATCTCAAAATCCGGATAACAGCATCCATATGTTCCTGACAAAGGGAATTTAAGAACTGCCTTACCACACTGACTGCAAAAGAAATGTCCGGACGAGTGACTGTGAGATAATTCAACTTTCCAACCAATCTCCTATACCTTCCTGAGTCAGATAGAGGCTCCCCCTGATTGGGTAGTAGTTTAACACTTGGATCCATAGGAGTATCGGCTGGTTTAGCATTTAACAAACCTGTTTCTTCCAAAATATCCATAGCATATTTCCGCTGAGAAATCACCAAACCATCTTTAGATTGGGCTACTTCAATACCCAAGAAATAACGGAGTTTACCAAGATCTTTTGTCTGAAATTGTTTCGAGAGATGTTGTTTCAACTGGAGTATTCCCTGCTGATCACTACCAGTTATGACAATGTCATCTACATACACAATAAGATAAATACACCCTTGGGGTGAGTGACGATAAAAAACAGAATGGTCAGCTTCACTACGGGTCATACCAAACTGTTGTACTACAGTGCTGAATCTGTCAAACCAAGCTCTCGGAGATTGCTTAAGACCATAAAGAGACCTGTGTAGCCTACAAACCATATTCGATGACTCCCCCTGAGCAACAAACCCAGGTGGTTGCTCCATATATACTTCCTCTTCAAGATCGCCATGTAAGAATGCATTTTTGATGTCAAGTTGATGAAGAGACCAATGTCGAATGGCTGCAATGGCTAGAAGAAGTCTAACAGATGCCATCTTGGCTACAGGCGAAAAGGTATCACCATAATCCAACCCAAAAATTTGAGTGTATCCTTTGGCTACCAAGCGAGCTTTAAATCGATCAATCTTGCCATCTGGACCAACCTTCACTGTATAAAGCCAACGACAACCTACTAAAGATTTTCCATGGGGTAGAGGAACCAGTTCCCAGGTACCACTGCTTTGAAGAGCACACATTTCATCAATCATTGCTTGCCTCCACTCAGGGTGAGATAATGCTTCACCTGGAGTTTTAGGAATAGAAACAGAAGACAGAGAAGACAAACAAGTATACTGCAAAGGGGAAAAACGATGATAACATAAATCAATATAATGTGGAGAAGGATTTCGTGTTTGACGTATATCTTTTCGAAGGGCAATCGGAAGATCAGACTCAGGTTGCAGGATCGAATCCGGTGATGGCGAGAGCGTCGGAGGAGAGTCCGTAATGACCTCAGGGACAGGTACAACTTCAGGGACAGGTACGACTTCAGGAACAGGTACAACTTCAGGGACAGGTACGACAGACTTTGGGTGACGACGCTGATATGTTTGAAGTGGGCGAGGAGTGGGGGGGTCAACCGTAGGGGTAACTAGTGGGTCAGGTTCCCTAGAATGATGGGGGATAATGACAGATGGGACTTCCGAAAGAGGTGTGGGAATACTTTCCCGTAGAGGTTCTGTAGTTACTTGGCTGGATTCGAAATATGGAACAGACTCGAAGAAGGTAACATCGGCGGATACGAGGTATCGTTGTAAAGTATGTGAGTAGCAACGATAACCTTTTTGGGATCGATGATAGCCAAGAAAGACACACTTTAGTGATCGAGCTGATAGTTTATCAAGACCAGGGGAGAGATTGTGTACAGAACACGTTGACCCGAAGACTCGAGGAGGAATTGGGTGGAGTGGAGAGTTTGGAAACAGGATTGAATGAGGGATTTTATTATTAAGGACAGATGAGGGCATGCGATTTATGAGGTAACATGCTGTGAACACCGCATCTCCCCAAAACCGGAGAGGAACATTACCATGGAGAAGTAGTGTCCAAGTGGTTTCTACGAGGTGCCGATTTTTGCGTTCGGCTACCCCGTTTTGTTGGGGTGTATGAGGGCAAGATGTTTGGTGCAAAATACCATTGGATGACATAAATGTTTGAAATTGTAGGGATAAATATTCACGTGCATTGTCACTTCTTAGGGTACGAATAGATAAACCAAATTGGGTTCTTATTTCTCGATAAAATTGTTCAAAAATAGAAAACAATTCAGACCTGTTCTTCATTAAAAATAACCATGTGCAGCGTGAAAAATCATCAATAAAGGTTACAAAATACCTAGACTCAAAAGTAGACACGGTACGTGAGGGACCCCAAACATCGGAGTGAACTAAAGCAAAAGGGGACGCAACCCGTTTATTGACTCGATCAGAAAAATGACTACGAGTATGTTTCCCTAACTGACAAGACTCACAATGTAAATTGGATAATTTAGATAAACTGGGCACCAACTTTTGTAGCTTGGGAAGACCTAGATGACCTAACTGCGCATGTATAATGAGTGGAGAATCTGTGGTGGAGCATGTGGTAGATGACGTAGAGAAGTAGTAGAGGCCTTGAGACTCACATCTGACGCCAATCGTCTGTCCCGAACTCCGATCCTGCAGAGTAACATTACCATTAGTAAAGGTGATAGAACAATTAAGGGAACGAGTTAAACGACTGACTGACAGTAAATTAAATGGGCAATTAGGTACATAAAGGACAGAAGTAACAGAGAGAGACGGTAAAATTTGAACAGTACCAATCCCTTGGGATCGGGTTTGAGAACCATTTGCGGCAGTTATAATAGGCAAGAAACCAGAGGTGGAGAGGGAAGAAAAAAGACCTTTATTACCAGTAACATGATCAGACGAACCAGAGTCAAGGACCCAAGGACCAAGAGGAGATGATTGAGAGAAGCAAACAGATGAATTACCAGTGTGTGCAACCGAAGCAGAGGAACCAGAGATCTGATTAGTCTGACACCATCTGAGAAAATCTTCGTAGCTTGGCGTAGGGTTCTGAATAGAAGGTGAAGTCTGCATAGTTTCTGAGTTATCACTTTGAGCTGCATTTACCTGGCGTGGGGGTTTGCCATGTAGCTTCCAACAACGGTCGATAGTATGTCCAAGCCAGTTACAATGGTTACACTTGGGACGAGGTTTGGAGTTGGATGACCCTCCTCGATGGCGACTCTGATTGTTGCCCAGAGATGCGAGGGCAGCAATGTCACCTGGTGTAGCAACAGTAGATGGAGGGGAAATCGGACCAAACGCATGAGGTGTAGCCAAGCGCAACAGTTGTTCACAAACTGCATCATAGTTAGGAACAGTAGTACCTGATAAAATCTGGTTACGAACGGAGTCGAGTTCGGATGGTAGTCCTTTAAGTGTCATCACCATGAAAAATTTACTCTGTTGTTCGGCATGAGCTGTTGTGTCTTTTGCGTACGGCATGAGGGTTGCGTAACTTGCTTTCAAAGCATCAAGCTTACTCAGATAGCTTTGCATATCCATATTTTCTATCTTTAGTGTGTCGAGTTTGAGGATGACACTGTATAGACAATGAACGTCGTTGGAAAAGTCTTTCTTGGCCTTTTCCCAAACTTCATAGCAAGCGGAGAAGGCTTGATACTGTGCTTGGAGGTTAGGTGCTATGGAGAACCATAACACGGTAAGGAGAGAGGCATCTGTTTTCTTCCATTTAGCAAGTTTGTCGGAGGCAACATTAGTCAATTGTGTGGTTAGGTGATCTTCATATCCCTGACCACGAAACCACATATCGACAGCACGCGCCCATATGTTATAGTTTGCTGATCCAGTCAATTTTTCACATGGGATAAGAGGAACTTTAGTAAACGAGACAGAATCAGCGTCTCCCATAACTTAATGACACAAAAAATCGTGGTTGTTTGCACTGAAGTACCGTTTTCCGTGAGTCGGAAAGTAAAACAGAGGCCGGATCTGGAATGGGTGAGGAGAGGTGAGTAGATCAGCAGAAAAACGGTCGGAATCAGCCGCCGGTCGCGCTAGGGCAGCAGCGGGAAAAAGGGGCTCTGGGGCAGCAGCGGGAAAAAGGGCGACGACCGGATCGGAGGACAGCGACAAAATCGGTTTTTCGAATTTCAAAACGTCGTCGGAAGTTTTGCCGGAACTGTAACTGCGGCAAGACGGTTACGGGAGAATTTTGAAAAGTGAGAGGCAAACCGGAGTGTCTTATTAGTAGGCTCTAGATACCATGTTGAAATACAAGAGACTAAGAGACATGAATAAACCGCGTGTTTTGAAAAGCACTACGGAGACATTATTATATATAAATAGATTACAACTAATTACATAATATAGTCGATGTGGGACTATTCTATATACAAATATTCTTAACACTTTATATATATTTACAAATATCAACAGTTACTTTGTATGGACCTAGTCAAAAGTTTGATCTCTGAAATTCTCAACTCTAAATAGTTTTTCACTTTATCCACATTGAAGGATCCAACTTCGAATTTTCCATTTTGAACTCTTAAGAATTGTACTGTGGTTGAGCATAACTCAACCCTACAAAATTGGTTTGTGAGGTGATGATTCTCCCACTTATAAACACATGTTCAGGCCATGAAATATTGATTGTAACCACTAATGGTGACTATTGAAGATGAAAACTCAAGGGGTAAGATAATTTTCAAATTTTGATCTTGAAAGGAAACAAGAAAACGGAGATGAACTATAGAGCTTGCATTCAATGAGGAAAGATTTTTTCTATTTGGTGAAGAAGTGAAGTATTATATAGGGTTTTATCAGAAGAGGGCGTGTAACACAAAATCAACTCTTCTCTTTGAACAAAATCTAAAATGCATCCTATCTATCCCTTATCCACCGACAACTAGATTGATAGTACACCAAATTATGTATCTAGTATCCAATTATCCACCACTTCCCTTTTCATATCTGATGTATAATTCCTCAAGTGGCCAACTCATTGCTTTTCAATATTCCTATAAGAATAATTCACATATAGGTAACTTACGAGATGGCTTTAAATTGCAGTTTCAACCACAATTACAAGTGCAAAGTTGGGGTATTGATGGACTAACAACCACAACTGTAGTCACATCAATAGTAACTGTCTGCAACTATTGGCATCACAATAACGATAGTTCAAAATGAAAACAGATGTTTCTTACATGAATAAATATAATAAAACAGAATAAATTTGTGAATTTTGATATTCAGCACCTACCGTCATAAAGAAGAGCCCCAAAAGAAGGCCACGATATGGAGCAATATCAGATTCAACCTGTAAGGAAAATTCAGTTTCTGCCAGTAGTAAACCAGCCAAAAATGCTCCCAGTGCCATAGAAAGTCCTGCCTGTTTTAAGAAAAAGGGAAAAAAGTTGAGGGCGGGTTAATGGACACAAATATGATGAACTTAAACCCAATGTTTTGAGCATCAGACCAATCATCAAACCAGGTTATGGTTTAATGGTCTAACACAATACAGACACAGACATGCATATTATCAAAAAAATGTTGTTATTCTATATAATTAAGATTTAACAGTACTGGAGTTTGTAAAAGTATTGAAACTTCTTTTGGAAAAACGAATAAATATTTGTACAAAATTATGTGGGACTAAGTTAATTTTAAATATAATATAACAAGTTAACAACTACAAACCACAATGTCACAAAAATCGAAGCTGGAAATTAATTCTAAACTTTTAAAAGTATTTGCCTTGCCGACACTAAATTAGTATTTGGCAATTTCTTCCATGGCTTTTTAACTTCAATGATTCAGATTCTTTTAAGCAATCACAATAATATAAGGATAATTACGCTAATAATATTACACATGAAGCACGAGTAGTAATGGATTGAAGTTACCTTCTTAAGCTACACACACAGGTTTGAATTCTATTTCTATATGCAGCAATCAAATGAATTAATATATGAATAATCAATATGATTAAATTACACAAGACTAGTACGACTGATTGAGTGTTTCCTTCTTAAGCTACAAACATCTGAGTCTGCTAAACTCCTACTTTCCAAGTTGGTGCATATAAAAGTCTTTTCCACCTAGGTGAGTTTGGATATATGGACCAAACAACGCATAACCAGTGCATCTTGTTGTTAAGAAATCTGAACAGCTTTAATTTTCAAAATGCAATTCATTTAAGCGGTCAATATTTAGTGCACTGGAGCAGTGCACAAACTTGACTGGATTAGCTACTGGAGCAGTACACAAGCTTGACTGGATAAGCTACTGGAACAGTTCACATTGAGCTGGTCCGACCAGTTGGTTCAGTTTTCATAATAGTTTGATCAAACAATCAAACATGCATTCTCATTTTCTAAAATATTCTAAGATTACAATACTGCAGAGAGCATGAACAATTTCATTTTCTAAAATATTCTAAGATTACAATACTGCAGAGAGCATGAACAATTGCTTATACAATGAACAAAAACTCTAGAAGAAACTCTAGGGCCAGCCAAAAACCTAAAGAAAGGATAAGAAGGTAAGTAATAGGATAATCACGTACCCTGGCAGTAAGAAGACTGGTCCCGAGAATAACAAGAAGTGTATTGGCTGAGAATATTTCAGCATTTTGATTTTCCGCAACTTGCTTGTATATTGGCCGAAGTAGCTGTAAAGAAGAAGAAGAAACTCAGTACAAAGCCCGCACTATATTTGCAAATGAAGTATCACCATCCAAAGCCTTCCTATTGAACCCCAAAAGAATATCACTTATCCATTGAGAAAATGGACTTTTATGATAGATGATTTATCATTAGGAACCTGAATGGCCACAGCATTCAATCCACTAACACAGGGCACAGAAATTATAAAAGAAACTTCCACCAGGACCTCACAAATTTGATTGTTATAAACAACTAGGTACTTATTGCAACTGGTTGGTAACTTCCATCAAGCATGATTAGTTGAATATCTAAAGGTGCTTCCCAGGGGCATATATATCATGTGAAAGTAAAACTATAGAAACGATGGCTTAGCTTTATGCGCTATAGCCATGTGATTTGAAAACCACTTAAACAAATATTAGTCAAACAAAATAGATAGTGTTTCATCAGTGAAATTCTAGTAACAGACAGTTGATGTTATAACGGATGTTATGACATCCACTATTAAGCAGACTATTAAACTTAACAGTAAACAGGAAATGAAAGCAGTAAATAACACAAGGAATTGTTGACCCAGTTCGGTGCAAATCACACCTACTCTGGGGGCTACCAAGCCAGGGAGGAAATCCACTATAAGCAGTGTTAATTCAGAGCCAAACAACCAGTTTGCACTCTTCACTTAAGACATACCCAATGCAACTTCAGCCTAACACTAGACATGAGTTCCTACTCACTCCCCCTCAATCACAGCAGTGATATCAACCAATTAAGTTACAGATTAAAATGAAGACACACTTCAAATAAATCTTGATCTTACTTCACAACTTCAATCAAGAGACACAACACTCGTGCTTAAAAGCTTAGCGTGACACAATCAACATACAACTCAAGAACACACTAGTCCAATACAATCATCTAGGTAATGATTGCTTGACTCACAAGTAATCCTAAGACACAACACACACGTGAAGATCAAATTGCACAAAACCGGAATTCTTCACTCACAAAAACTCTGTACACAATCAGGATTGTTACTTCGTTATTTATATGCAACGTATGGTCCTTGGGCCTCAGTGCAGAAATTAAGTTTAACCAAGTTAAACCTCTTTTCATAAATCAGCGTTCTTTCAATTAGGTCATAGGCATTTCACGTTATGCTCAGCACTGCCTGACATTTCGCCTGAGATAACTAAGATTCCTAAAATGTTTTCTGAAATCTAGCCTGAGCTAACTCATGCATTATACCAGAAAAGCAAAACACGCGCCCTTGCTGGCCACTACCTGATGTCATAACATCCAGCATGACATCTAATACTCTCTGTTCTAGCTCACCAAACTTACCCTGCAGTACACTACACAAGTATGTCATGACATCAGTCATGACATCTACACACAGCAATGTTTTACCATAAAATGCAGCCAATCAAGAACATCTACAAACTCCCCCTTTGGCAAATTTTTGGCTAAAACAATTTCTCATCATATCAGAGATCACAAGCAGTAGAAAAGTTCACAACACATATCTAATCATGCAGGATAGCTACTAGCTAATACTACCAATTAACACACATGCTGAATTACCATATCAGAGTCATCTACACACACTAACAGTATTAGCTTCCTGTCAATAAGCAGCTAATCAGGATCAACCTGTTCACACACACTCATACAGTCTGTTCTGGATTATGGATGTCAAGACATCTAGGAAGACATCCTGAAACACACCTGTTCCACAGCACAACAATACCACCTGCTAGTCCAGACTACAGATGTCACAACATTTTGTGGAACATCCTGTGATACTCCCCCTCAACTGATGCACAGTCAAACACAATCTGCAAGCAACCTGCAGAAACACACACTACCACCAACAGCTAGGATACTACTAAGTTTCAACCAGGAACACACACACACACACTCAACAGCAAGAGCCAAACACACACAAGATCATCATCCTGCTCACAACTACATATCAACTTCAGCACATCAGCACACCTGTAACACAACTCAGAGCAGCAGCATATCATCAGCACACCTGCTCAGTGCAAACATGCACAGCAGCAAAACTCATCTTCCACCTGTGAGGGACATATCTAAACACAACTAAGTCTGCTCACAACAACTACTTCTCCCCCTTTTTAGCCACAAATTTAGATCATAACTAAAGAATTAGTATTGATCAAACAAGGTTGGAAGCACAAGTGTTAAAGAAATATTACAACACAGCAACACATAAAAGTTGTTCACAAAATATTTGTTCTGGGGCAAACAAACTAAGAACTCTAGTCATCAGACTCAGAGCCAGCATCATCACTATCCCTTTCTTCATCAGTGTCTTCCTCAAAACTTGCAGTAGCTTCTTCTGATTCAACTTCTTGGTCATCACTTTTCCCATAACCATCATCATGCTTATCCTCATCAGTGTTATCAAACTCAGCATCTTCATTCTTCTCAAGAGAACTGATCAACCTTTCTAGATTCAGCTTTCGTGTCTCCAGCTCTTTGCATGTCTCCTTGAGCATAGCAATAACTTCAGCTTTCCCTGTTTTTGAACTCCTCTTGAATGTCTCAGCAGAAGTCATGACAATGTCAGGATCATGTGTTCCTTGAAACAACTTGTGGTGAAAAGACAATGGACTTTCTCTCTTGCACACAGGTTCATTGTCTTTTAAGATATTAGGATACTGATTCAATATGATCCCACAGATAAGTGATGGAAACGCAATGGGGCCTTTTACACTATAACTGCCTGCATGCTTCGTGGTTTGATCGAAGATGTAGGTCCCATAATCAAACTTTGTTTTGGTTCCAACAGCATAAATGAACTTCCCCAGGACAGTAGCAACAGTTGATTTGTGATTTGTTGGCAGCTCCAGTCTTATGCAGCATAGCATACTTCACACTTAGTTTACTGCAACCAGTTTCCCTTTTGAGGGTCAGCTTTTGTCCTGGTTGGCAGCTATAACTTGACATACTTTGTTGTCAGAAGCAGCTAGATCAGGTTGAGCTCCATCTGATCTTCCTAGATAGTTATTGATGACAGTCGAGGAGAAAGTGACACATTTTCCTCTTACATATACTTCTCCAAACTCATTTGACTTTCTATCAGCATAGCATACTTCACACTTAGTTTACTGGAAACCAGTTTCCCTTTTGAGGGTCAGCTTTTGACCTGGTTGGCAGTTATAACTTGACATACTTTGTTGTCAGAAGCAGCTAGATCAGGTTGAGCTCCATCTGATCTTCCTAGATAGTTATTGATGACAGTCGAGGAGAAAGTGACACATTTTCCTCTTACATATACTTTTCCAAACTCATTTGACTTTCTATCAGCACATCTTCTGATAGATTCACTATGAACTCCTTCACAAGTATTTCATAGCACTTAGAAAACTGAGTGACAGCCCTCATTAAACCAGCAGCATGGATAAGATTCATGATCTCCTTACATTTAAGGGCATTCTGAGCCAGCTCTCTTTCCAAGGCCAACCTCTTATGATACACATATTTCCACCGGTTGACACTAGAGGGATAATGAAACGAGATATTGTCAATAGGAACTTCAGGTACACTAGCAGCAAGTTTGCTAGTTGTTGGCTTCTTCTTTGGTGGGATGTCAGTGACATCACAAGCAACATCCGAGTCTGAGCCAGATTCAGTACTTATTTGAGCCTTTCTCTTCTTTGGAACCACCTTGCTCCAAGCTTTTATAGGACCAACATGAGTACCTTTTGATACAGCTTTCCTCTTGGGAGGACTCTGAGCAGCAGCTTTCTTTCCTTTCCTAGTCATGAGCCTTTTGGCTATGCTAGGGTTGATGGTAGCTATCAGGTCATTATCTGAGTAGTCATCAAGATTCACTACATCAGCATCATTATTCTGGACATCATCAGCATCATCGTTACCTCTTTGCACATTATCATCATTACTCTCATCAGTTTGACCCTTATCATCATTCTTTCCTGAGGTTGTACCCATGGTTTCAGCATCTTGATTGCTTTGATCCAGGTGTGATCCAGGAACCTCAGTGTTAAGAGGGATTGATATCCCAGGCACACCATGTGGTTCATTCAATATCCTAGATACCAAATTTGCAATAGTGTTGTGGACATGCCTAGAGCCTTTCCTATTGGTATTCTCATGAGAGATGGAGGGTGAAGTGTGAGGAGCCTGACCTGAAACTAATTCTCTGGGTCTTCTTGCATGCGAAGTACGAGGCTTCTTCACGCTCAGACCTTCTAGGGTTAACATACGCAGAGGTGCTACCTCAAGAACCTGGTTAAGGTTGCTCGAGTCAGTTCTAGTACCAGAATCCGGATCAGCGATGGAAGACATCTTCTTGGAAGAGGTAGAATTTGATTGTTGAGACATTTCAGGAGACTTTGACAGTGTGAGAGAAGGTTTTCTGTAGTTGTTGAAGGGGGTATGGAAGATGAAGGAGTGGTATGGATACCAAATGAAGCAAACGTATCGTGTGTAGGGGCTAGAGAGGTATGATTGCAAAAGAAGAGGGAACTTAACATTTTGACCAATCAGCAAATGATTAATTTTCAAAATACAATTCCCAATTACCATTAATTGCTATAATTCCTCATAAAGACACATTCCCAACTTGCTTCTTAAATTTTCAATTTGAGTAGTCTCGAGATCTCTTGTAAAAATGTCAGCACTTTGTAGGTCATAATCCCCAAGCTCCACACGATCTTTTCCAAAGTGATGTTTGTTATCACTATACATGGTTCTGTTATACTGAATTGGGTTCATATTGATAGCACTAAGATTGTCACAATATAATGTCATGACATCCTGAGTGACATTGCTTCCTTCATGCTGGTCATCATTCATTTCCATCAACTCCATGTGTAACAGATCTAGATTTTTGGACGTTTTATGATGTCCACTCTTTGGATGTGCCATCTTGGCTTGCCTGTCAGCCTGACATTTACCACAACATTTCCTTTCGCCTGGTGTTAACTTTGGAGTTCCTCTTACTGCTTCTTTGGATATGATCTTTTTCATCCCTTGAAGATGTCCATGTTTTTAAGCCACAGTTGATCCTCCTTTTCTTCTTTGGTCATAGTACAGACAGTGGAGTTACTTTTAGGCTCCCATAAGTAACAATTATTCTTAGATCTAGATCCCCTCATGACTTCCTCATTTTCTCCATTAGTGACAACACATTCACCCTTAGTGAATTTGACATTGAGTCCTTGGTCACAGAGTTGACTAATACTAATGAGGTTTACAGTCAGTCCTTTAACCAGCATAACATTATCCAGTTCTGGAACACCAGGACAGTCTAGTTTTCCAACACCTTTGATTTCTCATCTAGCTCCATCACCAAAGGTTACATGACTCGTGGAATAAGGTTTGATGTCCACCAAAAAGTTCTTTATTCCAATCATATGTTTAGAACAGCCACTATCAAAGTACCAGTCTTCTTTGGTTGGCACCCTTAGAGAGGTATGAGCTACTAGAGCCACATCCTTAGCAACTCATTGTTGTTTCTTGATAGGAGCATCCTGTTTGGGTTAGACTTGACGTGTGTAGCTGGGAAATCCATAAGCAAAAAGGCTTTATGTGTCCAAATCTTACACAGTAGTGACACCTCCACCTTTGGAACTTCCTGTTTGTCTGGTTCTTGCTTTTGTTCCCCTGATGTTGAGACATTGGTCGTGACATCCGGTTTGGCCTAAGATTTTCAGGTTTTTGCCTCTTGAATCCCAAGATGGATCCCTGTTCACCAACAAAACCTATTCCAGACATGTCTCTTGCTTTATGACCAACTTGTAGAATTATTTCTAGATTGTCAGTCCTATTGTTTAACATCCTGATGGATTTTGACATCTGATCAAGTTTGGACTTCAGCAAACTGACCTCACTGTTGAGTGAGTCTATGATTGCCAGATTCTCTTTCTTTTCAGCCTCTAACTCCCCTATGAGTTTCTTTTGCTTCTCCCCTAGTTGATACACTTCTGCACTTCTGATACACAGCTTTTTATATAATGCTGCAAGCTCATCAAAAGTCATCTCATCTTCACTAGAGTCATCATCAGATATACATACACTAGTTAGTGCAGTAACATGTCTTGCAGATTCTTCTTCTGATTCACTCTCATAATCCCCATCAGACCACGTGACAGTTAAGCCTTTCTTTTGCTTCTTGAGGTAAGTGGGACATTCAGCTCTAATGTGACCATAACCTTCACATTCATGGCACTGAATTCTTTTGCCTTGGTTAGACTTTTCTTCAGTATTTGATACAAAAACTATGCTTTTGTTCTTCTTCTCAACAGTTTCACACATTCTCATCTCAAAGGTTTGTAGAGAACCAATGAGTTCATCAACCTTCATGTTGCTGATATCTTGAGCCTCTTCTATAGCAGTGACCTTCATGGCAAATCTCTTGGGCAATGATCTGAGAATCTTTCTCACAATTTTTCTTCAGACATCTTTTCTCCTAAGGCTCCTGAGGTATTGGCAATCTCAAAAATATTCATGTAAAATTCATGAATGTTCTCATCCTCTTTCATCCTCAAATTCTCAAACTTAGTAGTCAGCATCTGCAGTCTAGACATCTTAACTTTAGAGGTTCCTTCATGAGTTGTTTTGAAAGTATCCCAAACCTCCTTGGCAAGTTCACAGTGATGCACAGGTCTGAAGATATTTTTATCTATCCCATTGAATAAAGCATTCAGGGCTTTAGAATTCCCAAGAGCCAAGGCTT
Source organism: Lathyrus sativus (assembly GCA_963859935.3). Classification (NCBI taxonomy): domain Eukaryota; kingdom Viridiplantae; phylum Streptophyta; class Magnoliopsida; order Fabales; family Fabaceae; genus Lathyrus; species Lathyrus sativus. Next base: position 501,190,034 of record OZ012737.1, read on the forward strand.
CTTGCTCTGATGCCAATTGAAATTCTAGTAACAGACAGTTGATGCTATAACGGATGTTATGACATCCACTACTAAGCAGACTATTAAACTTAACAGTAAACAGGAAATGAAATCTATTGTAAAATATTTCACTGATAGAATTAAAAGTTCTCTTTACAATGTTGCAACTACATGCTTTAAATAAGAGAGAATAGAAAACCTAATGGGTTTGACTAATGGGCCTCATTACTAATACTACTAATTACTATTTACAGTCTAATATTTACAACACTCCCCCTCAAGCTGGTGAATGGATATCTATCATTCCCAGCTTGCAAGTAAGTTGTTTGAATCTTTCTGTTGGTAAGCCTTTTGTTAACACATCTGCGAGCTGATGCCCAGAAGGAACGTAAGATGTAGTTATCAGCCCACTATCCAACTTCTCTTTGATAAAATGTCGGTCAATCTCAATGTGTTTAGTCCTGTCATGTTGAACAGGATTATGAGCAATACTAATAGCCGATTTATTGTCACAAAACAATTTCATAGGGCCTTCACACTGTATCTTCAAGTCTTCTAGAACTTGTTTCATCCACAATAGTTCACAAATTCCTAGTCCCATAGCTCTAAATTCTGCCTCGGCGCTTGATCGAGCAACTACACTTTGCTTCTTACTCTTCCAAGCTACAAGGTTACCACACAGAAAAGTACAATAGCCTGACGTAGATCTTCTATCACTCACTGAGCCGGCATAATCTGCATCAGTGTAAGTCTTCATAGCTAAATTCTCACCTCTTTTAAACAAAAGTCCTCTCCCTGGAGTTGCTTTAAGATATTGTAGGACGCGGTCTACAGCCTGCAAATGTCTCACCCTCGGATCATGCATGAATTGGCTCACCACACTGACTGCATATGCTAAATCTGGTCTAGTGTGTGCCAAGTAAATCAATTTTCCCACTAATCTCTGATATTGACCCTTGTCAACTTTGTCACTTTCCTCCTCAAAGCTTATCCTGTGATTTTGTTCAATGGGAACACTTGCAGGTTTGCATCCAAGTTTGCCAGTTTCCTGCAAAAGATCAAGAACATACTTCCTTTGAGAGATAAAGATGCCTCGCTTTGAGTAGGCTACCTCAATTCCCAAGAAATACTTGAGTTGTCCAAGGTCTTTCATCTCAAACTCTGCCGATAATTTCTCTTTGAGCAAATGTCTCTCAGTCAAATCATCTCCTGTAACAATAATATCATCAACATAAACAAGAAGTACAGTCAATTTTCCTTCCTGTGAATGTTTAAAAAATAAAGTGTGGTCTCCTTGACTTTGCTTATAGCCCAAACACACCATTGCCTTTGTGAATCTTCCAAACCATGCCCGAGGGGACTGCTTTAGTCCATATAAGGCTTTCTTCAATTTACACACCTTGTTAGCTTCATTTTTTATGCCAACACCCGGTGGAATCTCCATATACACTTCTTCCTCTAAGTCTCCATGCAAGAATGCATTTTTAACATCAAACTGTTGCAATTCCCATCCACATGAAGCAGCAAGAGATAGTAAAATTCGAACAGTGTTCATTTTTGCCACTGGGGCAAATGTCTCCTCATAATCAATACCATATGTCTGAGTATAACCTTTTGCCACTAGTCTTGCCTTGTACCGATCAAGTGTGCCATCAGATTTATACTTTACGGTATAGATCCATCTGCATCCAACCGGCTTTTTGTCTCTTTGCCTTTCAATAATCTCCCAAGTACCATTTTTTTCAAGTGCTCTCATTTCCTCATCCATAGCTTGGACCCAATTTCTATTTTGCAATGCTTCTTCAACTGATAATGGGATTTTCACAGAATCAACAGCTGCAATAAAACTTTGATATTGTGTGGAAAGATGTTTAGTGGAGACATATTGAGAGATAGGGTGTCGATATAAGGAGGGACAAGATCTTTTATCCTTCCTCAAAGCAATGGGTAAATCAACTGGATTAGTGTCACAAGTATCAGAAATAGAACAATCATCATTTGAGGAATCATTTTCAGTACTTACCTCCAGTTCAGACAATTGAATTTGTTTCTGGAGAAGGTCAGATTTACTTCTTCTCTGATATACTAGAGTTGGTGCTGAAGGTGCTGATTCCTGTGGAACATAAGGCATTGAAGGACCAGGAACAATTACTGACTCAGATTCAGGTGTTGAACTAGGACTCAAACTCAAACTAGGTGACAACTCGGGTTCAAGAGAGGGAACACTGACAGGTGTTCTCGGGAGGCTAGGACCAAGGATCAGAAACTCGGACTCAGACTCTAAGTCACTCATGTTCTCCCCCTGAGACTGAGAATGAGTGAAGTATGACACATTTTCATGAAAGGTGACATCTTTGGAGACAAAGAATTTCCGACTCGGAGGATGATAACATTTGTACCCTCTTTTATTGGGTGCATAACCCAGAAAGATACATCTGACAGCACGGGGATCCAACTTGTTGCGATATTGTTTGTGAACATGAACAAAAGCAACACAACCAAACACGCGAGACTCAAGATTATGTAAGATAGGAACAGAGGGAAAACGTGAGAGCATAAATTGAGCAGGACTAATATTACCTAACACTCGAGATGGGACCCGATTAATCAGATAGGCAGCAGTAAGAACTGCCTCCCCCCAATAAGAGGTGGGAACAGACATTTGAAACAGGAGAGATCGAGCAACTTCAAGTAAATGACGGTTTTTTCTTTCTGCGACACCGTTTTGTTGTGGGGTGTCAACACATGTGAATTCATGAAGAATGCCATGTTTACTAGTGAAGTTGGAGAAGGTATGATTGACATATTCTTTACCATTGTCAGAACGAACTCTTTTTATACATTTCCCAAATTGTGTTTGTACCATATTATAAAATTGGATAAATATTTGTGGTACTTCGGATTTAGTATTCATCAAGAAAATCCAAGTTACCCGAGTACAATCATCAATAAATGAAACAAACCATTTTGCACCAAAAATATTAGAGGTAGGGGCAGGTCCCCAAACATCAGAATGAATCACATCAAAAGGTTCAGCACTTTTATTAAAACTGGAAGGAAAAGTTACACGATTGTGTTTTGCCAATTGACAAACATCACACTTAAAAGACTCAACAGAATGGTTTAAAAACAATGACGGAAACATAGACTTAATGATATAAAATGGAGGGTGACCGAGACGCTTGTGCTGAAGCCAAATGTGTGAGGCTGAAGAGGAAGACTGAGACTGGAGACAGGAGGACAACACCTTTGGATGGTCATCAGAGAAGTAGTATAACCCTTCCTTTTCCTTAGCAATTCCAATCGTCTTCCCCGTGGTAAGGTCCTGAAAAATACAATGGGACATAAAAAACGTTACTTTACAATTTAGATCACGGGTAAGCTTATGGATGGAAATCAAATTGTGGGAAAGTGTGGGAACATGAAGCACGGATTGCAATTGAAATGGAGGTTGCAAGTCAATATTTCCAGTGCCAACAACACAAGCCTGAGAGCCATCAGCAACAGTGATATAAGGAATACTCGAAGGTGTGGTATAAGAGCATAATAATGTGGAATCAAATGTCATATGATTAGTAGCACCAGAGTCAAGAATCCACGCATTCTTAGGGATATTACCACAAACAGTAAAAGATCGGGAACACAAACTCTTACCGGTAACTGCTAGAGACCCAGAACCAGAAGGCTTACTCATGGAGTCAAGCATAGACTTCAACCGTTCCACGTCATTCTGGCTGAAGGAGGAAAGATCAGTTCCCTCTTTTTTAGATCTGTCAGTATCATGGGCATGTGTGACAACATGTGCCTGATGCTGGTGCATGTTGCGAGAACTACCTCCTCGGCTAAGAACCTGTTCCCTTCCATGTAGTTTGAAACACCTATCCTTTGTATGCCCTGATCGGTTGCAATGCTCACAATAGAATTTGTCACGACCATTCTTAGATGATGACGATGGTGGTCCTTGTCTTGTTGTTTTTCTAGCTACTAGTGCTGACACATCCGGGGGCTGTTCATGAAGCATAGTTTGACGACGGGTCTCCTCACTACGAACAGTGTAAAAAACTTCATTAAGATCAGGAAATTTTTCCTTACCCAAAATCTGCACCCGAATGGGGTCAAATTCAGCATTAAGGCCGGCTAAGAAATCAAAGATCCTATCCCGCTCAACAACAGTATTCAAGGTGGCAGTATCCTTGCTGCACTCCATCTTCAAATTCTGATATTGATCCAACTCAATCCAAAAACCATTGAGAACTCCAAAGTAATCGTTGACCGAAAGACTTCCCTGCTTAGTGTTGAATATTTTCCTCTTTAAATCATAACAAGCAGACATATCTTGTTTCATGGAATAACTTCGACGAAGATAATCCCAAACTGCCTTTGCACTTGAGAGATACATGCAATTTCTACTAATTTCTGGAGATATGGAGTTCCAAAGCCAAGTAATAATAGCAGAATCATCTTTATCCCAGGAAGAGAAATTAGGAGCAGTAACCAGAGGAGGATTGCCTTCAATATGATCTAGCATGTCACAACATTTTAGAGTGTGTCTGATGAACTGAGACCATTGAAAATAATTTTTTCGGGTAAGCCAGTAACCTTTTTGAACGACAAAATCCTTAGCATTAAATGGGACTGGTGGATTTGTGGGAGGTGGAGGCGGAGGTGGTTGTTGGTTAATAATCTCGGCCATTGAAGGGACAATCGAGAGGAACAAACAGCAGATATGTATTGAATCACAAAGAAAAAATACAAGGAAACCAAAAAACAAGCAGTAGGGTTGCAATAGAACTGCAATAGAATGAAAAAACAGCAATGATCCAAACACCCAAAAAAAAAAAAAAAAACTGCAAAGATGACCGGCAGTGAAAAAAAAGAAAAAATACACCGTTACAACGGCGGCTAGGGTTTATGCGGAAGCGAGACCCCTAAAAAACAGGAGCTGAGATACCATATTGTAAAATATTTCACTGATAGAATTAAAAGTTCTCTTTACAATGTTGCAACTACATGCTTTAAATAAGAGAGAATAGAAAACCTAATGGGTTTGACTAATGGGCCTCATTACTAATACTACTAATTACTATTTACAGTCTAATATTTACAACAAAATCAATAAATAACACAGGGAATTGTTGACCCAGTTTGGTGCAAATCACACCTACTCTGGGGGCTACCAAACCAGGGAGGAAATCCACTATAAGCAGTGTTAATTCAGAGCCAAACAACCAGTTTGCACTCTTCACTTAAGACCTACCCAATGCAACTTCAGCCTAACACTAGACCTGAGTTCCTACTCACTCCCCCTCAAACACAGCAGTGATGTCAACCAATTAAGTTACAGATTAAAATGAAGACACACTTCAAACAAATCTTGATCTTGCTTCACAACTTCAATCAAGAGACACAGCACTCGTGCTTAAAAGCTTAGAGTGACACAATCAACATACAACTCAAGAACACACTAGTCCAATATAATCATCTAGGTAATGATTGTTTGGCTCACAAGTAATCCTAAGACACAACACACACGTGAAGATCAAATTGCACAAAACCAGAATTCTTCACTCACAAAAACTCTGTACACAATCAGGATTGCTACTTCGTTATTTATATGCAGCGTATGGTCCTTGGGCCTCAGTGCAGAAATTAGGTTTAACCAAGTTAAACCTCTTTTCATAAATCAGCGTTCTTTCAATTAGGTCATAGGCATTTCACGTTATGCTCAGCACTGCCTGGCATTTCGCCTGAAATAACTAAGATCCCAAAAATGTTTCCTAAAATCTAGCCTGAGCTAACTCATGCATTATACCAGAAAAACAAAACACGCGCCCTTGCTGGCCGCTACCTGATGTCATAACATCCAACATGACATTCAATACTCTCTGTTCTACCTCACCAAACTTACCCTGCAATACACTACACAAGTATGTCATGACATCAGTCATGACATCTACACACAACAATGTTTTACCATAAAATGCAATCAATCAAGAACATCTACAATCAGGACAAGAAAAAGTATATTTCCTTCAGGTATAAAAAAAAGTAAGCATCAGCTACAAGACTAGGATTATGTAATAATAATTAGAAGTCATGCTGATGAGACCTCACAAGTTAATTTTGAAAACCACTTACCAATCGTCCACCTGCAATTATGGCAGTAATGGCAACTGCTGCTTTAACAGCTGCCAGACCAAGAGCTTCAGCAATGGCTTGAAAACCAACCTGAAAACAGAGATTGTCTTTTTTATGCATGACAAACTAAACCATTGAATATTTCATGTCATAAACTTTCTCAGTCTTTACCGAGGATCGTGCAACTTAACCGTATTCAAAACAGCTAAATCCCAGAACCAAAATATTGTCTCCCTGTCGGAAATAAGTATTTTATGACAAGGGAGTGTCAAGAAAAATCTTACCCCTCCTTTGGAAGAATTAGGTGAAATAAGAGGTATGAGTATTAGCAAGACTACGACAGCCAAATCCTGAATAAGAACAAAAGAATAAAATAAACTTTGGGTCAAAATATTGCAACACCAATTAAAGAAAGATATGAAAGGCATTCAAAGCTAATAAAAAAATCAGCAAAATCTGAAATTTCAAATTCACACCATAATTGACCAGATAAAGCAACAGAGTGCAGGATGCTTAATGAGAATCTCGACAGAATCATGGTTATTAGTCTTGGATAGCCGCGTGTAGCGACTGACCTAAAAATCACTATAGCAGGATAGCGCACATTGCAATGGCCGCCATTTTTTATAAGTAAAATAAAATATGCTGATTAATAACCAATATTATCTACATATTAATGCTCAAATTTTTAAAATAAAATACTCTAAGTTCATGATATATATTCACAGTTAACAATAGCCATATGAATGGCCCAACACCCCTCTCTCCCTTTCTTCCATCAGCCTACCTTCCTCCCTCAATTGTTTTTCCTTTCAGAAAAGTGTAGCAATCACACCTCCTACTCCCTAACCCCTAAGATCTAGAAACCACAAATCCTCATTTTTTTCTTCTTCAATTAACAATAGCCATACGGATGGCCCAACAGCCCTCTCTCCCTTTCCTCCATCAGCTTACCCTCCTCAGTCAATTGTTTTTCCTTACAGAAAAATGTAGCAATCACACCTCCTACTCTCTAACCCCTAAGATCTGGAAACCACAAATCCTCCTTTTTTCTTCTTCACTTGGCGCCCGGCGTCTCACCAACACGCAATAGCCACCCCTCTTTTGGTTGCTTCTGTTTCACCTTTACCCACAGGATCCAAACTCCCATTGTAGCTACAACAGAAGATCTTGCAGAGACCACTTTATTCTCACTCTGCAGTCATTGTTCAAAAGCACGCAAAAAGGTGTGATTTCCTTCGCAACACTGAAATTGGCGCGAAGAACCCTAGATAGCAGCCACCTACTGCAAAGAGGTGTGACGGTGTGATACGCCGCTACTGTGCCCTATTAATAAACTAGTACATAAAAACATACTAAACAAAAAGCTTGATGGGCAGATATGTACATATGTACAGCCATCTGTCCCAAGTCCCAACGTTCAACAGCAGATGCAGATTCTTAGTTTCACAGTATAGTTCTCAATCATTAGGATGACCCTTGTGTTATCATGTCTTGAACCAACTCTCCACAACATGGTACTGGCACAGAATCAGTGTGTGTGATATGATCAGTCAAATAATCTTTCCTGCAACTATGGGAGATCCTGTTTAGTTTATCCGAAAACGGTATGAGCTATTGAAGCAAGATACATATACCACTTATAAGATAGCTCAGCCAGCTATGTTCACAAGAATTAAATTCCCTGTAAAATGCAAAATTACCTGAAAAAGTAAAACAGAAAATGTGGCTCGACCATGCCGAGATGTGCTCTCGCCTCTTTCCTGCAACACCTGTAAAACAAATTCACCACAACTATTACAGCATGGCAGACTCCCAGGAAGAAGAAAAAGATAGAACATACAGTATATTTTCCCATTTGATAACAAGATAACCTTCACTGCAGATATTTACTCGTCAAAACCTTTCAACAAAAATTATTTGATACAAATACAGGCATTTGTGAACAGATGCAAGCTACAAAAAAAATTGTTAGCATTTACTTACAATTATTTTCTGCAACTTTTTTAAAAACGGTTGACAAGTCTATATTAATTTGTATATGTTCTATTTTGTAAATTTTATACATATCAACTTTTTATATTTTAGATTTTATATTTCTAAAACTATATAGCATACTAATTATTATATACTATTCTACTATTGTTTACTTATAAGAGTGATTACATACATTATGCTTATGACACAATACACATGATATCGTGTCTTGTTTGTGTTGGAGGTGTATCAAAGTAAAAATACAACAAAACTATTGGACACTTAATGACATATTGCAAGGGTGTTTTTTTAAACACATTTAAAGATGCGAAATACACAACAGTGCTTGTGCTCCATAAATTGGAATTAATTTTGAAAGAATTGATGCTCAAGAATTAGTTTTGAAACAATTGAGGTTATTAAATTTGATTTATATTTGGAAATAATACTTTATAAGTATAGAAGAGTTAGTATTAGTAAGTTTTGTTGAAATACAAGAGACTAAGAGACATTTGAATAAACCGTGTGTTTTGAAAAGCACTACGGAGACATTATTATATATAAATAGAATACAAGTAATTACATGATATAGTCGATGTGGGACTATTCTATATACAAATATTCTCAACACTATATATATATATATATTTACACATATCAACACTCCCCCTCAAGCTTGAGCATATAAGTCAAATGCACCAAGCTTGTTACATATATAGTTAGTTCTGGGGCTTCGTAGGGATTTTGTAAACACATCTGCCAATTGATCATTAGAGTTGACAAAGCTTGTGACGATGTCGCCTGACTCGATCTTCTCTCTGACAAAGTGACAGTCTATCTCAATATGTTTGGTCCTCTCATGGAAGACTGGATTTGAAGCAATGTGCAATGCAGCTTGATTATCACAAATAAGTGTCATTGGTCTTGCTTCTTCAATTTGAAGTTCCTTGAGCAACTGTTTTAACCAAATAAGTTCACATGTTGCCATTGCCATGGCCCTATACTCTGCCTCGGCGCTTGATCTTGCAACTACATTTTGTTTCTTACTTTTCCAGGAGATAAGGTTTCCTCCAACAAGTACACAATACCCAGAGGTGGATCGTCTATCAATGGGTGACCCTGCCCAATCAGCATCAGAGTATCCAATTATCTGGGTATGTCTTTTATCCTCATACACAAGACCTTTTCCTGGAGCACATTTGATGTATCTCAAAATCCGGATAACAGCATCCATGTGTTCCTGACAAGGAGAATTTAAGAACTGGCTTACCACACTGACTGCAAAAGAAATGTCCGGACGAGTGACTGTGAGATAATTCAACTTTCCAACCAATCTCCTATATCTTCCTGAGTCAGATAAAGGCTCCCCCTGATTGGGTAGTAGTTTAACACTTGGATCCATAGGAGTATCAGCTGGTTTAGCATTTAACAAACCTGTTTCTTCCAAAATATCCATAGCATATTTCCGCTGAGAAATGACCAGACCATCTTTAGATTGGGCTACTTCAATACCCAAGAAATAGCGGAGTTTACCAAGATCTTTTGTCTGAAATTGTTTCGAGAGATGTTGTTTCAACTGGAGTATTCCCTGCTGATCACTACCAGTTATGACAATGTCATCTACATACACAATAAGATAAATACACCCTTGGGGTGAGTGACGATAAAAAACAGAATGGTCAGCTTCACTACGGGTCATACCAAACTGTTGTACTACAGTGCTGAATCTGTCAAACCAAGCTCTCGGAGATTGCTTAAGACCATAAAGAGACCTGTGTAGCCTACAAACCATATTCGATGACTCCCCCTGAGCAACAAACCCAGGTGGTTGCTCCATATATACTTCCTCTTCAAGATCACCATGTAAGAATGCATTTTTGATGTCAAGTTGATGAAGAGACCAATGTCGAATGGCTGCAATGGCTAGAAGAAGTCTAACAGATGCCATCTTGGCTACAGGCGAGAAGGTATCACTATAATCCAACCCAAAAATTTGAGTGTATCCTTTGGCTACCAAGCGGGCTTTAAATCGATCAATCTTGCCATCTGGACGAACCTTCACTGTATAAAGCCAACGACAACCTACTAAAGATTTCCCATGGGGTAGAGGAACCAGTTCCCAGGTACCACTGCTTTGAAGAGCACACATTTCATCAAGCATTGCTTGCCTCCACTCAGGGTGAGATAATGCTTCACCTGGAGTTTTAGGAATAGAAACAGAAGACAAAGAAGACAAACAAGTATACTGCAAAGGGGAAAGACGATGATAACATAAATCAATATAATGTGGAGAAGGATTTCGTGTTTGACGTATACCTTTTCGAAGGGCAATCGGAAGATCAGACTCAGGTTGCAGGACCGAATTCGATGATGGCGAGAGCGTCGGAGGAGAGTCTGTAGTGACCTCAGGGACAGGTACGACCGTAGTGACTTCAGGGACAGGTACGACTTCAGGGACTGGTACGACAGACTTTGGGTGACGACACTGATATGTTTGAAGTGGGCGAGGAGTGGGGGGGTCAACCGTAGGGGTAACTAGTGGGTCAGGTTCCCTAGAATGATGGGGGATAATGACAGATGGGACTTCCGGAAGAGGTGTGGGAATACTTTCCTGTAGAGGTTTCGTAGTAACTTGGCTGGATTCGAAATATGGAACAGACTCGAAGAAGGTAACATCGGCGGATACGAGGTATCGTTGTAGAGTATGTGAGTAGCAACGATAACCTTTTTGGGATCGATGATAGCCAAGAAAGACACACTTTAGTGATCGAGCTGATAGTTTATCAAGACCAGGGGAGAGATTGTGTACAAAACACGTGGACCCGAAGACTCGAGGAGGAATTGGGTGGAGTGGAGAGTTTGGAAACAAGATTGAATGAGGAATTTTATTATTAAGGACAGATGATGGCATGCGATTTATGAGGTAACATGAGCACTGCATCTCCCCAAAACCGGAGAGGAACATTACCATGGAGAAGTAGGGTCCGAGTGGTTTCTATGAGGTGCCGATTTTTGCGTTCGGCTACCCCGTTTTGTTGGGGTGTATGAGGGCAAGATGTTTGGTGCAAAATACCATTGGATGACATAAATGTTTGAAATTGTTGGGATAAATATTCACGTGCATTGTCACTTCTTAAGGTACGAATAGACAAACCAAATTGGGTTCTTATTTCTCGATAAAATTGTTCAAAAATGGAAAACAATTCAGATCTATTCTTCATTAAAAATAACCACGTGCAACGTGAAAAATCATCAATAAAGGTGACAAAATACCTAGACCCAAGAGTAGAGACAGTACGCGAGGGACCCCAAACATCGGTGTGAACTAAAGCAAAAGGGGACGAAGCTCGTTTGTTGACTCGACAGGGAAATTGACTACGAGTGTGTTTCCCTAATTGGCACGACTCACAATGTAAATTAGATACCTTCGATAAATTTGGCACCAACTTATGTAATTTGGAAAGACTGGGATGACCTAACTGAGCATGGATAGTGAGTGGAGAATCTTTGGTTGAGCATGCCTGAGATGACAATGAAAGGTAGTAAAGGCCTTGAGACTCATATCCGACGTCAATCGTCTTTCCCGAACTCCGATCCTGCAGGGTAACATTATTATTAGTGAAGGTGATACTACAATCAAGAGAACGAGTTAAACGACTGACTGAAAGTAAATTAAATGGACAATTAGGTACATAGAGGACAGAAGTAACAGATAGAGAAGGTAGAATTTGAACAGTACCAATCCCTTCGGATCGGGTTTGAGAACCATTGGCCGAAGTTATAGTAGGTAAGAAACCAGAGGTAGAGAGGGAAGAGAACAAATTTTTATTACCAGTAACATGATCAGACGCACCAGAATCAAGGACCCAAGGTCGAAGAGGAGATGATTGAGAGAGGCAAACAGATAAATTACCAGTGTGTGCTACCTTAGCAGTAGAATCTGAGTTCTGATAATTCTGATACCACCTGAGGAAATCATCGTAGTTTGGCGTAAAGTTCTGAGGAGTAGCCATGAGTATCTGAAGAGAGAAAATATCACGCGATCGATCGCTGGCCGGACGTGCTGTCACGTGCGTTTCAGGTGGCGGCGCTGGATGCCCACGCGCAGAGACGGAGGTGGCGCGTGTGAAGGTTTTTGCCGATGAAAAAGTTTGCCGGAAGGTCGTTGAGAATAGCAACGACGGCGGCAGCTATGCGTTTATGACCGAAGAATTTTGAAAAGTGAGGCAAACCGGAATGACAACACGGTTTGCAAAAAAAAAAATTTTAAAAAATTTCTCACCGGAAGACAGTGGGTCAACCGGGTAAAGCACGGCGAAGAAAGAATTGCCTCTTAGCAGGCTCTAGATACCATGTTGAAATACAAGAGACTAAGAGACATTTGAATAAACCGTGTTTTGAAAAGCACTACGGAGACATTATTATATATAAATAGAATACAAGTAATTACATGATATAGTCGATGTGGGACTATTCTATATACAAATATTCTCAACACTATATATATATATTTACACATATCAACAAGTTTATTCACCATAGAACTAATTTTTCCATTCCAAATTCAACCAAATGCAAAAGTTCTTGAAGCAACATCATTGTGCTACCCACAAAACATCATTGTGCTACCCACAACTTCCATTTGGATTTTATCCAAACAGGAACAACCTGGCTTGCTTCTCCCGAGTCATTGGAAGAGATTAAGTTGGCTCTTCAAATTAGTCAGTGAATAGTTACATAGTGATGTTTTTATTTGATTATTTCTTTTCAGGAAAGAAACAAAAAATTTCAAGAATATGGATTTTCTATTCAATGAAGTTAATAAGATACAAAAGGTTAGTATGCTTTAGCATGAGATGGAATGTTAAATGATAAAAATAATCTTAAAATATGTAAATATCTTTTTAAAGTATCTTAGATTATCTTAGGATTGATTTCCATATTTTTTTTAGTTTTTTTACGAAATGTGTTTATTAGTTGTTACAATGCTTTGTTCCCTATTATATTAGGATATGAGTCTTGCATATTCCTATAAATAAGGGTCGGTGTTTAGTTTTTTTATATCAAATCACCAATTATGTTAAACCATAATTATAAATTTGATGTCTCTATTCTTTCTCTTTACTCGTTATTTGAAACCCTGCCATATAACTTCAACAATGTTTATTTTTTTCACGAACTTACATTCCATGATTCTCATTTATTTTGACTTTGCTAAATTTTTGAAATTTGCAGCTTTAGTTACTACATGGTTTATGTGAGTTTCATTAGAATTAACTTGTGATAGTAGCATTGAATTGTAATCAAAATCTAGAAAGGAATGCTATTGGCATTTTTAGTCTAATTATAAGTTTTAAATATCCATGATGGCTTTCAGCATTACAGCAACGTTTGTCATTAGCGAGGAAACAAAATGACATAGATGTGCATAATATATTCGGATAAGCTAATAGCCGAGGAGAGGACCCCTAATTTTTTCAGTGGTTGTAAGGTGAGCAGATCTGAGCCAGAAACTAATATCAAGTGAAGCAAAGCCCCTAGATTGTGGTGATTGTAGGATGAATGTACCCTAGCCATGAGATGTTAAATGAGGCAAGGCCCCTAAATTGAACTTAAGATGAGAATTATATTTGACTTGGTGGACTGAGATTACACGTATTCCCTCAACGAGTTCGTGTGTCTTACACTCTTACCCCATTTTTCTCAGCAGTGTATAAGAAGCAATATGGGATAAGGATAGTTTCTTATTTTAAATGTCTATAAATTAGTGTTTTGATGTGTTTTTTTAGCATATCTGCCTTTAGGTTAATTAAGAGTTAACACTGATATAATTAGATAAAGGATATCAACTCTGGTTGATGTTTCTACTTTCTAGACACGATGAGTGTGTTGTTGAACAGGTTAAATTGAAATGGATTTCGGGAGAGCTTCTACTGAAACATTGAAAGCCTAATGACAGAATTAAAAACAGTATTTTAGCAGAATTTTATTCTTAGACTGGCCAGACTAAAACGAGTATTGTTAATCTGTGCATTGATTAGCATAAAATCAGGCTGTGACAATAAACGGAAAGCAGAGATGTTAAACTGACTAGCGTGTGAAAGTATACCACAAGGTCAAAGATGAAATCCCCTTGAAAAATGAAAAATTAAAAGCACATAGTGCTTTGGTTATTAACCTGCAGAACAACGGCAGTGGATGATAAAGCCAGGCCATTCCCGATAACTATAGCAGCTGGGCCAGGTAGACCACAGATATAATGAGCCACCAAGCCAACAACTGCAGCAGTTGCCAAAACCTGCATTTGTTGTAGTCATATGTGCCAAGAAGTGTTAGGTAATACATTGCTAAAGTATGACAGATAATAGCTTTGAGGTGAACATTAATAACAAGGACGGGAGATGGAGATTTCCAATCACCTGCGCAGAACCTAATCCAAAAACATATTTCTTCATAGAACTGAGCCTTTCAACAGAGAGCTAAAACAACAAAGTAGTTCAAATCTTCAGTTTAACTCTTAATTAGTTGATAATGATGATGTTCAAAGTTACGGTATAACAATAGGAACCCGCACCTCCAGGCCAATGTTGAATAAAAGGAAAACAACTCCAAATTCAGCTATTGCTTTTGTCGCATGAACATGACGAATGATGGAGAGACCGTAAGGCCCAATCAAGATACCAGCAGCCAAGTAGCCAAGAACGGGACTTCCTAAACATTGTTACAAGATGGAGAGTATAGCATCAGCATAATGAAATGTGAATGTAGGAAGAATAATTTTATTATGCATGGATATAGAAGAAGCTAAACACGTCCTGATAATGGTTAGAACCTTCTGACAAAAAGCACCAATTTACTATTTAAGTAGAGTAAAAAATATCCTTAAATGTAATAGTTTCATAGGGTCAAAACCAAAATTTACAAACTCTGACCAGACCAGACCGTAGTCAGAACAGGTAAGCCACGAACCAGTCTGTTGGTAGGTCTGATAAGGCCTCAGAAACTGTGTTTGAAAATTATTCTGAACCGCTTAAACCATGCAAACTGAACACTGTTTAATGAGAACCGTGTGTGCGCGTGCGAGTGCATGTGTGTGTGCGTGCGTGTGCGTGTGCGCGTGCGAGTGCATGTGTGTGTGCGTGCGTGTGCGTGTGCGTGTGCGTGTGCCTGTGTGTGCGTGCGCGCGTGTGTGTGTGCGTGTGCATGTGTGTTGTATAGATAGAGTACGAGTATTACCTATCATATAAATTTACATTTATTGTACTCTTTCAATGTTACTTCAATCTTAAGTATATATGTGTATGTGTTAAATATTAATATTTGCATAACGACATATATTTATAGAATATATAGGTATATGTTTAAAACTCTCTTCCACCTTCATCAGACCTCAACCAAAAAGAAAAAAGACTCTATTCATCAGTTCAAGGACCAATCCAATTAGAAAACATTGATCATAATTGATTGTCATCAAAGTTTCATTGAAGCAACTATGGAGCTCGGTGCCTAATCACATTCTGTCTAAAACATCTAGTCCTAGACAAGCAACTTTGTCAATACTATGTTCAATTCAGCACTAAGAAATCACAGTAACTGAGTTACCTCCAGGGATTTTTTGAAATATTGGCACAAATATAACACTTGCAAGTAATAACCAGAGCATGTCAAAGAGGGAGGCTTCTTCCTCATTCACCTGGGATAAATATTTTACACTACACTCAGATGAAATTTATAAAATTGAGCATAAGATTAAGGAAGAAGTATGAAGAAAAGCAAACCTCTTGATGAGGTAACGACGCAATGATTTTCTTAATTTTCTTGGGGATTTTCTGGAGTTTTCTAATTAGAGGCTTTGCATTAGAAGAAAATTCTTCAGCACTGGTCGCAATAACATCTGCCTGTTGAAGGAGCTGAGTATTTTTCTCTGCCCTATTGGCATAGACAGCAGCTCTGAAATAAAAATATCCACCATATTGTATAAATAGTTGCATATAAGTTTACATGGCAAGAAGGCACAATATAGTCTCCTTTAAAATTTGAGATTTTATCAATCCACCCCCTAAAAACGTAGGGGGCTTACTGGAAGCGTGCTTCCTGTAGTGTATTTTGACAGGAAAATACACCACCGGAAGCAAGCAAAGCATATAAGGGGTGGATTGAGAAACTACCTTAAAACTTAATGAGCAACTCAATTAGAGGTAACATATATCATGATATCTATGCGATATCTCTTTGTTGCTTGATATTCTGTATAATATTACCCAAAAATCTTAAAAAGCAGTCCTAATAATTAGAAAACTTGAAATAGATAACAATAAAAGAATAAGAAATCGGAAGATTATACAGACCCTGCTCCAATTAACAATAACCCAAGAACTAGCTTGGGCAACTGCTTCTTCGCAGATAATACGAGGCCCTGGAAAACTGATGCTGGTGTGGACTCAGCCTCCTCTTCAGTAAAAGAAAAGAATGATGCCGGAAAGAATCGAGATGATTTTTTCAATAATGCTTTGGGAGCAAATGGTGAACTATCTTTAGTAAAATCTTTTTGTGCTTCCTGCTTTTTTGTTTGGACGGCATTATCATTATCACTTGTATAATCAGATTGTGCTGTGTCATCGGAAATTTGGCTGGTCTGTTCAGATTGTGTTTCGGGTGATAATTTGGTAAGTAAAGATGCATCATCAATTGTGGCCAAATCTCTATCTCTACCAACCGTGACATCATCAGAAAATATTTCTACCGTGTTCTCCTCAGAAACAAGCACAGCATCTTGTACTTGAATAGTTTCCACAGTGTCAGCATTCGAATTTGAAACAGACTTATCAGCTCGCTGTAAAGCAATCTCAGCATCATTCACACGTTGTGTAACCTCAAGTTCAAAGGCAACAGCTTGTTCCGCTAAAACCATTATGTTTGTAACATCCTCCTCAGCTTTCATTGCATCCAGCTGTGCCTTTTCAGCAATTTCTTGCAATTTGCTAACTTCCTTCTGCAACTCTTCCTTTTTATTTTGAAAGCGCCTCAACTCTTCCTCACAATTTGCCAAATTTTCCTGGCATTCCTTTATATCTTCTTGCGCAACAAAAAGTGTGTTCTCCTTTTCTGTTAAGTCCCTATCTCCGTCACTCTCATTAGAACCTTCAGGCACTTCTTTTGCAGCTTCTAAAGACTCTATGGCTACCTGTAGTCTTGCCTCGGCTAATGAAAGAGCCATTGTAGCATTTTGGACAGCATCTTTGGCCATATGTTCTTCATTTGCAACTTTTTGAATGGTGTCAAGGGCGGAATTAACATCATTCAAAGATTGGGCTGCTTCATCGTGCAAAAAGATGGCAGTCTCTGATATTTTTTTAACCTTTTCCTCAAACATAGTACTGTTTATCTGTGCCACTTCAAGCTCTTTCGAGGCCTTCTGCAGTAGTTCTTTCAATTCTTCCACATTTTGCACCTCTACTCCTATTTCCTTCCCAACTTTCCCTTCTTCTTCCACAGGCACATTCGATCCATCACTAGATACAAGTGCCACCTCTGCATCCTCATCCGAACCTTCCACATAATCAACATTGCGGCCATTTCCATTAACATAAGCTAAAGAATCATTACCCTGGCACTTCAACCAAATTACTCTGGATCCCAATAGAAGTTTCTCATTCTTACATGACATATGTCTCT
The DNA here is from genome assembly GCA_963859935.3 of Lathyrus sativus. Classification (NCBI taxonomy): domain Eukaryota; kingdom Viridiplantae; phylum Streptophyta; class Magnoliopsida; order Fabales; family Fabaceae; genus Lathyrus; species Lathyrus sativus. Next base: position 501,207,824 of record OZ012737.1, read on the forward strand.
TCGTGTTCAAAACTTTAAACTCGCCACTAGAAACGCAACTAAGTTTGTTCTCCACACTAAAATGTGATCTCGAAACACTCTTGCCCAAAAAACCAGAATCAAATCCTCTCCTTCTAAAGTCAAAACAACCTACTTGACCTACTAATTTTTGTTTGCAACCAGTTCCCACGCCTCCGTGTAAAATTCTTGACTGTGGCAAACTACAACCTAAATCCATATTCATATTTCCCGACCTTGCACAAACAATTTCACTAAACCAATCAGCAATTTATCAAAAACCTAATGAAAAACATAAGAAAGTCAGATGCGCATTAATTCATTCAGAGCAAAATAATTCACTAAATTTCGTAATAGAACAGTAACCAAACAAAAACCGTACGTGGATCTTTCACAACTGAACAACTCAGATACAACATTTTCCAATGCATTTTCCCTTACCTAATCAGCAATTAATCCAAAAACCGAGGCAAAAAATTCAAAAATAAAAAAACTATCGAATCTAACAAAAACTCAACACTCATTCATCAGAAACAAACACTTCACTGAGCTTAGAAGAGAGAAAAACGATATTGGAACAAATTCCGAGAGAATACGTTGCAAATACGTCGCTATGCATCGAAGAGTATAATATTTTGTGAATGAACAAAAAATGCGAAGATTGATCGAGAAATATAGAGAGAGAAATATGAAGTGAAGAATGAATCGACGTGGTGTTCGAAGTCAAACTCATTTCAGCGAAATCTAAGAAAACGAGAACGCACCTAAAATGACTAGGCAGTGACGACGTCGGAGTATCTTGGCAAGACAGCGACTGCAACACAACGGCGGTGAGCCGACGAGAGAAGCTGCCGGCGAAGAAACGATAAGAACGAGGACGACGGCGCTGCTTAATGCTATATGTTGCTTAGGCTATGATTTTTTTTTTTGCTTTTCACGGAAATTTTGCAATGAGCGAGGGACCCTTTTTTTCTGTCAGACGAACAAAAACTCTCTGAAACAATTTTTATTTAATAATAATAATAATAATAATAATAATAATAATAATAATAATAATAATAATAATAATAATAATAATAATAATAATAATAATAATAATAATAATAATAATAATAATAATTTAATAATAATAATAATAATAATAATAATAATAATAATAATAATAATAATAATCTATCAATTTTCTATTAATTTTCTATCAATTTTATCCTTATTACACAATATCTTCTCTGAAAAAACTACTATCATCTTTCACATAATTTTTTATTAATAATTTTTTACCTAAATTATCATCTTTCACTTAATTTTTTACTAATAACTTCCTACTTAATAATGATAATCTACGTATGCATATTAAAAAAAGAACAGACGAACACGCGAATGCTCATCTAAACATTAATAATGATAATAATGCGTTGTTTGTCTTTTTGAAGGTGAATAATCTATTTTATATTTTAGAAATACCTACAAAAACGACCATTGAGTATAGGAGGGGATATTCCTAAGCTATTTTGTCTTGGTCATCGTTTGGTTTTCAAAAGAAAGTGAAAGGATATAAAAATGAAGGGTGGTAAAAAATAAAAAGATTTTAGGGTTTTTTAAAAAGAAAAAATATAATGTGTTTCATTAATAATTAATAAAATAATGTAATATGGAAGGAGATAACAGAATATTAGATTAGTTATGAATTGAGTTGATCTAGTTATTAATTATTTTATTGAGATTAAACCTCACATTGAAATTTTGAATAACTAACAAAATGGACTTAAAATAACTTTGAGTATCAAAACATAAATGGCAAGAAAATTAATAAAATCAATCAATTATTTGTGGATGATTGATAAAGTTTTCTAAATTACGAATTAACAAACCACATAAAGAGATTTACAATTATTTCATAATGACAAGAATAATACAAATGCATGTGTTTTAAAAAATCTATATTAAAAAGGAAAAAAAAATCAATAGCATAAAAATACTATATAAATCTAACAAAAATATAAAATGAATAAGTAACCTACATTAGAGTGGAAAGAGAAACCCTTTTAATCAATCTATGGCGAATGATACTTTGAACCATTTACCATGCACAACTGGTGAGAGTCAATTGAGGGGAGAAGTCAATGAAGCATAGGATGGTCGGAAATTGGTGGAAGTACGTCAATGACTTTGGTCAACTTGTCACTATTATTCAATGTTTACTCTAGTTCTCAGGCTGCTATGGAGCTCTGGTCCTTTGATTCTGAAGAAGATATGCATATTTCTATACCAGTGTTGAAGCTTTCTATCAAGAAGAAATGATAGGAATGACATATCAAATGCGTAAGGCTTCAGCTATCCTGGTCTTTGGTGTTGTAGTTAAATGGGAAGTCTTTGTGTCAGACCTTCTTCAAAAGGAGAAAGAAGCGGAGCATATTGACGGCTAAGTTATAGAGCGGGGTCGGTTTCTTGACGATCTCTTTAAGTCGAGCAACCTTTTGAGGAAAATTGGTGATGAAGTGTGAGCTTTGAGTATCCTCACTTATTGGGTCAACTCAAATAATAAGAGAAAGGGATGTCGCGTTGTTGTTGGTTTGGAAGGTGTTGTCTGATATTAAGATCACCCTTGCTAATGTAAGCGGAGCTTTAGATTATTCTCGCAAGGTGATAAGGGAGTTAAAGGAGTCCTTAAACGAAGTTCGGGAAGGTTGAAAGAAGGCTCAAAATGACCTTCAAAAGATGCATTTTGAAAATATCAATAAGTCTTGGTGATGATTCAGACTTGTAGTTTTTTTTTAATTAGTTATTTATTTTTTATATGCTAACTTTTTTCATGTGTTGTTTATTGTTAAATAGATGGTTGTATGTCGGTGTTATATTTGCTTCATTGTGGGGTGTTGTTTTCTTTATTTGTTTATTGTGGTATTTACATTCCCAATATATTGTCACGGCTCCCGAGCTAGATTTTTCAAGATCTGGCCTTTGTTTGAGGTCGTGCTTGAAAATTTTTATTGGATGTCTCTGAGGATTGTGCTTGTTTAAGGGTGTTGCCTGTAACACCCCATTTGATTAATTAGTTATTTTGTGTGATTATTTTGGCATTGACATGGGTAAGGGTGTGTGTGAGAGCTTGGTGGAAGGAATTAAGTGGAATTAAGTCTTATGACAATATTGTAATAATAATAATATGAAGGTTTGTTTAATACTCTTTTTAGTCTCTTAGCTATACCTTGGGATCCATTTTGCTCCTCATTTTTTTTAAGTTCCAATTTGGTCCCTTACATTGTCAAGCAGAATCAAAATCATATTCATCACGTGGCGCTGATGTGGATATGTTCATTAAAAGGCTTATAAAAATTTTGCACACGCCCAGATTTGAACCTTAGTTCACTTAATTTCCAAGCACAATTCTTTACCACTAAACCACTTTTATTTCAGTAATTAATTTTACACTATTTCTAAAATATATTTCGAGAGTAAAATATATCAAGCTTGTTTCTCTTCTTCCCCAAACAATATAGGGTTTCATCCAATCACGAACTGTGAAGTTTTTCATCTAATTTTAATTCCATCTATTATGCAGGAAGTTAAACAAACATCAATCTCGGTTTCATCTAATTTCAATTTCATCAATTTCAATTTCATCAAATTTCAATTTTAATTGCTAGTTCCCTTGTGGGAGATATAATTATCCCCAAAACCTACAAAACAACGAAAAGCTTCATAATTTGAATCAACAGAGCAATAAGTGGAATAACAAAAGCTAGGGTTTTTCCAGAATCGGTGCCGACGTCAATGGCGATGCCTTTAAAGTTGCAGAGTAAGGGAATGGTGACGGCTTGAACGAGAGTGCAAAAATGTCAATCCCACAGAGACCAAACGTCAATCTATCGATTTCTATTGTTACGATGTTTATCTAAGGCAAATTAATCGGGAGTTCGTGAGTGCACAGTAAAAGTAAACTACGAAGATATAAAATTCAATTTAAAACAACAGACTTTAATGTAATTCACATAGTCGGGTGGTATTCCAAATGCTTGTAAATAGAACTTCTAATGGAGTAATGTCTTCTACTTATGAAAAGAACTAATTTAATGGGAACTGTCGCTTTCACGTATTCAAAACCGAGTTTATCCCTTAATCGAACCCCTCTTATTGTCACTTATAAAAATACGCACATTGTGTTAAAGTAATAAACCTATTTTTAAGAAATATAGTTTCTTGACACGGTTGAAAAGTATTTTGACTTGAAACTTTTAACAAAAAGAGGTCCATGCAAACCAGACTTTAAACCCATAAACGTGTCCAAAAATTGTTTTAAAATTGTTTTTCTAAAGTATGAAAAACTCTTACTTAACTGGACAGAGCGCTTTCGCTTCCTTTGAACAGTTAAGACTAACCTAGTTTAACCAAAGGTTGGACGACTTTCGATCTTACCCAACATAAATGAAGTGCAGAAAACTTGTGTTAAAAATCAGAATAACCCCTAAGTATTTCTATTGACAACTTGTATAGAATACTACTTTAACTATGATCCTGACATTCTAACCTTTAAAATTTAGCCGGACATGGAAATTTAAATAAACATGTTAAATAATACGAGAAAGTAAATGGTGCGAGAAAGTAAATAGTGCAGGAAAGTAAATAACGCGGGAAAGTAAATGTTGCGAGAAAGTAAATAATGCTGGAAATAAATAATGCAGGAAAGTAAATAATGTGGGAAAGTAAATGGAAACCTGCTCCAAGCTAGAGATTTTAAATCTGGTACAACTATTAATGACTGGAAAGAAAATAGCGGCATGATTAACTTCTACCAGAGTGCTCCAAACTCGATTACAGACTCGATAGGACAATGTGATAACTTCCCGATGTAAGAAGTTTATCACTTTACAATACTGAAAATATATGGCTTGAGTTCTGTAACTAAGCTTGAATGTCTAGAAAGGAACGAGAACTCATCTATTTATAGCCTAGGAAAAATACATGAAAAGACTAAAGTGCCCCCCAACTTCTTTTGGGAGGGAAAACATACTACAAGGGTGGCGCCCGCCATGTGAATCAAAGGAGGAAGAAGTGGAGATCGTGGCAGTTGATAGCAGTTGAATCTTATCCAAGTCATGGCCTATGCCATGTGTACAATTTCCTCAAAAACTGGTTTTTCTTACCCGTTTTTCTTCATTTCCTCGTGAGGGGCTCTGGGAATACAAAATTCTGAAAACTAAACAAAACAAAAGCATAACACAAGAAAATAGCAATAAAATTCTAAGAAACATGTGCAATCCGAGTCAAATACATAGTATGATTCAGTGTTATTAAATTCTCCCACACTTAGATCTTTACTTGTCCTCAAGCAAAACACTTTATAGCTCATGTCAGAAAAAGGTGGTATCAACGAATGATTTGGGCTAAAAGGGCTTCTAATTTCAAACTAGGATGAAGTGATAAGTACTAACTAAGTGAACCGAGGATATCGCAATGACACTTTTCCGCAGACACAAACATATACTTCGTTCCTATACAAACCAATCCATAGTACCCCACTGTACCTAGGCCTACTTTTTGCATCTCTTTTTAGGTCCTCTTCATTTCGGTGCAGTCACATTAAATCCCGTTATCCGTACATACTCATAGTAAAGTGACCAGTTAGTGATTCTGATCTCGAGCATGGGGCTCTGGTACACAAACTGGTGTAACCCCTTTTATTGACCCAATTGTAGTTATGGGGGATCAGATTGTAACCCGCCCTACCAAGTTCAGCACCAGATACCTCTGAACCAACCAACAATGGAAAATTTTATTTTATATATATATAATTATATATATATATATATATATATATATATATATATATATATATATATATATATATATATATATATATATATATATATATATATATATATATATATATATATATATATATATATATATATATATATTCATTTTTGTATTTTTTTGAAATTTTTACAAATTTTTGGGTTAAATGACCTTGTGAGGGTTACCTATACCCGAGTTGCACTTTTTATGAAGCACAACATACAGATCATTCACTTATATTCATCGGTCCCTTACGTAGAGCATGCTTAGGCCAGAGCTGACTGCTAGGATAAACTATTAAGGACTTACTAAGAAAATAATTATTAAGGCCACGATATATGGGGTATCGGGGTCGATTTCTATATTCACGAAGCCTAAGGTGTTAAAATGATACCTATGTTTCAGAAAAAAGTTTTTCCAAGTCATCTGCATTCTATCTCGAACTTGCCTCAAAGCCCTAATTTTCAGAATAATACACTTTCTTTTGTCAAAAATATTTTTGGTAAGGCTAAGGAAATGGAGAAATAAGGATACACTTCACAGATAACTCGTCAAGCACATGCATGTTCTAAAAACAAACTAAAAACAAGAGAAATAAACTAGAAAGCAATAAAACAAAATAAAAGGAAAGAAAATGCGAGTAAAACAAATAAAGTCTCCTCCCACACTTAAACCAAACAGTGTCCCTAATGTTTCGAAATAAGATATGGAAAGAGTAACATGGGAATCATATGGCATGCTACCGGTACTGTCGCCAGCGTGCGGTGAGTGCATAGAGTGACGAGATCTGATGCGGCGATGACCGCTCTAAGAAGCGGAAAACTTGTCGAATCTAGTAGTCAAAGCAGCCTGAGATTGCATTATACTTTGAATGGAGCGGTCTGTCTGATATTTTGACTCTTACATGAATCTCATATTGTCGATCAGTTGCTGTTGTACGACAGCAAGTAAGCCATCGCGCCTTTCTTTTTTGGCCAGCTGGTCGTGCCACATTTGCTCAGTAATATAGAAACCATGAGATGTACCTGCAGAAGGGTGAGAAGAAGACGGTGTGGTGTGTGCGGGTGATACATAGTGGGGTGACATAGGATGATCGGGAGACTGCTCTCGTTGGTCATACTCGTCATCAGTCTCGTTGCCATCCCCAATAGGAACATTAGGAGGCAGGGGACCCGTAACAGGCGGGGCATCTAAATCATAGGTCCAGTTCCTCGCTATACGCACATCAGTACGTCTAGTGCATGGCAAAATAACATATGGGATAGCCTTCTCGTTGATCATGAGTTCAAAGCCCCCCTCCCTCCTTACCTTACACAATTTCATGTCTTTTAGAAATTTTAAATTAATCGTGCAGGGAGGAAGCAGTTCCAAGGTCATTATCCCAGTGTCGAGGTTTAGATCCTTTGCAATAGACGTAATCAAACCTCCGAAAGCAATGGTTTTAGTACTCTTTATTTGTAGCAGTCATGTGAGCAATCATAAAAGGAACCAAGTGAAACTTCCTATTTGTGAGGCACCCTTGCAAAAATAGAAGTTCTTTTGCATTTACTTTGTTTGGATTCTCCTGACTAAAAATAGTGCAAGCTAACATATAACGAAAAACACGGATGGCCAGGTTATGGATCCGTGAGGCAAGAATCCCTTCAAAAGACGTAATTGTAAAATTTGACAGCCTGTGCCAGAAGGAAAATGCCTCTACTGACCAATCAGAATCCAAAGGTGCTTCACAAACAACGCCATCTTCAAAAGGCAATCCTAATCTCTCTGCTAGTTCGTCGGTGGTGAGTTCATACTCAACATTAAACATTCTATATTGCACCATACCGACGGTGCTAGCAGTGTTAGGCCTAACTATGTAAATCAAGAAACTCAAAAATTCCCTGGTCAACCTTTCAAAAGTGGGATCTTTCCTAGCAAAAATATCATGTAATCCCAAGACGTCTAACATATGAAAAATGCTATGATAAATACCAAGAGTATATAGACAGTTTTCGTTGATGTACTGAGTCGAGGTAATCTCGCGTGCTTGCAATTTTTCGAGAAGTTTCTTTTGTCTTTCCTCGGGCTTCCCTTAGCGAAGGATGTAACCGTCATACTCCATTGATGCACCTTTGAGGTTGAAGAATGAGAGAAATGGCTTACTATGAAGGAGTGGTGAAAATGGGTATTTTAAGAGATTTTGATGGAGAGGGATGAAAATGGAAGTTGGAGAGGTTAATGGGATGGTGAGTAGATGAGAAAGTTGTAAACTTGTTAGGGTTTAAAGGAAGTTTTTGAATGGGTAAAAATGGAGGTTGGGAAGTTGGAAGATGAGAAAATAGGGGTTTTGGTGGTTCTGCCCCGCATAGAGCTTAGACCCCGTGGTGGGCGACACCTTAACAAAAAGGCTTGGGTCAGATTTGTGTTTGTATTCTTGGGCTTGCGACTCCTCTTTTTCTTGAGTGGTGCAGGTAGCAAGTGTAACACCCCGTTTCCAAAAACAAAAAACAATGCAAATAAATCAAACAATTTAAATATCAGAGTTAGCACACCATACGGGATGTCACAGATGAAAACTCCATAAAATACTTCATTGAATACTTTCCCAAAAATATACAGCGGAATTCGTCAAATATATATATATATATATATATATATATATATATATATATATATATATATATATATATATATATATATATATATATATATATATATATATATATATATATATATATATATATATATATATATATATATATATATATATATATATATATATATATATATATATATATATATATATATATATATATATATATATATATATATATATATATATATATATATATATATATATATATATATATATATATATATATATATATATACACACATACATATACACCATAATCGGTCAAGTCAAAATATACAAACATATCCACCAAAAGGATTCATCAGACACGATACACCACAGAGGCACACAAAATCATCAGATAACAAAATAACTCCCCAAAGCCCCGGTGTTACGTATCAGAGCATCCCTACGACTTGACACGCCACAATCCAAGCTAGCTACGCACCTGGATTATCTGTACTTCCGAAGAAGCACAGACCACAACAACAACAAGGGGTGAGAAATCACGATCGTAATATAACGGTAATAATGTACATGAATAAAAGGCAGCAAAACACACAATTATCATTCACATACATCGAACCAGACCTACTGCCCTACACCGACATAGCATATAAGACAATGTAACACATGCAACTCAACCCATGATATGCGGTACCGACTCACTGGTTCGCTCACTCAAACCCGGATAGATCGCATGCACCCACAAGTGACAACGATCTATCCCATAAAGCTCCCACGGAGTACGGGCAAATAACCCATAATAGATCACATACACCCCCCATGCAATGATCTATCTCAATCAACTCAGAATAGATCACATACACTCCACTGAGCAAAGATCTATTCCTACCACCCCCTCTCCTTCTGAGTACGGGCAAATAAACTCAGGATAGATCGCATACACTCCACTGAGCAACGATCTATCCCTACCACGCTCCATTTGAGCCCAAACATGCATCATGATATGCATACACTAATGCACAACAACAATTCACACACACAGAAGGTGCCCACGATCTATCCGATCACATTTCATCATACCTCGTGTATATATATATATATATATATATATATATATATATATATATATATATATATATATATATATATATATATATATATATATATATATATATATATATATATATATATATATATATATATCACCACATTCATAAGCAATCACATACGCCGAATTCAATCATTCAAATTAAACGAATATCAAGGATATCATATTCCACACCATACATATACTCCCCATAGTTCAATATCAATATCATAATCAATCATGACCAACAACGGTCCAACATCACAAGAGAACCGAACAACACAGCTCAAAACACAAACATACTACCATGCTCGCTGGCTCATTCGCCTGGCGAGGCCCCGCAACGAATGCTCGCTACCTGTTCGCTCGACGAATCCCCCAGCGAAGACTCGCCACTAGCTCGCCCAGCGAACTTCCTAGCGAATGCAGACAGTGGCTACTGAAAGCACTCGTTGCCCAGTTCACCTGGCGAATCCCTGGCGAAGGTTCGCCCCTAGTTCGCTCAGCGAAGGTGCTGGCGAATGCCTGCGATTTCAGAAAAATTCCATTGCTCTGAGTCGGCAAAATGCTCCGAACTCAACCGATTCTACTCAAACCAGTCCCCATCATATCAGACCAATATTCTACAACCTAACTACATAATCTATCCTCGATTTAACCCGATTAAATGTCAGCTCTACTCATTTAATCAATTTCGGCATAAAAGTGTAAACTACCCAAAATCCCCTAAATCGATCAAACAACACATGCAATAGTTTTATCATATCAGCATCAAATTCAGAATCACAACATCATATAAAATATAATCATCAAACCTATGGGGTTAGGGGAAATCCCCTTCTACCTAATATTCATGCACTCTACCAATTTCGACCCGATTCTCCCCCCCCCCCCCTTACCTAGATAACTCGAACAACTGAAGAAGATGACTCGAAACTCTAGCTTTCTTCTTCCTCTAAGATCCTTCTCTTTCAATCTTCTTCCAATTTTTTCTTGATCTTTTTCTTGATCGAGCTCTTCTTCCTTCCAATTCCTCTTCTCTTCTATTGTGTTTTCTCCTCTTCTCCTTCTTTCCAATATTCCAACAATACCCCTCATCCCAATTCTTTTATTCCATTTCTTTTATTTACTTAATAATAATATTAATAATAAAAATAAAAATAATAATAATATTAATAATATTACTATTAGTCATTAATTTATCATTATCACTAATAATTTTATTATTAGCCTTAAAGTCCAAAATTATTAATTAATCTCCAACTTAAGAGCTACACGCTATCGCACTCAACCACACTCCTAACACAGAAGGCACACCAAAATAAAGTACACAGAAAAACGAGATAATTAAAATGGGAGTTACAACTCTCCCCCACTTTAATTATTTTCGTCCTCGAAAATACCTGATGGAAACAATTCTGGATACGCATCCCGCATCCTGCTTTCCAACTCCCAGGTCACACTGCCTCATGCAGCACCTCCCCAAACCAATATCACCAAAGGTATCTCTTTCCCTCTGAGTCGCTTCATCTTGCGATCCTCGATCCTCAACGGCATCGTCTCAACAGTGAGATTCTCCCGGACTTGCACTTCATCTCTCTGAATCACATGAGACGGATCCGCGGCATACTTCCGAAGTTGCGACACATGAAACACGACATGCAAATTTGAAAGCTCAGGCGACAACGCCACCCTATAAGCCACAACACCAACTTTCTGCAAAATCTGATACGGCCCAATAAACTTTGGATCCAGCTTCTTGGACTTCAACGCATGACCTACACCGGTCACTGGGTTAACTTTCAGGAACACGTGATCACCTTCACTGAATTCCAACTCTTTCCTCCGGTTATCGTGATAACTCTTCTGCTTATCCTGAGATGCTTTCATCTTCACATGAATCATTTGAACTGCCTTAGTAGTCTACTGCACAATCTCTGGTCCCAATATAACATTCTCACCTGTCTCATACCAACACAGAGGAGTTCTACACCTCCTATCAAAAAGAGCCTCAAACGGTGTCATCCCGATACTGGAATGGTAACTGTTGTTGTACGTGAACTCAATCAATGGCAAATGAGTATCCCACACACCACCTTTTTCCAACACACAAGCCCTTAGCAAATCCTCCAACGTCTAAATAGTCCTCTCTGACTGTCCATCAGTCTATGGATGATATGCTGAACTCAGCTTCAACTTAGTACCCAAAGCTTCCTGCAAACTCTTCCAGAATTCTGAAGTAAACCTCGGATCTCTATCCGACACAATACTCGCCGGCACACCATGAAGCTTCACAATCACCCGAATATAAATCTCTGCCAGCTTCTCTAACAGAAAACTGATATTAACCGGCACAAAATGTGCAGACTTCGTAAGTAGATCCACAATTACCCAAATGACATCAAATCCTCTTGTCGTGCTCGGCAATCCTGTAACAAAATCCATGGTGATACAATCCCACTTCCAAACTGGAATTTCCAATGGTTGCATCAATCCATTAGGCTTCTGATGCTCCACCTTCGATTTCTGACACGTCAAACAGGCATAAACAAACTGAGTTATATCCTTTTTCATACCCGACCACCAAAACATCTTCCTCAAATCATGATACATCTTCGTAGCTCCCGGATGAATACTCAAACCACTATGATATCCTTCACTCATAATTGACTTCTTCAGCTCATCATCATCCGACACACAAATCCTGCCCCGAAATCTCAACACACCTGCACTATCCAACTTGAAATCACTATATGCATCACTCATTATTCCCGACATCAAATCCACTAGCTTCACATCTAGCTTTTGACCCTCTCTAATCATATCCAAGAAGTCGTTGTTCACTTGCAACTTGCCTAACATCACGCAATCTGCCGAAGTCTCACAAATCATGCTCAAAACTCTGAATTGCTCAATAAGCTCCATCTTTTTCACCATCATAGCCGACATATGAATCGCTTTTCTGCTCAAAGCATCGGCTACCACATTAGTCTTTCCTGGATGATAACTTAGGCTAAAATCATAATCCTTCAAGAATTCTAACCATCTTCTCTGCCTCATATTCAGCTCTTTTTGATCAAACAGATACTTCAAACTTTTATGATCGCTGAACACCTCAAACCTCGAACCATACAAATAATTCCTCCAGATCTTTAACACAAAAACCACCGCAGCCAACTTGAGATCATGAGTAGGGTAATTCCGCTCATGCACCCTCAGTTACCACGAAGCATACGCCACTACTTTACTATTCTGCATAAGAACTCCGCCTAAACCCATTTTAGACGCATCACAATACACCACAAACGGTTCACTCGGAGTCGGTAACACTAACACCAGTGTCGTAGTCAATCTCTTCTTCAGTTCTACAAAGCTCTCTTTACAAGAAGCATCCCACACAAACTCTATCACGACATCTCATGATACCATTTCCATCAATCCGAAAATCACCACCTTGACCTTGATTGATCAAAGTTAACCGATCAACTAAACCCAAATCTGATTTCTGTCCTTCTCGAATTTCGTTAAGAATACCACTAGTAAGCTTTAACATTCCAAGCTTAACTCCGTAAGAAGTCTTCTCACACACTAAGCTCAAATCGCGAAATTGCTCAATCATTTCCAACTCTTTTACCATCATCATTGACATATGCAATGATTTCCTACTTAATGCATCAGCTACCACATTTGCTTTACCCGGATGGTAATTCAAACCAAAATCATAATCCTTCAGAAGTTCCAACCATCTCCTCTGCCTTGCATTCAATTCTTTCTGATCAAAGAAATACTTCAAACTCTTATGATCACTAAATACCTCAAATCTCGAACCAAACAAATAATGCCTCCAAAGTTTAAGCACAAATACAACGACAGCCAACTCTAAGTCATGTGTCGGATAATTCCTCTCATGCACTTTGAGT